>JACVVK020000290.1:260000-370000 GCA_018292915.2 Batillaria attramentaria
TCCCGCCTGTCATGTGACGGGCACATGAGGCCATCAGCCGGCAGTTGACATGAATACACAGTTGTATAGTAACATGGTGTTTTCTCAACCATATATATATGCTCGTATTCCTCAGTCCGTCCCGTAAAGCTGACCCCTTTGGTGTACACAGAGTTTCACAATGAGGTGCACCCGGTAGATATCTCACCAGTTTGCTGATTTCGAGTATGCACCGTGTTGTGAAAATGGTATGGTATGGTATGGTATGGTATGGTATGGTATGGTATGGTATACTTCTCCTCGGCGCACAGATCCATCTCTTCTGAAATGCTCATGGCGCAGCAGGTCTGGAGGACCGAGCAGTGAAAACCTGCTGTCGCTAAGCGCTACTTTATGTTCAAACCCTCACCCTGCTGTTCACTCTGGTGTTTGCGACAGTATTTCTGTTTTCCACGCCACAGCCGACTCTTCTTCGAAATATGGACGTGAGATTTTTTTCGCGTGGACACTTGATATTTGTGCGTGCGTGTGTACAAGAGGGCGGGAAAGGCACAGTAAACAAGTCTGCACGTGATTTTGACTCGATTTTGAAAGGAAAAATACATCGAAATTCTTGCCCACCAGGGATTCGAACCGGACGGCTCAGGATCCGAAGTCGGATACCTTAACCACCACAAATCCTCTTGTCCCCTTATTTATACTCTGTCCCTACCTGGGGGAGCCGGGATAGCCGAATGTCAGAGCGTTGGACTCCCAATGCTTCGGTCGCGAGTTCGAATGCCTGCTGGAGCCAAATATTTCTTCTGGCCTTTATCTCGTTGCCCCGTCTTTGATATCACCCTTACGTGGTGGAAAAGGACGTTAAACTCACAAACACCCATCCACCCACCCTGTTCGTACCTGGATTTTCTTGATTGAGCTGGAAAGCTTGCATCTGCACTCGAAACGATCCGCACGGCATCTTTGAGTGAGGCGGCGTTTTACTTCTCAGTGCGCATGCGCTTGGAGTATGCGCACTATAAAAATGCCTTCAAACCGCGTGTGATCGATTACGGCTTTGTAAATCTTGCCCTGCTAATAGTGGTAATTATGAGTTATTTTAGCTGATTTCATTGTGCTGTCAGCGCTAAACAAACTGTGCCCGCTCACTGTTGTTTGCAGGAATCTTTGGAAAATAATCACATACTCGAGAGCCAAAGTGACCACACTGAATTGCAACTCTGTCCCATCGGCGTCACAAACGTTAGTGAAGCCAGTGGGACAGAACTGCCAACTGTTGTACATGATTTAGTTTTGGCCTGCGCACATAATCGCCTGTGACTTTGTTATGCAACGTACCATGTTGCCAAAACCATACGAGCCGCTACTGAAGGAATATCATTTCCGCAAACCCGATAACGATGTGATGGTCAGTACACAGGGATGGATTTAACTGGTAATTACCGGTAAAATACTGGTTTGAAAAGGAAAATACTGGTTGGAAAATCAGTAGCTGGTAGAACCTACCGGTTCTTATTTTGTTTGACTGGTTTCAAAAATAAAGGAAAAGAGAGAAAAAATTGTCTCTGAGTCAGAGAGAGAGAGAGAGAGAGAGAGAGCCGTGCCGAGATCTAGTATGAGTGTATGACGCCTGTCATTTAATTAATTGACAAACACCGTAACAGTTACAGTTAGCAATTAACTTATCACTGCATTCGTCGGCAGATTTTCGGTGTCAAAATTAGTTATTGTTTTCCGTGACTCGCCTGCCGGCTCGCGTGCGAGTAGGTTTGTTTACTGTGACGTCGTGCCGGTTTGGAAAATACCTAGAGCGATCACTGGTAAGCTTACAGCCATGGATCAGACGAGATTTGAGCTGCATCGGGTCGCTTGCAACAGTGCACGTCGCACAGCAGTTTTGGCGACAAACTACGTCACGTACTAGGTTTGGTGACAAGGTACTTCGCATAGCAGTTTTGGCGAGAAGGTACGTCGCGTACCAGTTTTCGTGACAGGGTACGTCGCATACCGGTTTTGATAAGGTACGCCGCATACCAATTCTGGCGACAAGGTAAGTCTCATACCAGTTTTGGCGACACAAAGGTACGTCATGTACCAGTATTGGCGGCAAGGTAGGTCGCGTTCCAGTTTTGGCGACAGGGTAGGTCGTGTACCAGTTTTGTGACAAGGTACGTCGCGTACCAGTTTTGGCGACAAGGTTTGTCGTGTACCAGTTTTGGCGACAAGGTATTGCAGTCTCCTACCATTCTCAGTACTGGCGTTCTCAGTACTGGAATACTGTATCATCTAATATTTCCACTTTGGAGCAGTCTGGCTTGAGGGGTGGGGTGGGTGAGATCGTATGGGGGCGGTCGGTGGTCTAGTGGCTAAGAGACTTGCCACCAATGCGAGAGGTCAGGGGTTCGAGTCCCAATCGGGGCAAAGAATTTTTCCTTCTCGTATGTGGCACCGATCATTCGGGCCGATCGTCGGGGGTTCTCTCCGGGTACTCTGGCTTCCTCTCCCTCTACTTTGGAAATATTCAGCCCACAAAATTTGAAAATTTCTAAATTCCGAAACTTAAATAGCTGAGCTGACCCTTTGCACCACGTGATTGTAATGTGTTTATGTCCAGTGTGTGAGAGAATGCATGTGATTCACGTGAGCGTGCGTGTTGGGTTCAGTTCGCGGCGCTTTGAGCCGATTCATGAAATTGGGTGAAGCGCCTATACAATACTCATTATTACTAGTATTATTAGTATCGTAGATCAACAAAAGAGAAAATATTGAAGGTCTTCTGTGCCTGTTCGGACCCCTCCCCTCCCCCCCCCCCCCCCGGCACACACACACACACACACATACACCCCTTCATCCAGTTCCCTTCCACCTTAAATTCCCCCTTTTCTCACATACATACATGCTGTGCACAAAGGCAGGAAATCGTGGGCATTTTTCCTTCATATGCTCCTAAAAACTCAGTCGTAGGAAGAATTGCTTTCCATGACAGATGTGTGTTGTTTCGTAACAAGGTGCAAGAGAAGTTAACAGCACTTTTACCCGACACTTGATGAATGGGCGGCTTAACGGATATGGAGTGCGCTGTCCGACACTTTCCCAATTACCGTGCACGGCACTGGAGACGCCCTAAGAAGTGTTTTATTGGCAAGGAAGAAACTCTCTCTCTCTCTCTCTCTCTCTCTCTCGGGAGCCGGGGTGGCCGAATGGTAGAGCGTTGGATTTCTAATGCTCGGGTCGTGAGTTCGTATCCCGGCTGGGGCCAAATATTTGTGCTGGCTTTTTCATCGTTGCCCCGTCTTTGATATCACCCGTATGTGGTGGAAAAGGACGTTAAACCCCCAAACACCCACCCACCCTCTCTCTCTCTCTCTCTCTCTCTCTCTCTCTCTCTCTCTCTCTCTCACACACACACACACACACACACACACACTGGTATGTCTCAGCTGCCACCCCCCTCCCCCGCCCCTTTTACGACAGACCACCACCCCGAGTCCCTCTCCCATCCCATCACCCCTTCCTCCCCTGGGCCAATCGTGGTACATGAAAATATTCAGTAAATGCGCAGGTCATACAAAATGAATTCTTAGGGGCCTGTATCCGTAAATTGCTGTCTTCCGGTGTGGCTTCCCTCCCTTCCCGAAACCTGGGCATTGAAAATATAAAATGCCGACTTTCATAAAACAAACAAGATTAAGACGTTGTAATGACATCGTTACTTTAGAGAAAAAAGTCAAGTGAGCATTGTTTTATCACACAGCCGGGACGGAAACTGGGTATTTAACCTCAAACCTGGTGTCAAGTTTTCAAGCACATGCCAAGCATTGTGTCTTTGTGTCCAATATATATCTCAACTCAAGCGTTAATTACATGGCGTTAAAAACCGGAACCGGGAAGAGCCCGAACACTTACTGTTAAACTCATTCAATGTAAGCGAGAAGAAACAGAAGAAAGTTACGATTTACACAAACAGCTTAGACATACATCTGCGGATTGTAGGAATAGTCCTCTCTTCGAGGTGTTTCGATTCGTCCGTGAACACAGCCATGCTGTTTTCTCCTGAATAGCCTCCCTTAGCACCTCTTTTTTTTTTTTTTTTTTTTTTTTTTAATTTGTTACACTCTTTGTTTCCGTTTCGGTTTCATTTATCTCAAGTTTTCATTACAGTTTTTCGCTTTTTTTCTCCCCCCCCCCCTTTTTTTTTTTTTACATGCCTGTTTTCTTCTTTCTCTCTCGTATTCCATCTTTATTTTCTTCTATCTCACTACGTGGGGGAAAGGGACGTTAAACACCCAAACACCCACCCACCCTCTTCTATCTCAAATTTCATTGATCATTGACCACTCTTTGTTGCTACTGATTATTTTTAAGCTCTTTTGCAATCATATACTGATATCCAAAGACGATACGTATAAGCCGGTAACCACAAATTTGTCAGACTTGCCCTAATCTCCGCTGATGCATCTGGTGCTAATCTTATAGTCTCGTTAGCCAAGCTAGTCTCGGACTTACGCCCCAGTGTCTCTCTCCGTACATTAGATGCCTGGTTGTCCATGGCTTTAGCCACGTCATCTTCCATTAACATCACAAGAGTTTTTTTCCCCCGCCTTGTTTGACTTAATGTCTTGCAGAGCGGCGCCGACATGATGGAAGATTAATTCATAATTCTACGTTTTCTGTCAAGTCCAACACCTGAACACGCATCATCCTTGTCAGAAAAGTTACAATGGTCACTTCATAGAATTTTTTATCCGTGAAACGTGAAGTTTGTGCCACAGCCTGTCTGCCCCATGTCCCACACGCGGTATGGTACTGACGATCGGCCTGTTTGGTTGGTTGAGTGGTTGGTTGAGTGGTGAATTATTCTTGTTCTTGGTTTTGTTCTTCTTTGCTTATTTTTGGGTTGTTGTTTTTTTGTGTTTTTTTTTGTTATTGTTTTTGTTGTGTTTTGTTTCTTTGTTTGTGTGGATTTTTTTTGGCTTGTTTGTTTTTGTTTGTTGTTTGTTGTTTTTTGTTTTTGTTTTGTTTTGTTTTTGTTATGGTTTAGTTTTTTTTGTTTTTTTGTTTGTTTGGTTGGGTTTTTTTTTTTTTTTTTGGGGGGGGGGGGGTCTTTGGTTGGGTTTGGTTTTTTTTTATGGTTTGATGGTGGTGTTTTTTGGTCGGTTATTTTATGGTGTTGCGTTTGTTGTTTTGTTCAAGTACATTTGATCTTTTATTGTTAAAAAAAAAAAAAAAAAGGCAGGGGGAAAAAAGGCAGCGAAACAGAAAAAGCACACTCTTTGTTGCTCCTACATTTGTCACTGAATAATCTAGAAGAAAGGCGAACTCACAAACAATCCAGCCACGTTCTTGTCATACCGATACACAATCATGTAACACCTAACATATAACGTGTAACACACAGAACAACTCAGTAAACAACACGTTGACGTCTGATATCTACACTCATTGACATCGGTTCGCCACTCCTCCCTTCTTCCTCACCCCACCAAGCACCTCCCCTTTCACCCACCCCAACACCACCACCGCGGGTCACCAGAGTGTACGGAATAGCCCGTACATATTAAGAGCACACAGTTTTGATTTAAACTATTTTATTTGCAGAACTTGTAGCAAAAATACAATAATACGAAGTCTGAGCATGAGCTCAATATTGTACATGTTCGTTTTCAGCAATGCTGTAATGGCCAAGTGACAAGATCATTTGAAAACAAATTACAAGCACACACTTTATGCTAAATTTCTGCTCAAAATATGCCAGAAATAATCAGCACAAATACAAATCGCTGTCCGCAAAGTTTGTCAAGGGATTTTTCTTTCTGGTCCCACACCCCCCACCCCCCATCCCCCTTTTTCGGAAAGGGGGGGGGGGATTTTATGTCAGTGCAGATGTATTTACGCCGCTACCGATCACAAACGTTTCCTAGTACTGGAGTGCTGTAACGCTGAAGTGGTTGCTGTCATATGATCGGTATAACGACGCTCCGGGGCACTTCCCGCGTTAAAGCTCGATGTACTCACTCTACAACAGACGCACTCCACCCTCACACGCTAGATTTACTCTCAAGCTGGCAACACTCCAATAATGAAACGAATCTTTGAGATTTAGACTACAGCCAGCTAAGAGCGTTGGACTTTCAGTGCTTGAGTCGTGAGTTTGAATCCCCGACTGGTGCCAAATATTTGTGCTGGCTTTTTCGTCGTTGCCCCGTCTTTGATATCTCCCGTACGTGATGGAAAATGGCGTTAAACCCTTAACCAACCAATTGAGGACTGTAGGTCTAGACTCCTAAATCACGCCGTCCGTTCTGGGCATCGGTGAAATTCACGAGACAAAGGACACACACCAGAGCTACCTACTACGTCCACTTTCGACCTGTCTATACATACGCAAGCAGTCTTGTTTGGTCCGTATATGTGGGAGCGTCTGTGACGGACCCAATTAGACTTGCAAAACAGTTCGACCATGAGATCATTTTCCAACTTCGCTTTTACCTTGCCACTGGAGGCTGACAACCGAATGACAGATATGTCAACGACGACCTAAGGACAGCTACTCACCAGAGACATAAAACGATTTCTCTCGATACGTGGACATCCTGCCCCAGAGGCATGGGATAGTGTAGGACTGGCTAAGTCAGTGAAACTTGGGAGATCAAAGCTTATTCTTTGCCGAATGCCTTGGTCTGCACTCACGAAGGTTGTCGTAAATAATGATTAATACAGTAGTAGGTGCGGTGAAGGAGTGAACGGAACAAATCCTTACTAATAAAAATTATTATAAGAAAACAGAATAACAATATCGCCTGTGCAATTCTTCTTCTTCTTCTTCTTCTTCTTTTCCCTTTTTTTCTGCCCCAACTCTTCGCCGTTTTCAGTGGTGTTCCTCCCAGGTCGTGGGTGGAATCCACGGAGGGCTTGTAAGGTGGGGCAATTTTTATTATGCATGATGGAGATGAGGATGATGGTATGATGATGCTATGGAGGTCCGTGTGGTTTCCACGCTTCCTGTCATAGACATCCCGGCGTTAACCAGGCCAGGGAACAATGGCGCCTGTTGTGCCGGTCGTGTAATCACTAGTCATCCACATCGTAAGATAGTTTCACCCGTGAAGTGGATGAGTGTCGGCTTTGTGGCAACAGCCTCCCATTTGGGCCCATAGCACACCCGTTCTGGTCAGGAGCCGACCTAGGTAGAAAAAATCCCGCTTGCCTCGGCTGGGACTCGAACCCGGGTCTCCCGGTCCATGGTTCCAAGTGCTAACCACTACACTACGGGGTCTTCTTCTTCTTCCTTTGAACATCCGCCATCAAGGGGTTGATGATTCTGCTGCTTTAGGGGTGTACTTGGTCAGTCAAGGGTGAAAAAAAAACACCGTTAATAGCTACTGGAGGAGGGACACCCGTCCCTAGCCACAATTCGATCCCGGCTGGGGCCAAATATTTTTGCTGGCTTTTTCATCGTTGCCCCGTCTTTGATATCACCCTATGTGGTGGAAAAGGACGTTAAACCCCCAAACAGACACCCACCCACCCACCCCTAGCCACAAATGTGTCAGAGGTGCATGGTTACGGGGTCTCGAATGGGAGTGTATTCCAGTCCCGCAGTGTTCTGGGTATGGAGGGGCTTTTCCTGTGCTGTTTTGACTGTCGTCTCGCACAATCTACATACTTTTCACAGCCACGGTTTGGGCCACACCTTGTATTGGCTTAGACGTCCCCAGTTCACCCCGGTCAGTGACGTTCGCATCCCTTGTGTCAGCTGTAGGTAGTGTACGTAGAAATACTGCCGAAGTCCTGGTCCTGCAGTAATGGCGTCAAAACTAGGTCCCTGAGCCAGCGAGGATGACACTGCCATGGCCATATATGCCGAAAACTAAGTAACGGCCGCTTTGTTCGTCAACACTGTACACGCGCTATATCTCGGCGTTTTTTGAGGATGCTAGTCGTAACAAAATCTTCGGGTTGTCATCAGCCCCATGTACGTGTCAAGCGAGACATAGCTGGCAACTCGTTGCGCTCTGTGTTTATGCAAGAATTTCACCCACCTACCCTCTCTGTTACAAGAGGAGGCGGCTACGCTCGTCAAGTTTCAATGTGTAGAATTCAGGTTTTTTTCCCTCTGTGTGTGTGTGGGGGGGGGGGGGGAGGGGGGGCTGACATTAATGAAACGTTTTAAACTGAACAGTCGGAATTTGTAAGCTGTGAGATTAGTGATTTTAGGTTAATTTATTCGTTGGCCTAGTTTCTTGTTTTTGTTCCATATAGAAGAACAATGCCGCATGCTTAGAGTTCGTATAGAAATACTTTCATTGTAAAAACGCGTGCGTTCGCGAAAACGAGAAGATGATTGTCTTCTAGTTCGGGCCAGCTGAGTTGATTGAAATACCCCCAAAGGACCGGCCCCCGTCGTGTAGTGGTTAGCACTTCGGACCATGGACCGGGAGACCCGGATTCGAGTCCCAGCCGAGGCAAGCGGGATTTTTCCTACTTAGGTCGGCTTCTGCCCAGAGCTGGTGTGCTGTGGGACCAACGGGGAGGCTGTTGCCACACAGCCGAGACTTACGCACTTCACGGGTGCGACTTCGGGAGGGGCTTCCCTTGGTATGACACATCTCATGATGTGGATGATTACACGGCCGGCGCCGCAAGTGCCGGAGTTCCCGGGCCTGATTAACGCCGGGATATTATTTATGACAGGATGCGTGGAATGTGGCCCTGTCCTGCAGTCCCAAACCACACGATCCCAGTCCCAAACCACACTGACCTCAATAGCGTCAACATACCATCATCCTCGTCTCCATCATCATGCATAATAAAAATTGTCCGAGCTTCCGAGCCCTCCGTTGATTCCATCCATGACCTGGGAGGAACACCGCTGGAGCTGGCGAAGAGTTTGGGCAGCATTTTTTTTTTTTTTTTTTTTAATCCAAAAAAATGTGACCCTAGGGAGAAAAATGAGAGGATCGCCCGGCCTAACTCTGCAAACGACGGCTTGGTTTCCATTGTGATTTCTGTTTTGCTCCGGCGGTTCTTCTGTTGACAGAGTATTTCACTTTTATACATTCATGCGAATATTTTTTGCTATTGAAACACCGGTACATCTTCTGTATTCCGATCTTCTAGATATGACGTGTACGGGCTACATACTTAAACTCTGGCTTTTCGTGCTCTGGATCTGAAACTGAATTGGTTGCTTGGTTTGTTAGGGGGTTTCAGGGGAGCCGGGGTGGCCGAATGGTAGAGCTTTGGACTTCTAATGCTCGGGTCGGGAGTTCGTATCCCGGCTGGGAGCAAGTATTTGTGCTGGCGTTTTCATCATTGCCCCGTTTTTGATATCACCCGTATGTGGTGGAAAAGGACGTTAAACCCCCGATCTCCCACCCCACCCACCCCTGTTAGGGGGTTTAAGGTCATCTTATTTTCCACCACATAAGGGTGATGTGAAGCACTGGGTAATGAGGGGAAAAGCCAGCATAATTTCATTCCCCCAAGCGGGATTCGAACTTACGACTCGAGCTTTGACAGCCAAACAGTCGTCCAGCTCGGTCGAAAACAGCGGGTGTTGTCAAGGACTGGGCATCAAGGGGAAAAAACGCCAGCGCAGTTTTATTGCGGGATTCGAACTCACGAACGGAGCATTAACAGTCCAGTGCCTTACCAACTCGTTCTAAAAACGGAGTGTGGGGGTGGGTGGGTGTTTGGGGGTTTAACGTCCTTTTCCGCCACATACGGATGATATCAAAGACAGGGCAACGATGAAAAAGCTAGCACAAATATTTGGCCCCAGCCGGGATACGAACTCACGACCCGAGCATTAGAAGTCCAACGCTCTACCATTCGGCCAACCCGGCTCCCCCTAAAAACGGAGGACTAGGGATGGTGGGGGGATGCTACTACGAGCCTAATTTATGCAGAAAAATACCTTCTCGTCTCCTTCCTCTTTGCCGTAGCGTGACCGAAGGAAGCCTATGTTTCTTGATGAAAGTCAGCGAACGATCCATCAAAATCGTTGAAATATGCAGGCTTAACAAGCCCGTGAATACCGCTGTGTGTCTCACACGAGGAGGGAAAAGATTTGTCAGCATTTCTCCGGTCCCCTTGCCTTTGTTCTTTCGGTGCATTAAGTTCGTTGTTGTTTTTTTTATATTTTTATTGATTCCGTTTTACATGCCCTCATTTTTAATTTTTACAACACACACACACACACACACACACACACACACACACACACACACACACACACACACACACACACACACACACACACACACACCAATTTTGCTTGCATATTTTAAACCATTTGTTTTTGCATTATTTTAGGGCGTGTGCTGTCTCGGAGACTTTGACCCGTGGAGAAAATCCGTTTTCATTCATGAACTTGTCTGAATTTCCATTTATTTTTCTGGGTTGAAAATATCCGAACCGGGGGGGGGGGGGGGGGAGGGGAGGAAGCCGGAGTATCCGGAAAGAACCCACAACGATCGGTCTGAATGCACACTGACGTCTAGTTTGAGTCAACGACGAGAGGCTGAAACCTTCTGCAGTCAAAATAATTGGGCTAAATTGCATCATGCTTTCGCAATCACGAGCAGCCAAACTGTACGAGAAATGCCTAAAGGAATTAACTCTACATAGGATCCCCGCTGTCCGACTCACTTGGTGTAGCTGCCTGTGACCCTTGGCGTCGTTGTTATTGACAAACAACATTTATGTTTTATTAAGTTGTTTCTCTACAGAGAAACAGCTTTATAGGATGGGGCAGATTTTGCTACGCGCAGCAGCAAGTTTCAGTGATAGAAAACAAAACTGTGACGTGTCTCCAGACTATACGTACTTTCACGCACACGGTGACGTAACGAAATCTGCGTCATTGACACCTTACCTGCACACTATGCTGCTGCATTCTTTTGAGCGGGAGTTGTGAGACGTGTGTGTGTGTGTGTGTGTGTGTGTGTGTGTGTGTGTGTGTGTGTGTGTGTGTGTGTGTAAGAAACAACTTAACACCCCCCCCCCAAAAAAAAAATAATAATAATAATAATAATTAAAAAACGGCAACAATAACAACAAAATAGCACGCAATTGGGAGAAACAGCTTCAGTTATGGGGTGGGGCCATTCCTCCTTGCTGACTTTTTCGGAGTAGCTCAGACGACGGTCTTGTTTTCTAAAAGGAGTTTCTAATTAACTCTTGAGAGCCCGAGCCCAACCACCCGCTGCCCATCATATGATAAGACTGGTTAAAAAAAGAACAGGCCACTGCACACCAGTGGGAGCCACTTCAAGCCACTATCACGCAAGGCGCGCGACCACTGCAGACTGTATGATAGTGGCTTGAAGTGGCTTCTAGTGGTCTGAAGATTTCAGAATAGCGATTTTTTTTTAAGAGTTTTAATTTAAGAGTTAAAGCTGCCTTAGCTAAACTCAAAGCAATTTCTTTTTCGCGTCTTGTCATGCGAGTTTGTTCCCCTGTCGCTAGGCATTCGGCTGACGTATCGTTGCGAGGCGCATGTGGATTTCATTGACGACGGACAGGAACTGGAGGAGGAGATGGAGGAGGCAGAGGAAGGTAGCCATGGCAACAAGAGACACAGAAAGAAGCGCTTCTTTGACACAGTGGCGGTCACACCAAAGAGGAGAACGTCCACAGAGAAATTTCTGGAAACGACGACGATATTGTGGGGCACAGGTAGGGTTTTTGTTGTTGTTTCCGTTGCTGTTGTTTTGTTGTTGTTGTTGTTTGTTTGCTTTTGGCGAGGTTTTTGGTTTGTGTCAGTGTGTGTGTGTGTGTGTGTGGGGGGGGGGGGGGGGGTTAAAGGGAGGAGGTTGGTTTCAGTGTTGTTGTTTTTTCGGGGATTTCTGTTTGTTGTAGGTTTTTTTCCTTTCAAAATTCCCTGTCCTAATCCGTCTGCACACGCGCAAAGACTCAACACGCACGCCCACCTGTGATATAAATGCTGGTATTTGTTTGCAGAACCTTCATCATCCTATGGTGAAATCATGCCCGCGGGACACCACTCACTGGCATTTGACATCCGGGTACCTCAGTCCCTGCCGGGGTCATTTGAAGGTCGTTACGGGTTTGTGCGGCATTGGTTGGAGTGTGTGGTAGACAGACCGGGCTTTCCAGAGATGATGGCCTCACGTGCACTTTCTGTTATTTGTAAGGCTGACCTCAACAGAGATCCCGTTACCATGGTAATAAGCCACTTTGACCTTGAACTAGTCTTGTAAATTCTGCCCTCATTGAGAACATGCTTGTTTTGTGTAGAGATTTTGTTAGTCCTCATTCGGTAGTTAGTAGTGATCATAATGTAGCCAGTGTAAGGAATGGAAGCCAGTGGAAGCCTGAATTGTCTCTAAAACTGAAATGATATAATTTTTCTGTATCTGTGTGGTTATAATCAGAGGCATGGCGCGTGAGTCAACTGGCCTTGTGTTTCAGGAGTCCATACGTCATCGGGAGGAGGTGATATTGTGCTGTGGCTGCGTCAGACCTGACCGATATGACGTCACTTATGAACTTCCCTACAGAGGCTACGTGCCAGGGGAGACAATGTTCCCTGACGTCAGGATCCGTAATTTCACCAGAAACCCCATTCACCTGACCGCCATATTGCAAATGGTATGCATTTACCGGGATCTTGATTCGAAAATTCTGACACTTCCAATTCGGTGACGGTACTCGTATTCGTAAGCTGCACTAGACACTGTAGGCCTAACATCATTCAGCCTGAAGCTTTATACAGGTCTTTGATCATGGTCATTTGACCATTTGGGCCACAGCAGATCCGGTTTCATTTTCATTTTGTCTAGAACTACACAATAATTGTGATAAATGCTTCTCTAGATTCTCGTAGGCTGCGTAATACCAAATTGCAGATCACCGAAAATAGGATACAAGCATAACTGATGCAAGTGTTTTGTTTGTTTGTTTGTTTGTTTGTTTGTTTGTTTGTTTGTTTGTTTGTTTGTTTGTTTGTTTGTTTTTTCTAAGCGCACGCAAGCCCTCTTTTGCCTTTTTAACGTCTCTCTTTTTTCTTTGTCTCCAAAAGCTGACCACATACAGAGCCAAGAGCAGACGGAAAATGACAACCAAGATTGTTGTGGAAGAGAAGAAGACAGTGTTCAGAGCGGAAGTGACGAAATGGGAGCCATCTTTACAGATCCCTGCACTTCCGCCAACAGGGCTGGGTGGCTGCCATATTATCGACGTTCGCTATATATTTCTTGTGAGTTGGTTATTGTTTTTCGAACTTGACTTCACAGCCCCGCCTAAACTGGGAAAGAGTCAAAATATTTACGTCACTGTTATGTTGTTGCTGTGATATATTTACATGCAGTGCGTCTGATACTTCCTGTTGGAGCCATGCCAGCGTTTTGTGTAGACAGATATATCTTTAGGAAACTTGCTTTTGGAGCTTTTTTGTTGTTGTTGCTTTTTCAGGCGTGTGGGGAGAGGGGTGAGGTGGGTGTTTGGGGGTTTAACGTCCTTTTCCACCAATTACGGGTGATATCAAAGACGGGGCAACGATGAAAAGGCCAGCACAAATATTTGGCCCCAGCCGGGATACGACTGAACTCACGACCCGAGCATTAGAAATCCAACGCTCTACCATTCCGTCACCCCGACTCCCCGTGTGAGGAGAGGGGGAGGGGAATGAACTAAGTATCTACATACATACATTTATATAATTATAACGTGACTAGAATCACTCGTGTGTGTGTGTGTGTGTGTGTGTGTGTGTGTGTGTGTGTGTGTGTGTGTGTGTGCGCGCGCGCGCGCGCTGTAGCTGGAGGTGCGGTCACGTGGGATCGGCTGGCAGGGTCTGGCGTTTCAAGATGAGATCAAGGTCGGCACAATCCCACTCAGGCACGTGGCCAACGTGCGCCGTACGCAACTGAGCGCTGCGCCGGCTATTCCGCCACACATGGCGCTTCTCTTGGACTCACGTGGTGTCAAGTCAGCCAATGGGATGTTACTTCCGGTTAATCCAGCCAGAGCGTCTTCCAGTGAGTAGTTGTACATATGTCTGTTTGAATTCGTTTTCCGTTTCGTTGTTGTCGTCTTCCCTTAATTCTCTGTGCTACAATCAAATTATTCGTGATGCTGGTAGTAAGCCAAACTCTGTGTGTGTGTGTGTGTGTGTGTGTGTGTGTGTGTGTGTGTGTGTGTGTGTGTGTGTGTGTGTCAGTGTGTGTGTGTGTGTGTGTGTGTGTGTGTGTGTGTGTGTGTGTGTGTGTGATCTGGTCTCTGTCATTATTCCTGTATTGAAGGTCTGGGGTTTTTGTTGTGGTGGTGGTTGTTTGGGGTTGTTATTTTGTTGCTTTTTGTCAGCTTCACGCGCACTGATATGGAGCGCCTCATTGTGAGTTTTGTATTATCATCGCCATTACATTTGTTATTAGGCTAACTGTGTTGACACCGATCTCTTTTGCTTAGGTTCTACAGGTGACGGTCGTCTGACAAGTGACGCGGAGTCCGGGACACCGCTACAGCTGGCTGGTCAGAGACGGGGAGCGAAGAACTATCAGAGGTCGGCGTCCATCATCTCCAACACGTCCCACTGGTCGTTCCACCCCATGAAACACGGGCCGCGCCATTTTGGCTGGATGTTCGGGGGCAAGAAGGACCAGAGAAAACCCAACCCAAAGATGCCCAAAGTCTACCGGTGTTGACAAAGCCCCGACGGATGACCAAAGCTTTGACGACTGGGAGGGTCGTCGTAGACAAGGCAGCATTCAGAGTCCATGCTTTTGTCTAAGAAGGTTCTTCGCTTGAGGACACGCAATGCCATGGTTGACTAAAGCTTGGACGACCTGGAGGGTCGTCGTGGACAAGGCAGCATGTAAGGACACACAGTCAATGCTTTCGCCTAAGAGGGTTCTTCGCTTGAGAACACTGACGCAGTGTCATGGTTGACCAAAGCTTGGACGACTGGGAGGGTCGTCTTAGACAAGGCAGCACGTAGGGACACAGTCAATTTTTCACCTAAGAAGGTTCTTCGCTTGAGGACACGCAATGCCATGGTTGACCAAAGCTTGGACGACTGCGAGGGTTGTCGTAGACAAGGCAGCATGTAAGGACACACAGTCAATGCTTTCGCACGAGAAGGCTCTTCGCTTGAGAACACGCTATGGTTGACAGAGCAGCATGTAAGGACACAGTCAATGCTTTCGCCTAAGAAGGTTCTTCGCTGGAGGACAGGCAAATTCAAGCATGTTCCATCAGAGATGTAGCTTGGCCAGCTCATAAGGTTGTAGTCTACACAGCAGCACGAATGGACACAGTCAACGCTTTCGCCCAAGCAGGCCCTCTACTGGAGAACACGCAAAGCCATGGTCATGAGAGAGTATAGAAGATTAGCTTGGACAGCTCATAAGGTTGCCATGTGTAAGGCAGAACACAGCCAGTGCTTTTGTCCTAGAAAGGCTCTTGGCTGAAGAACAGGCAACGCCAAGCTTGTTACGCGCAACCGCCACCAGAGTATAATCACCATGAGGTTGTCGTGTATAGGGTAGCACTAAGACCCTATGCGGAAGGACAGGTAAAGTCAAGTATGGTACACGCAGGAACCAAAGTTCAACTTGAAGAATATCAGCCCGTGAGCATAGAGAAGAAGTGCCTGTGCGCGGCGAGAGGTGGCCATTCTGACTCTATGCAGATCGGGCGTTTGTGCCGACGGTGCTCGCAATAAAAGTGTTTTCAGTGTGAGTGCCGCAGCAGTACCTGGTTACGGATTCGGCAACACCATGAGTAAAGCCGGCTCTTAACTGGGCACTGTGGAGCGCCATAGTGCTGTCCACAGTTGTGACACAGTTCTGATTTTGGAGGTTTCCGCAGCTGTGGCGTCATCACAGCAACCGGGGTTTCAAATACCCACAACTGTGACTGTGGTTTCCACAACAGATTCTGATTGGCTGTACTACGTCACTCGGCGCGCAAACCGGCATGGCGGACAGTGCATCTTCAATCGGTATATCACCGAGCACAGCTGTGTTCAGTTTTGTAGTTAGTAGACACACCGAGCGCAACGACTGTGATGTGCACATGTGTGTTTCGCGCGCTGTGCCCAGTTAAGAGCAGGCTTAAAGAGTCAATGATTTCACCCGGAGTGAAGATACGGTGAATCCAATCTTCATTGTCACACACAATCACACCACGGGTACCCAGATTGTACAGCCGTCTTGCAGCCTGTGTTGATAACTGAGGCGACAATAGCAGAGTGCAAGTCTGAAACACGGCAAGGATTGATCAGTGACCTAGTCAGTTAGGAGTTTCTGAGCCACGAGCTCGGGGGGAATTTCTTTTACTTGAAAGTGTCCCTTCAAAAACAAACGAAGATTCCTTTGAAAAGAATTGCACAAAGTTGTAGAAAGAAGTGCCCATATATGTGTGAGTTCGTCGGAACGCTCAGTGCTCTGTGTTCAAGTTACAGTGTCACACACTTGAGCAGGGTTGGCCGTTTCAATACAAAAAAAAAACCAACAAAAACAACAACAAAAAAACAACGCACACATGTGTACACGTGTAGACAAGTGGAGAAACAATCGCTTTGTGGTTGACATTACAAAGAAGGTCTGCTGGGTCCAGTCTTCTTCTCCATCAAACGCTATACGGTGACGCCTGTAGCTCTGATGAATATTATTGTCGTCTGCAGGGGTGCCAGGTCTCCCTACAGTTTTCTCTCGGTGTAGTGTCCTCCGGCCAAGCTACTCGCCTGACTACATCATGGAGCGTGCAGGCTTGGAGTAGGTGTTGACTGGTCATGGGGGCAGTATCGCAGGGGCATCTGTCTGTCTGGCTGGTTCCAATGATATGGAAAATGCTTTTGAAACAAGGACATTCCGAACCACAGACCATTCATTCTCACAGACGTTTCACGAGTCATCTTCGTTGCACAGCCAATGCCTTGGTTTCTGACAAGGGTTGGTTATGAACGTGTCATAGTTCAGGTATGTGTCAGAGCGTATGTGTCGCAGTTTCAGTTACGTGTCGCATTTTCAGCTGTCCTGTTTTACACATGCAGAGACCACAATGCGAACACAATTTTGTAAGACACTGATAAGATGCATTCCTGAGAACTCCTCCCCCCCCCCTTCCACTGCCACCTCCACCCTCTCCTCTGTCCTCTTACTGGCCTGAGAGCTATAAACAAAGAAAAGATCTTTCAAACATGTACGTCCTGACCGCCGCACCTTTTGATTTGTTCAAAGGATTGTTTAACAAAACTGAACTAAATTTGCTTTAATGTTGCTAGTAAACTTGCCCCTTTTTTTCTCGTAGAAAACGCCCAAAAGCTAAGCAAACTGTCACAGCTGCATTGTCATAAACTATGAACGCAGACATATTTTCATGGTGTCATTTACGTCGTTTTGTCCATGTTAAATTATGCATGTGAATTTTTTTTATTTTTTTTGGCTCCTGTTTATAGGCGTATGCGCGTAACCTCAGACTGCGAAGCTTGCCCGTGCACAAGTAGTCTTCTCGCCTAATTACATGTCTTTCCGTGTACATGTCACTTCTCTTTTTGTTTCCAAAATTGTTGTTTTTGATTTTTTTTTTTTCCTTTTTCATCCTCCCTTCCTTTTTGTATGCTGTACACGTACGTTATGTATGCATCAGGTGTTTTTTGTCTGTTTACCTCTGTAATGACGCGCTTGTTTTGTAGATAATTTGTGAGTTTCCTGCACATCAGGTTTGTGCTACGTTTATGAACCACGTGATCATGTACGAGTTAGAGACTTGTTCTTGCTGATAAAAGGTTGTCTCACAATATTATCACTGCCTCTATTCACTGTTTTTGTTGTCACCGTGTAGCGTCTGCAACTTTGCATAAAAAACCTAGCAGATTGCGTAGAACTGCGGGAGAAGAAACACACATATTTTCGTTTACCATTACAGTTCGCTGGAAGCCAGATGTGCACCCCAGCTCGTTTGATTCCGGGGCACTTCTAGCCTCAAGCTTTATTGACCCGGGGCACTTCACGCTGGGGAGTTCACTCCGCGTGTAACACCGTTCAACCCTCTAGCAGTTGCGTATATAAACCGTTCCGCTGAATAAAGATGTTTGCAAACACCACAACGAATTCCACGACAAATCAAGATCTTGACATCTATGGGACTCCACTCAGGTCAATCAAAAGGGACGAGCCTTCAGAATTCAGCCAATCGCGACCCGCGGCATAATCAGCACAACACATAACATGGTCTGGCAAACTTTCTTGCCAGACACTACAACGAGGGAAGCACATGTAGTTTGATATGACTGGAACTTGGAAAGAAAGCAGTAGTCCATTGACGTCATTTGAGGAAAAAGACCACGTCAGTGTCTTTCATCTTTTCCCATAATAATTATAATAATGTCATGGACGATACACGGCAGAGTAAAGGGGCGGGGCTTTGGCCTCTGGTCTTGCCGAGTGGAGACGTCTATTGTGTGTCAGTGAGATTAGTCTGTTTTACCTGTTCACGAAAATATTCGTGCGTATGTTTGGCCAAGTAGACTACGCAGCCACATCGCCTAGCGGAGCCTAGGCAGTGTTTGATCGCTAACTTGGCATCGCAAACTGGCATGTGGAAGAATCTCTCAGCGGAAAAGAAACAGCTTGCTTTTTAGGGCGCGAAAATGCTAGCTTGCACCCATTCGCTCGGGTGAGGTGGGTAGGGGAGTGGCGTGGAGGTGGGTGGGTAAGGGGGGATCTCTGATGGTGGAAACTAACAAGAAAGAACGTGTTTATTGGGCTGGTCCACGCACCTCGTGGCTGTTTTATTATACCCGTCCTTTGATGTTGCTGACCATATTTCAATCGACGACTGTTTCTGAGATCTTTGATTCAATTACTGATTGGCACGAAATAAAAAGTCTGGCTGATCATTCATGAAATGCAGTATCAAAAATCCCCTCCTCGTGAAGGGAGGTCACTCTGACTTCGAAGCTCTTTTGGCCTTGAAACAAAACTGCCTCCAAGAAATCCAAATCAAAGACCTTTGTCCAAATGTTTTATGGCAGAGTCTTTGAATGTACGTCGTCAACTCTTCAAAGCTAGACACAAAACATTTTTGAAGTACTGCAGCAGACGACGACATGCTCCCTTAGCTGCTGTGGTTTACATGAACAGGCATGTCAACAGCAGCCCGGCGCAGACGCCGGACAGATTGCCGTCAGATAATTGGACTAATGACAGGTTATCTAAGCTTGGACTGTGTTGGTGATTTTGTTTATTTTAAAGCGTTGTTGTGGTTCTTGTTGTATTGTCTGTCTTAAGTTCTGAAGGGTATTATGTGGGGACACTGAAGACTGTGGGCTGGTCTTTTAACAAAATGAAAGACAACACGCACGACCAAGTCAAACTTTGAAGGACTGGGATCACACACAAACATTCCTAACAACAGTAACAGAAGGTGCTGTTTTAAGGAAATATTTATGTCTTGTCCTCTTTCGATGACACCACGTTAAAAAGTGACGCTGTAGTACGGTTGCAGAAGTTAGATGGAGGCAGGTGTGAGCGACCCAACCAGTATGAGCAGACAGCCATGTCTAGAGGACCTCCCCCAGGAGGTCCTGCTCTCCATCATGCAGCATCTCCCCACAGAGACTCTGGTTGCCTTGGCAGCAGCCCACGACACCCTCAGCAACATTATAACTGACGTCAAGTTCATGGACTGTCAGACTCGCAAAGTGTTGGGCTTTCCGCTGTCCCGGTTAGACATCACCTACGACATCATACCCCCGCCTGTGGCGCCCATACAGGAACTGTGGTACCTCTCCTATCTGTCCCGAGCTGAACCGAACCTGGTGGGGGTCGTCAGACCAGGTATTGTGTTCTTCGACCTGCTGTGCTTCAAGCATTTGCTAGATACCTGGTTACTACAGGCAACTGGAATGAAATACGGGACTTTCGTGAGGCTTTCGGTCAACAGTGAAAGCCCGCCGCCTTGCTCCATCGTGAAGTTGAAACACCTGCCGATTCAGGCCAGTATCCGGCGAATTCTGGCAACAGTGTTCTTGTGCAGCCCTGAGGTATTGCTGAAAACAGTGAATAATTTCGAGGTTTTGAACCTGAACTACTTCGCGCCCACGGATCTGGACGAAGCTTGGCACAGGGCAGTCCCTGCAGAGTGGAAGTCTGGCTTTGTACCACAAAGCAGCGTGGAGGTGTGTGTGTGTGTGTGTGTGTGTGTGTGTGTGTGTGTGTGTGTGTGTGTGTGTGGTGTTGTTGTTGTTGTTGTTGTTTGTGTGTGTGTGTTGTTGGTGGTGGTGGTGGTAATTTAGTGAGGTGGTGGTGGTGGTGGTGTGTGTGTGTGTGTGTGTGTGTGTGTGTGTGTGTGTGTGTGTGTGTGTTTGTTTGTTGTTGTGTGTGCCGGTGTTGTTGTTGTTGTTACCGGAGTATTTCTGAATGCTTGGTTTTGTGACAGGATTGTTTTTCCCTCTCTTTTTCTGGTGGCATTCAAAGATATGATGCCGTTTCCGAGCTAATCATATTGAGTAAGAAATGGTCACAGGTCAGTGTCGTTTCATCATAATGTGATACACTTCGTGTCCGCTGCTCCCAGGTCGTGTCGAAAGAGCGAGGCATGACCTTGGCATCATTCCTCCTCGTTCTCGAGCCCACGTACTGTATCGGATGGGCGGGCATCATCGACTACTCCACCTTCCGCTGCAGAGACACGTGGACGGTGTGCCAGTTCTTGTGCAACACTCCGCTTGATGATATCAGGAGCACTGTGCACGATTTCTTCAGTCGGTTCCTAGACTTCCTCAGCCCGGATTACATCGCCTTCGACAGCACCGGGCCCTTCCTCTATAAAGGCCTGTGCAAGCTGATGCAGGAGCGGCAACACCTGATGTCACACCTGCAGGACTTGTTGGAGAGGACAGCTCGCTACGTCACGAGGAAGGTCAGAAAAAGGCTGCGACTTGAGGACGACGTGACCTTGGCCAATTACCTGGACTCCATCTGGCTGTCACCGGCTCGCGCTGACTCCGAGGAAGAGCAGCGTATGGCATCGCTTGTGGCAGAGCCACCCAGTCACAGCGCACAGCGAGAGCCGTCCAAGACTCTGGAGGTATCCGTAGAGCGCTACGCACACCGCGGCCTCAACGTCCTGGCTTGGAGAGAAGTTCTCAGGTGCGTGATTTTGGATTTTGTGGTGCGAGTGACAGTCAGTGGATTGTCAGACATACTCCTACGCGACTGGCACACCTTTGACGGTTTATGACTGAGTACACGTAGGTGTTTGAAGTAACACGATGCCCCAGTAACCCCCCCCCCCCCCCTCAACAGATTATTAGCACCCTCGGTATCATCCGATTCCTGTACAAAAGAAAGAAAGCAACAACGAGAACACACACACACACACACGCACACACTGACACGCCGGGCACCCGCCACAAAAGGATAGTTGCCGGTTACTACTTTATTGTCCTTTTCGGGAAATTCAGGCGGCAGCGCCATCCAATACCTATCCTATTTTTGTTTTCAATTTTTCTCAGTGAAGGAAGAAAACCGGATAACTCGGAGAGAAACCCCCGATGAGCAGCCCGGTAGCCAGGAAAATAAAAACGGTACATGTATTACAAGCTCGACCTGGTCTCGAACCCACGCTTCATCGCCGTGACAGCGGTGACGGCCGTTCTGTAGCGCAGCGGCTAAGCCCGGCGCGCTACACTGTAGGCCACTGCTCACTTGCTGCAGTTCAAATTTTGGTCATTGCAGGTTTTACTCGGACCCAGTGTGTCACCGCGCTCTCTGCGTGTCGTGTCGTGGCCGGCACAACGAGGTGTCGGATAAATCCAGCTGCCTCCAGCGAGTGCACCGGAACCACCTGCCTCTCAAGATATGGCCGCCTCATCTGCTGCGTTTTGCTGTATCCGTGCTGCCAGCCCTGGAGAAGGTTGTGCGTCTGGACATAGAGTTGTGGATCCGCGACATCCATCGGCGGCCGCCGGCCCCCAAGGTGGTCGTGTTCTTACGTGAGGTGCTGGCCGCCGTCAACTTGGACTTCAGGCCGGAGCCCGGGGAGACGGGACCTCTGCTGGGGATGGTTCATATGTAGAGCTTTAGCTGTTTGTGTCTACCGTCATTTGAAGCAAAAAGGATCGAGTCCTACGGATTTGATAAGCGGTTATAAGTCCTTATTTCATTTTCAGCTTTACTAGCCCTTAGTTGTGTGTGCCAGTGTGTGTGTGTGCACGTGTGTGTGTGTGTGGGGGGGGGGGGGGGGTCCTGCTGTGTTGTGAAAAGTCTGTGTTTTTGACTTTGTCTCTCTTCGGTGTAACTTGTGTCCCGTACACACACAAAAGAGAAAAATATTTGGAGGCTGAAGAAAGAGATCAGTTGGACATTCATTTGCACGTGGCAAGATATAGTAATTAATATCAATTTAAGAAGTGATGGTAATGAGCTGACATGACAAAAATGATGTTAGAATCCTGTGTGTTTGGAACAGTCTTAAACACGCACTGTAAACTGCATACCAAGCGTGAACTACGAGCGCCATGAACTCCTGAGCAAGATGAATCCAGGACTTTATTCCTGTACTAGATCCATGCATGACCTACTGCCTTGTTCTACTGTGTACATGAGCGCCCCACAAAGAGTGGTCCATGGTCATGTCCGTGCAACGGTAAAGGACCGTTACATGAACCGTTAAGAAATACTATGTTGTGAGATAGTAGTCTTTACATACAGATTCTGTGTCACAATAAATGACTAACAGATAGGCCATTTCATATGGAGATAACATCTACACACATACAAAAGACATACTAACTTACATCAAACAAGACAGATGCAAGCAACAACTGTCACTTTTTATTTATTTCAATCTTTTGAAAAAAAAAAAAACCCCAAAAACTTCAAACATGTTTTAGATACTATTTACAAATTTTACCATGTTGCTAGTAAATGCACTCCGTAAAACTGTTTAAACATCAAAGAACACAATGAGATTTTTTTTTTATGTACATGTATTTTTACAGATATAAACTTCCAAAGAAAACACAGAAGTCTGAATGCATTACTTTTAAACAAATAAAACTTTAAAATGTAGTTTGGCAATTTATGCCACCAGGTTAATTTTACTCAGACCTAGGCAACATAAATGCAACAACTGGAAGAAAACTTGCATGCTGGCACACACCCTGAAACCACCACAGTACACACTAAACACAAAAAAAATGTACACAGCATCCACTCCTTCAATATTATATTAATATACAGTGCATTGTTGTGGTCTAATTAGGATACGACAAAGTACTGAAAAATAAGTACAATTTTCTCCTAACTCACCGACAAAATTCAAATAGATTCAACAATATCAACACAGACACTCATCCAGACACTGACGTACTGACTGAACACAGCAAGTAATGGTCATGGTTTGCAGTTTTGATTTGATTCATGTACCTTCCTTTCGAGGTTGGTAAATTCAGAAAAAAACCCAAAATTATTTTGATCTAAATTCTGGCTGTAAAAAGTTCCCTAATGCTAAGACAAATCATACGGGCAAATTCCCTGTTAAGTACCCTTTATCTGCATTTCATATTGCCAAATCTCAGTCTAAAAGAAAAGAAAGTGCAGGAGAATTTTCAGTTTTCTGACATTGCCGATAACACAGTAGTGGCTGTAACATGCATACACCAAAGGGAAATTTCAGTTGATGCAATGCTGACATGAAGGCCTACTAGTGGAACTTTAGCACTAACTTCACATTTACACTATTGCATACATACAGTTTCCTCCCACCAAGCTGTCCCAGCATAACTGAACACACAGGACAATAAATGCTGGCAAAAGGAAGGCTGGTAATGTCACAGCCCCGGTATGAGGTAAGCAATGCCACAGACAGGCAATTTCCCTCTACTTCCATTTCATGACAAACGAAAATACAGAGGTAGCGACCGGCAGTTATTTTCACTAGACAGGTTTGAGAACATGAACCCAAACACACTGTGCAGTAAAAAAAAAACAACAATCTTAAAAACATAAACCGCAATGTGACACACACAAAAAAGAACTGTGTGCCTCTCATTAACACATGAAACTTGCCTGTGGCGCTACCAACAAAATACACTTCTTTTTGTTCCCTTCTTTTCGTCACTGTACGTGTAGTCCATTCACAAAGTCAAACACACACAAAACCTCACTGCATGCTGCATACAATGCTTTAATTCCCAAACCCTACTTCAGCTCAGCACTGTCCACCACAATAATTACATGGAAGAAAGCACCAGTACATATACTACTATCAAACCTGGTGGCACACAAAACATCGGTCTGGCAAGATCACAGGTATTAAGTGTAGCCTCTTATCAAGCTGTTTACCATAAGCAGCAGCACACCACTGCCCACCACAATCATTACATGGAGGAAAACACCAGAACACTGTTTCAGTACATGTACTACTGTCAGACCTGGTGACACACAAAACATCAGTCTGGCAAGATCACAGGTGTTAAGTGTAGCTACTTCAAGCAGCACAGCAGAGGTGCATGCACGTAAAATAAAATCTTCCATTCAGTTTCAGTCCCTTTATCATGTCTGTTGATGATAACGAAATCTCTCTCCACATTTTTTTTTAATGCAGCACTATTTTCCATACTGAGATGCTTAAATTACAATATCCTACTTCCCCTCTCCTCACAAGACAGCCCTTTTGTAGTCCACACCCAGGATAATTGTCCCTCCTCCCTTTGTCTCTCTCTCTCAACACAAGTCTACCTTCTATTCTCCGCTTTCTGTGTTTTGTTCCTCAAACATAGGATCAAAACCAGAGGCGCTGAAATCTGGTGGGTTAGGTTTGGACCCTGACTCCGACGAGTTGTTCTTGTCAGCTGACTGCTGCGGACCTGACGGCGCGTAGTCCAGCATTTGGAAGTTGATCAGGCCACTCATGAAGGCATACCCGACCATGGCTGTGACGGCAAAGACAGCTGCCAGGATCATATTGCGCCGCTTGTTGGGGAATTCAGTATCATCCATGGGGACGCCTGCCCTCCTCGCAGCCTCTTCCCTCCTTCGTTTTTCTTCCAGCTCTGCAATGTGAGATACACGATCAGGACAGAGTCAAAATGTGCACAAAGTCACACTAAATTTGTTTACTGGGTTTGATTTTGTGTGCTGATCCGCAAACAACAACAACGACAAGAAGGCAAATGATGGAGGGATATATCGTGGTCAAGAACATAAGACTCACCTACATCAGAAGCCAAAAAGGTAGCGCAGAACGGCACCAAGTCAAATTTACAGTCAATGTGCTAAGGTAAAAGGCAGCTACGCTGTTGCACAGTCACACTGTTTACAGGTGAGCCAAAAATGTGTACCCTATGCACCAATACATAAGAATCAGCCACTTTGCAAAAACAATAAATAATTGATTCAACGGATAAATAAATAAGGTAGCGTATGGAAGGCACCTAACAATGGCAACACACACCCGCTCTGTTAGGGGGAAAGAACTGCTGCAGGATCTTGTTGCACATGTTACACAGGTTGTCACACTGTCGAAGATGAGTCTGCAGCTGGTTGCTGGGTAAAGGGGCTTTCAAAATGGGCGCCAAGTAGCCGAAGACGAGCGCGTCCAGTGAAGAGGGCCTGTTTAAAAAAAAGAAAAGAAAAAAAGACAGGAAAACAATGCTCAGTGAATAGCGTGACCAACGGAAAACCAAAACCAAAAACAAAACAACAGTCTAGTCCCTGTCACCGATACTGGTGTCAGATACGCTTCTCCTTTGGTTTCACATCAACGGTACTGACAACTGTACTGCTCCTGATAACATAGGAAGAAGAGGTCTGTATGGCAGTGTTTGGTAAGTACATTTACTATCCCAAAGAGAAGAGCACGGATACTCACTGTCTACCGAACATGAAATCCTGATCACCCAGTTTGTAGGACAAAAGATTCAGGCACTCTTTGGCTTCCTTGTAGATCTGAAGGAAAACAATCAAATATAACGGTCAGTTCTGAACACTGGTCTGAGCATGAAGAGCAGGGAAAACTTGTATGCTGTGCAAACAAACACATCTTAACGAATGGATGATATGATAAAAATTATTCAAATATTTTCTGCTTTAAAAGTGCTATGTACACCATGAAAAGCTAGAAATCCATACATGTGATGATTTATGGCCAAGGGGCAGCAGCAGTGAAGAACTGAATGTGGTAAAAATAACAAGATTACTTCAACACCATGAATGCCCCCATGGTCTGGTCCACGAACTGGCCAGCAGTTTGCTGCCAATGGCCAAATCTTTGACCATAACACCTGCAGTCTGATTTCCACACAAGGGCCAGCTGTACTGAACTGTACTTGGCCTTACAACCCTGATGCTGACGCATAGGAACCAGTCCTTTGGTTGAATATAGTTCATTTGGCCAGAGATACTGTTTTGAAGACTGAGTGAAGGGGAAAGATATGCCTCATCAGCAAAACATTAGCTGCTGCCACATGGACCTTGGTCTCCGGTGAAGGGCAGTCTCTCTCGAATGGTCACCACTAAGAACTACGGTCATCACTACATGCACTTCCCCTCTGACTTCAGTCCAACACCAGACTGGGGAATTGCTGAGGGAAAAAAGACTGAAACCTAGACCAGGGTGCAGAGGCAGCGTCCTGCTGGGGGACCATGGGGGCAATGCCCCACTTAAGAAAACAATTTTTTTTACATTTTTAAAGGCATTTAGCAATACATGTACTGACATTCAAGCCTTCAAAAATGAAGTTAGACTGTCCCATATGGCATTTGTATAGACTACACATGACTGTGTGCAATCTTTTTCCCCTTCCTTTCCTTTGGCTGAAACTTAGATTTTTTGGTTGAAAGAAAAGTAAATTTGGCTGAAAACTGCCAAATGACTGAAAATTCCTCAGCCTGCAACACATACCTTTGTCTCAACATCACTGTCCGTTATGTTCTCTCCACCTTTGGTGAGGAAGACTCGGAGGGAAGCTGCCTTCTGTTTGCGCCCAGGAACAAAGAAGTTGAGGGGGAAAGGAATCATCCGTGTGTACCAGGGACGAGTGAAATCTACGTATGTCCGCCCGTCAATCCACCACAAGTGAAGCTGTATGAAATAAACATAATGATAATCATAATAATAAATTAAAATAGTATTTGCAGGGCGCATTCCTTTAAATAAAACTCAATGAGCCAATCACTCACCGACACACACATTTTACAAACGATGGACAGACATACACCGGCGAAACTGACCAGTTGCATAGGAAATGACAGAAAGGCTTTGCAAAAAAGGAACATTTTAAGATTGCTCTGAAAAACAGACAGTGTGGGCGCATTTCTGATTTGCAGGCAGAGAATTCCAAAAGGTTGGTGTGACAAAACTGAAGGAGCGCTGGGAAGTTTTCTTTCACAAAAATACTTATGAAATACTCACCAAAGCTGGTAAAAGCTTTTCTTCAAGCATGGAGGAAAAGGCAACAACATCAGCACACTGCTTTGTGGACAGCTCAAAGTCAGATCCCCAGTTCTGAAACAAGACTGATTTACATGATTAAGGAGATCCAACAGTTATAGCATTTCTGGCATTTTCTACCACCTGCCAGCACTACTGGGTGTCTGCAATACTGTACATCCACTGTATGACACAAACTGAATGACAACTGATCCCAAGCACATATTCAGTTTTTCAGACAGTCTACCTTTACTAATGCAGACTGAGAAGTACTACTAATGTCATGTTCCATCAAATGTTGCATAAAAAGAAATCAAATAGCTTAATGTCAGAGCTAGTGTACCGGTGCATCCAAACAAAGACAAAAAAGGGGGGGGGGGGGGGGGGAAGCAGTCCATCCAACTAAAAGACGTTATTACAACAAAGCACAAAATTAAATCACAGTCATAACTAGAGAGGCAAAAGCCTCCACGGCTCCCTTGTGACAGGGGTCAAGGTCATTCAAAAGAGTATGTTTGTAAAATTCTATCACTATCTATCATCAAGCCAAGTAAGGTGTCTCTGGTGTTCTTAGTTCCTGGCAATATTTCACTTTTTCCACAAAACTGACTATATGGCCTTGACCTTGGGTCAAAGTCATTCAAATAAGATATCAATGTCTATCATTACACCAAGTTGGATGCCTCTAATATTTGTAGTTTCTCCAAAAACAGTAGTATTGAAATTCACAACAGACAGCTTTTATGACCTTGACCTTGAGTCAAGGTCATTTAAAGTGGTATGGATATATTGGTCTTATCAATGTCTATTAGCATGCCAAGTTTGGCGCTTCTGCTGTTTGTTGTTTCTGAGAAAATGCCAATGTTACGGTTTCACAGAAATAGCTTGTACGGCCTTGACCTTTACACAAGGCTATTGAATACATGTATATCTGTAAAGTTCTTATCAATGTCTATCACCATGTAAAGTTTAAAACCTCTGGTTTATGTAGATTCCAAGAAAATGCCAATGCAAAATTTTAAAACAGACAGCTTTAGTGACCTTGACCTTTAGTCAAGGTCATTCAATATGATATATTTTTAAAGGTCTTACGGCTGTCTATAGGCATGCCAAATTTGGTGCGTCTGCTTTTTGTAGATTCTGAGAAAATGCCCATGTTAAGGTTTACTGTGGAAATGCGAAAAATAGCTTGTATAGCCTTGACCTTGGCACAAGGCCATTGAATACATGTACATCTGTAAAGTTCTTATCAATGTCTATCATCATGCAAAGTTTAAAACCTCCCGTTTTCGTAGATTCCAAGAAAATGCCAATGCAAAATTGTCAAACAGCTTTAGTGACCTTGACCTTGAGTCAAGGTCATTCAAAATGATATATTTTGAAAGGTCTTATGGTTGTCTATCAGCATGCCAAGTTTGGTGCCTGTGCTGTTTGTAGATTCTGAGAAAATGCCAATGTTAAGGTTTTCTATGGAAATGTGGAAAATAGCTTGTCTGGCCTTGACCTTCACACAAGGCCATTAAATACATGTATATCTGTAAAGTTCTTATCAATGTCTATCATCATGCAAAGTTGAAAACCTCTGGTATTTGTAGACTCCAAGAAAATGCCCATGTAAAATTTTCAAACAGACAGCTTTAGTGACCTTGACCTTGAGTCAAGGTCATTCAAAATGATCTATTTTGAAAGGTCTTATGGCTGTCTATCGGCATGCCAAGTTTGGTGACTCTGCTGTTTGTAGATTCTTAGAAAATGCCAATGTTAAGGTTTACTGCGGACACACAGACAGACAGACAGACACACACACACAACACACACACACAGACGACGGAGGGTTATAACATAGACTCCCATTGTTACACAAGGGAGCCAATAAAGAGTGCACATCACACCATATATATATATATATATATATATATATATGACTATATCTCTGGCATGCTTCGATGAATGAAAAGATAACGGAGCTTTTAAAACTCCCGCATGCTCTTGAAAGTAGTCAAAGCACACACCTGTTTCCTCAAATAGGAAAAAATATTGTGGACTTTGGTTTCCGACACTTCATTGTGTCTTAGGTTGGGCAGTTCTCCTGTTGAATGACAAGAAATATTGTTTTAATAAACTGTTACCGACCAAGTGTATCACCGTTTGCCTAGATTGTGTGTGTGTGTGTGTGTGTGTGTGTGTGTGTGTGAGGGTGAATGAGTGTTTTATGTGTGTAAGAGATAAAGAAAGATCACAGGCATTTCTGTAAAATATTATGATGTTGTGACTCATACATGTACATATCTAATGTAGTCACGAGACAAACCTGAACTGCCCACATGCATGATCATCCGAGATTATTTAAATCTTGGATTCACTGGTCGGGTGCTAAAAAACACAGTGACATACTGGCATAAACCAAAAGCATGCAGTGACGCTTTGCTGTCCTCCCTCATAATCAATCACAGATTTGACCCCAGTGGGTACACCATCAGTCCTACCAAAAGTTTAATTTTACTTGCAGGTCAGTTGAAAGTCATACCTGTTGGGGATCTCCATGGATTGCCTGTCACTTTCACATCCAGAGGCACACCAGAAAACTTGCAGTACGCCTAGAAGAGACAAAGAAAGAAATGTATCATATCAGTCTGATGCTGTCATCACTTCACGCACTTTGCTAGGATTTGACATTAAAATGGGAGTCGGTCGAACTCACTGTATGACCCCGGTTTCATACGAACAAACCTAAAAGGTCTGAGTGGGGATAGGAAATCGATGAAGAACTGCAGGTTTCTGGTGCAGACGATACAACTGCCCTGGGCAGGCTCAAAAGTCCATGGTGGCAGATGCCACCTCGTCTTCATGTACACTGTACGATGAACCGTTCTATGCAGTTCAGGAGAAGGCCTCATCCTACACACATCGTTGCCACGAAGAAATGCCAAAATCGAAATGACTCTGTCCGGTGTGATGACAAACGCAAAGCACCAATCACAGAGGGCCACAAATGACCAACTTTTGCTGCATTATGAAGTTTGCTGAAGTGAAAGTTGGCAAACTGTCCATGCGGCCAGTGCCAAAATGCCGGTTGGCTGTGATGAAAACAAAAAACAGTTTAAGATCCCATCCAAAGCTCTAGTCGGAGCATTCCTGAAACAACAGTTACTTTATGATACCTACCAATACAGCCAAACAGTTGGGATCGACAGATGGCAGCCCCCAGTCACCCTTCCAAACGTGGAGCTCCATCGTATCATCCCCACCCGCCATGATGTCCTAACCTTGACCTTCAACATGTCAACAATGCGTAATAATACAGTAGATCTTTTAGTGCCTGTTTCGATTATCAGTAACACTTTCGGTTGAAAAAAAAACACGCTAAATCCAGTCCTAGGAAGCAGTTACTTGAAAAAATAGGGAAAAGTTTGCAAGCGTTGCCGGTTTTTGGGAATATGTTTTAGCGCGTTTGTGGTTCCGCTGAACGTTAGAGGGTGTTGTGAGGCCCCGGCATGTGAATGGCCCACGTATGTGTTCGCTATGGGGACGGTGTCGAAGTCGATCTTGTTTGCCCTGGCTTCCATCCTCACGGCATATTTGTATACCAAGTGGAAACCAACATTCAGTGAAGATGCTCACCTCAACTCCATCGAAAGTCAAATAGCGGAAGTGTGGTCAACCGAAATAAAATGGCCAGCGAAAAAGTTTTCGCGGCTGGCCGTTGGGTAAGCTTGGAGCAACTTTTCCTGGGGGTAGAGCCTCTTGTTACTGCTAAATGGGGCCTGCACAGGTGGTGTCATGTAACACAAACCTCTGCAGTCATACTCTGCAACGTTACTCACTGTGCTAGTCTGGTCTGCAGTTATACTGGGCAGCGTTACTCACTGTTAGTCAGGTAATCTTTTTTTCTGAGTTTTTGCTCGGAGTGGCAAGCATGCTGGACAGTCAGGCAGCCCAGTTAACTTAAATCCTTTGGGTTTGGTAGATAGTTGGTACATGTATGTATGTTGCATTTTGTATAACACGACATTCTGGTGATATGAATTTTGTCAAGTGAGAGGAATTTTTTTAACTTAAGTCTTCAAATTTTACGCCCAGTTCAAAAGGGGATGTATCTATTGAAATCAGTGAAACTGCAAGTCATCATGACAACAGAGCACATAATGTCTTAGTTCCTACTGAAGCAGGTCTTATAATCATAAATATCAGCGTGAAGGTTCGTGACACTGCATGTCTGGGGTACACATCTTAATTACTACCGGTAGTGCAGTAGGTAGTTATGATACCATGCAGTGTGCTTTTGGTATGCTGCCACTAGTGTTTCACGCAGCATGCTTTTGACGTGTCTGCTGGGGGGAGGAGGGGGGTCTGTAATGTGGGTTGTTGAGATGTTTATTTTCCCTCCTGGTGTCTCTGCATAGTTCATAACCCACATAGATGTCTTCAAGCATGTTTGATGCTGACTTTGCTGTTGTGCACATTAAAAAAAAAAACCAGTGTAGATGTGGGCATGTGGTTTGGCATGATTCAGGATACTGTACTGCTTCATTCAGTGTTTGGGTTAATTTTAATTTAAAAAAAAGAGTATAGTGTTCATCTTAAAACTTACCACCAGTACTTTGGTCTCTGCAGCTGTTTGTTAGGTCTGCATAATGGATCAAAGACACGTTGGTGTCCCACAACAGGTGGTAATTTCACTGAAAGGCTGTTATATATACAGCAGGGTTGCACATTTAAGTCGGTCCCAGGACATTGACCTATAAAAATTTCAAATGTCCTATTTTTCCCACCTCAAGCGGACATTTGTCCTATTAAAATTTTTATTGCCACTAAGTGGCCAGGACACTGTGTCCTATCACTTTGCTGTTTCCAGGACACTTTGTCCTGTAGAAGCTGTGGAAAATGTGCAACTCTGTATATATACACAGCCTTGTTTGTTTTAGACAGTCCTTGATTAGTTTACTTACCAGCCTCATGGTACATTGCTATTTTAGTTGATGACTGCTGCCTGTGATACAAATATCCCACATGTACAATAAACTGATTGATTAAAGTTTGGCATTGTTCAAAATCGCGCATGTTCGCGCTCTATAACGAGAATCGGCTATGGGAGTATTGCAATCCTCAGATACTTTTCCTTGCTTGTAAATCTGGTTTAAACTTGCACAATAGAATACAATATAATTGAGAAACATAGTTGTGTAGTTATTTTCCATTTCTGTTTACCCGTACATGTATATTCTGTTCATTTTTACTTATTTTATGTATAGTTTTTGTATAAATTTGTAATTAGTATAATGTGTTTTCTCCCACTTCGGATTCATTTCTTTCTCTCCAATGTCCGTTTTACTTATAATTTTATTTTGTTTGGTAAAGGACCAACGCCAACGTGGATCTTATAGTGTCTGGTGTAGATCTCCTAACAAAACTCGGGCTGTCACCGGGGAAGCAACAGAACCACAACTCGCTGCGAAGTCTCTCAGACCTCCAGGAGACATTTTCATTCTTCTTCAGCAAAGGGAGAGCAGCTGAGCGCATATTTTTGGATGCTTCTGTTTTCAGTGAGGTTGTGGAGGCAGCTTCCTCACTGGAAGAGGTTGAGGTTGGTGGTAAATTGTAATTTAATTGTTTTCAGTATTTCCAATAATCAAGGTCCGTACAAGTCTTGGAATCCTGGAAAAGTCATGGGATTTGAAAATAGCTTTTCCAGGCCTGAAAAAGTTATGAAATTATCTCAGGAGTCATGAGAAGTCATGGAATTTCAGAATTTTATGGAAGTCATTTTGAGCCAGACAATGAGACGGTCAGCTTGGGTTCGCCAAAAATACAAACTGCCTTCCCATAAGGCTAATGGCTAACTCTGAACATTGGTCTTATTGACTGATAACTTGGGTAAGCTCAGAATGTCTACCCTCACATGTCTCGGTGTGAAAGAGGGTGAGGAAGTTGTCATGGAAAACAGGAGACTTGGCCTGGAAAAGTCAGGAATTGTTTAGGTTGTGAACCTGCGTGGACCCTGAGTAATTCTCCCACACAGAAATGGACGTTTCTGGCAGCACTTGGGAACAGTTACAAATCTCACAAGGGGGGTGCTGATTCCTTTTTTTTTATAGGCAATAGCTTCTTATGGTCTATAAATGTGTGCTGAATAAAAAAAATAAATAACAACATCAACTGTATGTGATAACCTGTATGAATGGCATGAGTGACTACATGGTTTCTTTGCCATGTGTAAGCTTGTATTTGTGGTGTTTGAACTGCAGTGAAGTTTGACCTTATTTCTGATTGGCTCAAATTGCTTGCTCATATTCCCCCCCCCCCCCCCCCCCCCACACCACCACCACCACCACCACCACACCCACTACGCACCTGCAGCAATTTGTAAATCACAGTTTGTCGTGCATGGTTTGTCAGTTTTGTCAATTGTTTATATTGTCGCAGAAATTTCAAACCTTTGAACAGTTCATTGTTATCCTATCTACTTTTTGTGCAGCAATTCATCGGTGGAAATGCAGCTCTGATGGCTGAGAAGGCTTCCAGTTTGTTCCCAGATGTGAAGGTAATCCTGAAACACCGGTTCTGGTGTCATACATACCATTATTTCCGTTCAAGTGTAGTTTTTGGCTCCCTTGTGTAACAGTGGGAGTCTATGTAATAACCCTCCGTCGTCTGTCTGTCCGTGTGTGTGTGTGTGTCCCCGCAAAACCTTGACATTGGGATTTTCTCACAATCTACAAACAGCAGAGGCACCAAACTTAGCTTGCCGATAGACAGCTATAAGACCTTTCAAAATATATCATTTTCACAGAAACAACAAACAGCAGAGGCACCAAACCTGGCATGCTAATAGACATTGATAAGACCTATGTATAAATACCATTTTGAGTGACCTTGACTCAAGGTCATTAAAGCTGTCTGTTGTGAATTTCAATATTACCGTTTTTGGAGAAACTACAAATACAAGAGGCGTCCAACTTGGCATAATGATAAACATTGATCATATCTTATTTGAATGACCTTGACCCAAGGTCAAGGCCATACAAACAGTTTTGGGGAAACCTGTAATGTTGCCAGGAACTAAGAACACCAGAGACGCCTTACTTGGCTTGATGATAGATAGTGATAAGATTTTTACAAACATATTCTTTTGAATGACCTTGACCCATGTCACAAGGGAGCCATGGAGGCTTTTGCCACTCTAGTTTGTTTACATAACATCACTACCACTGCCACTGTTAGAAAGAAAATAAAATAGATGCATTGATTGATCTGCTGTTCATGCTGACGTGGACTGATGTATTTGCTGTGTGCTGTACAGATTCAGTTTGTTGGTCCGGTGGGCCCCATCCTGCAGAAACTGATGTCCAAGAACATCTCAGTGCCGGACGCCAGTATTGTGGGCCATGATGAATTTCACCTGATCATGGAGTACAAGGTGATGATGCAGCTCTTTTGGGAGAGATGTTTGTCTTCTTGTCATACCTGTGTGTTTCGGGGGGGGGGGGGGGGGGGGGGGGGGGGGGGGGAGGATTAATTTATTGGATTTATGTTGGGCTTATAAGGTTCACAGATGTAACTCATGTAAAGCTTTGTTGGATAAGCTATTGATATTTTCTCCAGCTGTTGACATCTGTTATTGAATTCTGTTTGAGGTGACATCTCACAGATGTGTCACATACTGCCTTTTGTAACTGTATGCAGGGGAAGGTGTACTGCAAAAAGAAAAAAAAAAAATCTTCAATGTTGCAGCTGTTACACTGTCAATGTGAATTCATGCAGTGCTCAGCACAGTGTCAACTTGTTGACACATACTGTTAATGTGTCATGATTGTCTGATAATTTTATGGGGGTTTTTTTGGTGTTTTTTTTTTGTCCACATCATACAGGTTGGAGAAGAATGGGGCAGTTCACAAGCTCCAGTGGCAACTCGCTTCATCTGCAGTTACGATGCATCAAACTCCGAGATGACAATGCTGGAGATATTTTTCGCCAACTTGCACAGTTATCGTCCAGACCTCGTCTTGATCTCAGGCCTGCACATGCTGGATGGCCAGGAAGAAGACTTTTTCGAGTCGCGGCTGGATGCATTGGTAACTGGGCTGAAGGGAGTTGATGTTTCTGTGCCCGTTCACCTTGAGTTTGCGAGCATGGCCAACGCACAGTTTGTAAAATCCATATTGGAAAAGGTTGGTCGTAGTGTTAACCTTGTATTCGCGCCTATGCCAGTGTATGGTGGAGCTTTTGTGGAAGGAAACGATGTACTTGTGTAGAAAAATAAATGCATGATGTCAGTATCACCGAATCTACTGATCGCCAGAGATAACATCCTTTCTGTGCTATGCTGTTGGGAACATTTTATGTGAAGGAACATGCATTTATTCTGCTGGGGTTTGGTATCAAGAATCCAGGTAAACCTGGATTTCTTTGTACTTACTGCACTTCAGATAACTCTGTTTTGGTTGGAAGTTATTTTTGTCAACTTTTCTGTCGTGCATGGCAAGGACAGGTGTCTGATAAATGATACAGTGTTGGTTGTGGGGTATGGTGGGAGGTTCTCATATCATGTCATGTCTGTCGTGCATGGCAAAGACAGGTGTCTGATAAATGATACAGTGTTGGTTGTGGGGTATGGTGGGAGGTTCTCATATCATGTCATGTCTGTCGTGCATGGCAAGGACAGGTGTCTGATAAATGATACAGTGTTGGTTGTGGGTATGGTGGGAGGTTCTCATATCATGTCATGTCTGTCGTGCATGCAAGGACAGGTGTTTGATAAATGATACAGTGTTGGTTGTGGGGTATGGTGGGAGGTTCTCATATCATGTCATGTCTGTCGTGCATGGCAAGGACAGGTGTCTGATAAATGATACAGTGTTGGTTGTGGGGTATGGTGGGAGGTTCTCATATCATGTCATGTCTGTCGTGGAGAATTGTTTCTTTCCCTATAGGAATATAGAAGTTTCGTTAGTTCATTGCTCTGCTCTTGATGTCTTCTTACTTCTTTTTTTTTCTTTTTTTTTATAGCATTTTTGCAGCTGAAAATAATGTGCTACAGTTTCTCTCTTCTGAGTTTCTTTGTTATGTACAACTATTTTCAATTTAATGACTCAACTTTCTTTGTCTTGTGCCATGCAGGTTTTACCCAGAATTACGTCCCTTGGCCTCAATGAACAAGAACTTGCCTTTGCTTCTGTAGCCGCCGGTGGGCCTCACAGTGACCATCTGGAAAATTCCTCAGGGCAGCCCCTCATTCACAAGATGTCGGATATCATGTTATGGCTGCTTCGAACATACGGGTTTTCTTCCGGCAACAAAGAATCTCGACTCTCCAGGGTCCACTTTCATTCTCTCACCTATCATATCGTGGGTGTCCATAACTCACAGTGGAGGAACCTCAGATCAGCAGCAATGGCCGGCTCTCGCATAGCGGGCATGCAAGCATGTGACATCCGAGTCTTGGATCCCGACTATGTTGATCTCAAAATTCCTCTAGAATTCCAGCTCTTTTCTGGAGACAGGCAGCGAACATTTGACCCACAGAATCCAGCATACCTGTGGACAATTGATGAGTTTCATTTTGTGTTTAGTCCTGTGCTTGTGTGTAAGCATCCTGTGAAGACAGTGGGTTTGGGAGACGCTATTTCTGCAACAGGCTTGATGTTTTCACAATTTGTACATTAGAGTAGGGAGAGGTAGGGGTGTGAGTGTGTGTGTATGCGAGTGTCTGTGTGTGTACACAGAATGATTTTGTGTCTGGTTGGTTGGTGTACTTACACCTGTATGAAACTACCTGTGTTTGTCATTTTGGGAAAAAAGTGCAACAGGTCTGGGTGCGTGGCTACATTCACCCATCTGTGAGTAATCTGGCAGTGGTGATACAACTGAACAGTGCTTTGTACGTGATCATTTTTGTTGTTTTTCTTTTCTTTTTTTTTTTGGTGGAGTGGTGTCTGGTGTAGAACCAGATCGCAGTTATATCCAGTGTCCAAAATATTACCCAAGCCAATCCACACAGCCAGATTTTTTTTTTCCCGTCTTTTTTTTCAAAATGTATGCTCAAGCATCTCGTCATGTTTATTCTCAGTTTCCTATCTGCCATTCCAAGAGAAAGAGAGAGGATAAGGAAATTTTTGATAAAAAGATCCATATGGTAAAATAGAACACCAACCTAAGCAAGCATCCTTTTTTGCTTATGTGCAACCCGTCAACTTTTCATCCACACTTGATGAGCTTACACAGTTTTTCCTGTTTGTGTGTGCAGAGAGGGAAGGGTTTGGTGGTGGCTTGTGGAAGTTTCTGTAACCTGTGATGTGTCTGTTTCGTTTCATGTCCAAGGCTGTGACCCTTTTTCTATCTTTTTTCCCCAGTGCATTGCATTTTGCACCTCCTCAGCTATCCACAGGAGCATTCCCATGCGTCATATTGCTGTACACGAATAATAATCAGCGACGGAGGTCTCTTTGAACTTAAGAGAAATAAGTTGCTTCTTAGTGGGGGGAAGCTATTATGGAGGGAACTTGTACCAGTTTATTTTTTAGACGGTTAGGGTTTGGTTTAGGGTTAGGGTTTGAACGCGCTATCGAGCATTTCCGGAATCCCGTGACCTCAGGTGACGTCCGTCTAAAAATAGACCTGTACGAGTTCCCTCCATAATAGCCTTCACCTTCTTAGTGAGTGCATTTGGAGCCAGTGTGTTCCCATCACATGACTCCGTTTTGTGGTTTGTCTCCACCATTATGCTCCACCATTCTCAAGCCTTTTTTTTTTCTGTGTTGGGGTTAAACATGTTTTGTTTTTTCTTCGTCGTCTTCTTTTATTGTGACGTTAGTATTTTACATGTACATGTATATGCAAACCTGGCCACATCGAAATAAACTGTGCACAGAAAGTCAAGGAACAACTGGGAATTTTACATGCTCTCATAAAATGGCCATATTTTGACCTAAAGAATCCAGCATACTTGTGGACGATCGATGAGTTTCATTTTGTGTTCAGTCCTGTGCTTGTGTGTAAGCATCGTGTTAACTCTGATGCACTAAACTTCACAGACGCATTGTCCAGTGGTCTGGCTTTGGAGTGAGGTGCAGGACAGACGGACAGTTGTGGCCACTCTTCCGTGGTGTAAGGCGGCTTCTCAGCCAACAACGGAACATCTCTGTGCCACATACAGGGAAGCCTCAACAACCACAGACAAGGAGGCAAGATCAATTCATGCATCCATTTGCTCTTTCAGTATTCTGCCAGGTCGTTGCATGCACGGCATGGCAAGACAACAGCGTTTGATCTCACCAGTTACGCCTCGGTGGTGACTTTCTGTAGATGTCGAGAGTCGCCGAAATGGACCTGCACATTTGTCAGACCTGAAGCTTCTGAGGATCCTTGGGATGAGTTCAATTGACCAGTCCTTTGAGACCATCCACTATCCCAGAGATACTACACCAGCTGCTTGTTGACCTTTAACAGGCTCAGTTGAGAAGAGTCAAAGACTATGTAAGCCAATATTGTGTCAGATCTGTGGTAAATTGGGCAGCAGAGCTCATTATTGAATGTGTTTGGCCATCAGAAAACCTATTCTTTACTCTTTGATCATGTTGCGAATTTGAAAACTGACATCCCCCACCCCCCGAGATTTACAAAAATTCTTTATAAAAAAAAAAAACAACTTTAAGATCAATTTCCATGATTTTTGGCGCACTCCTACTCAGATCATGTGCCACCAAACTATCCTAAAAATTTGAATGAATTTGGTTGGTAGTTTTTAAATAATTTTTGTTTCGGTAAGCGTTCCTTGGCTTTCGGTACATAGTTTAGTTGCAAGATGATCGTTTCGTATTCAGTACTGGTGCTACCAATGCCCTTGTGTGCTCGTGGGTTGCTAGTGTTTTGAGTCCTTGGTAAGCTTGTAATTCAGTGTTCAGCAGCAAGAGGAGTATAACTGGGCAACCTTAGCATAACTGATTTGCTTCCAGTTACAATGTGTACAAAGCTTTTCCTTACCGATATTTTGTTTGACTGCAGTGCTTTCACAAGTTTCAGCTTTAGTGTATTCACGACGTGTTCCTTTTAAAGGTTTACAAGCCATTTTTATTGAAACGTTTATGTATCACTTCAGGTTATTCATTCAGTTCTGGTGAATACATACATGTACATATATAGGAAGTACTGGTAAAAGCGCCGACTATCTTAGTATTCCTGGTCAGTTGTGCTAATGAAAGGCTTTTTTTAATGGCTTTAGTCCCATCTTTAAGCTAAGTATTACTTCCCAGAGACTGGAATGCTCAAGAGTCCATATGCAAAAGCTGACTTTTTGGGGTGCAGGCACTGTACTTTTTTGTCAGTTAAAGTATGCATCTGAAAACTGACCCTTCTTTCAGTCTAGTTGATTGATGTTTGTCAGTCTTCTAGCCCAGCATGTTACTCGGTGCTGGTTATGATTATCTTGACAATCAGCATATGTATATACTGTATCCCAGTATTCCTCAGTTCTTATGTACAGGGGTGCCAATTTTCTAGAACACTCCAGATTTAGATTTCTGGAATGAGAAGTTTCAAAATTTAAATTTTCTGGGTTGAGAACTTTCGAAATTGAATTTTCTGGATTGGCAAAATCAGCGAGCGACAAGTACCGGATTATGGGATGACTTTGTTTTGCCATTAAACGACAGAATTGTTTGGGCTTGGCTTTACAGAACATGCACCTAGAAGTTTATACATACTAATATTTCACTGTAACATTTTAAATAAAAAGACTGGTCCCGCCACTAAAAGTATTTAATTTCATAGTCAGAGGTATATGTGTACATGTACTAACAGTCAGATACGATTTTACCTGTGCACTTTCATTTTTCACGTCCATTGCTCCCATCCCTCACAGCGCCCCCCAGAACTGTACAGTTGGTTGTTTTTTTCGATGGTACATGTAACAGGTTTTCATTGTAAATAAATGCTTTTTGGTGCGAAATCTCATTTGTGATACACTGCAAGATCTCCTGTGTTTCTTTACACCAATCCTTATCCAGCCTGATGGCCGTTTGCTTATGCTTTCTTACGAAATACACACTATTGTTTCAAATGTTTTTTCACAAATGTGACCCGTTGTCACATAAGGGACCATAAGTGGAAAATTATCAGTTTCAAGATATGTATATTACTGCAATCTATTGGTTATGCCGGTTTAATTCAATATAAAAATGAAAGCTGTACTACTAAAATTAGCAGAGATATCAGCAGTTGAAGTTGGCTACTCACAAGGCGGCCATACTGACCCCCGGCACTCTTTTCACCTGTTGCGGCATTGGGCCTAGCGCGACTTGTGGTCCCTTTCGCGAGAATGGGTCACAAATATGGATGGTGTTTGCTGATCGTCATACCCTTTGGTCAGCAAGAATCATATCCAGTTCGCCAGTAAATTTGCTTTAACATACATACATGTACACTCTACTCCGGCTTCAGCTGTATGTTGTCATTTCATTCCATGGACACATTTCAAATTCTCTTCAGGGTTTAAAATCTTCCACCTTTTGGTGGCTTTCCACCTTCGGCTAAACATTTTCCTCGTCGCAAAAAGCGTGTTGCCTCCTCTGAAGCATTTAAAATCATGCCACAAGGCACAAGTTTGAACAGATTTTAGTCTAAGTCTAACAATTTTTCTCCCCCAAAAAAGTGTTTCCTCCTCTGAAACACTTAAAATCATGTCAAAGTGCACCAGTTGATACTGTTATTACAGATTTTAGTGTAATTAAAAAAAAACAAAATCTGGGTGGAGTATGCCCCTGGACACCCCTAGTATTACACGTCTGATCTGCAGACACGCTACACACTTTTCTCCTTTTGGATCATTTTAACTCTTTGACGACGGAGCGCAATTTCTGACACACGATTTCCTATAGGAAATCGTGTGTCAGAAATTGCGCTCCGTCGTCAAAGAGTTATATAGGAAATCGTGTGTCAGAAATTGCGCTCCGTCGTCAAAGAGTTAAACCGTCTCCATAACTGGGCAGTTTTGTTGAAAAACTTATCCCTTTCTTTAATCAGACTCTTTTTTTTTTTTTTCTTTTTTTTTTTTCAATGTCTTTTGCCAGGACATCAGACTTGAAAGTGTCCCTTTCAGTTGTTTTTTGAGTGAAAAAAAAAAAAATGCCATGCCAGACAGGTTCACCATCTTGCAGCGTTACTTTCTCATTGATGTGTTTAGTGAGTGAAGCTGGACTTTCAATGTTGTGATAATGTTCCATACAACATTGCATGGAAGGGAAGTCTGTTTAAGATTATTTTGACTGCAGCACGACTGATCAAACCTGTGTTACGGGTGTTGTCTCTTACTTGGTCCAAACTTTCCTCACTGCTATTACATGTTCTGTGTCTACTCTTCTCATTTGCAAAAACGTTCATAAATGTTTCCGTTTTACTCTGGGGTAAATAATCTGAGCACATATACGGATCCAAGCCATGTTTTGTTGCAACAATTTGCCAGCATAAATTCTCTGATTGTGTTACATGGATATGTATGTGGGTTTGTGTGTGTGTGTGAGAGAGAAAGAGAGATTTGGCTTAGGTGTTGCTGAAATGACAACATGCATGTCGAACAATATGTTCTCCTCAACATGAAGCAGAGCAAACCGTGCAATGTTTTCTAAGACAGTTCCTAATGGTATTTATTCTCCTCTTTGCAGTTTCTTTGATCACAGTTATACAAAACCGCCATACATGCACATGCTACCACGGTCAATCATTCAAGAGAACTGAGACGCTGCCTTGGGGCTGACTTGCAGCAGCATATGAAACAGTTAACACCAGTAACAAAACCTAGATCTAAATACTGGCACATGAAACCAGCAATGAGTACAAACGAAGGCAAAACCAATGACACAAGAACATGTGAACAACAGGGCTCCGTAACACTCCATGAAAGCACCTCAAACATGCATGTACACGTATAGAAAGAAGCATGCCTCCACATAATTAGTGTAGTTTTTCATGGACAGACACAGGGTGTGAGATAAGGTCAAGGCTGGTCTTCAGCAGATTTTGTGACTTCAGTTTGGTGTGTGCATCAGCTGGTGTTGACGTGGGATTTCTTATGTCTTAGAATTTCCGTGGCCGTCAACATCAAAGTTTTGTCGCACTCCTCACAGAAGTACGCTTTCTGCAGCGGGTTCACTTGTGGCCTGCCTTCGGCTGCCTCGGCCTCAGGTTTGGCTGCAAAGAAACACAAGGAAAGAAAATGACGTGTTTACTACAGTACTGGTGTGCTGGAATATTGGGATAACTGGATTTTCAAAACAGCACAGGGTGACATTCACTGTACACGTTTCCTGCACCATTCTCAAAATGGAGTTCTGCCAAAACTCCACGCATAGATTGATATTTGAGTTGCCAGCAGATGCTATGCCAGATCTTGTCTGCAGACACAATTAGTATTACATAGCCTTGCCGTACACCATCCGTCGCATCACGGCTGCCGAGATGCAGCATCTCTACGTTGGCCCTGGCAACAGTAGGTGCATTTGTACTCTTGGCAGCCCAGACTATTCCGGGCTTGGCACTACCAGGGCCAAAACACGCTGGCTGATAACATCTACAACGCATCTTGAAGGGAAGACAAAAACGCAGAGCAAATCTCACCTTGCTCATCTTTTTCACACATGCTCTCGTGCTGCAGCCGCTCCAGCACAGACACAATCATGGCCTCCCCACAGCGAGGGCATGTCCAGTGGCGCTGCATATGGGATGTGTACTCCCCCCACATGCTGGCCGACGCCTCATCCAACAAACTGACAAAACAAAATCAAGTCAGACACTCCAGCTGGCTAGGAACAGTGGTGATGATCAGCTCTACCATCATCTAGAGAAAGGGTCTACGTGGCATGGATCTGATAGAAAATTACACCCCTTATCTAGATGACAGTACAGCTGTCTCTGCCCGAATGTTCCCCATCTAATGTGTGACCTACAAGATACGACTGTTACCATCAGACAAACATTTGCAGACAGGAAAATACTTGTTGCAGCAAATAAAAGTTCCAGTCGTGGTTCTTCACACCAAAAAACGTTCCCTCATAGTTTTACACATTCAAATAATAAACATTAGATCCAATTCTGTGTAGAATGTAGATCTAGAGCATCACGCCGTTTCAGGAAAAAGACTTGTGCATTCAAAAACACACACACACACACACAAACACACACACACACACACACACACACACACCCCTACCAGTTATATGTGAGGTAGTCGTTCACCCTGATCCCTCCTTTAACTGGATGCTCGGTCTGTTCCCCGGCTGACATGAACGCCTTCAGCCCTATGGACACTTTGGGTTCTGGAGAACATCAGACAATGCAAGAATAGAAGCCAACGTTACTTTACCACAAGAGATACAAAACTGTATTCATTCAACACTCTTATAATCTATGAATCAAAGGCCATCCCACACAATATTGTGGCACTGTGCACTCTGCTGAAATGTACTGTACTGCAGCTCAAAACCTAGCATTTACCACCCATCTATGAAAAGCAAGACAAAATTTCCATTTATTCCTATGTGGATGTAGTATCAGAAGCATTTAGTGAGCAAACACAATACTAGAGTGAAACATTGTGAATATTGTGACACTGGTGGCACAAGGATACATTCCATTTCCCCGGTGCTCACGTACTGAACCAAGAGTACAAATACTGAACCAAGAGTACAAATGCACCTACTGTTGCCAGGGCCAACGTAGAGATGCTGCATCTCAGCAGCCATGATGCGACGGATGGTGTATGGCACCTTGCTGTCCAGAAACTCGGCCAGTTTCTGTGCCAGCAGTCTCTCCAGCTGACGTGCTCTGGGGCTCACCTCTCGATCGTCATCCATACTCTGGAAAGTGTCTACAAAAAGGAAAATACAGGATACCGGATCAGGACACCAACAGTCTCAAAACATGCCAAACAGGACAACAGGAAAAAAAAAAGAAAAAAGTAAAATCAGACTAAATGACTAAAACACTCCGTAAAAGACAGCTTGAGGAATGGGTAAGAACGGCTTTTTGAACAGGACCCGTATGTTAAAGTCGAGGTTAATTTAACCCATGGCTACGGGCCTAACCCAGGCTAGGACAAAAGAAACCCAAAAGCAAAATTAAATAAAAAAAGGAAGCAAAGAAAGGAAGAAAAAGAATCCTTCTATAACGGCTTAGGCACCTTCCTGGAATAGGCCCGCTTCTTGACTTAAAACAAAAAACAACAAAAATTTAACCCTAGAGCTAGTTTAGTTCGAGGTTAGACTCTAAGCTAGGGCTAAAAGCCCTAACCTCGACTATTACATACAGGCCCAGGTTTTTGTGATACACACGAACTCTAAAACGTCTTCCACTAGGCAATCTTTCAAAATGACGGTGCAATGGATGTGAAGTAGCAGCCGTGATGGCGAGGGCTTTCCTTTAAACTGACATGTTATGGACTTACCCAAGCTGATCAAGTTTTGTGTCCTGGAAATATCAATTGCAGGGTAGACATGCTTGCGATGCCCCTTTAAAGCAATTTCTGCCAACGTTTCATGGTCGCTATCGGCTAAACAAGCTGCACCACCCACCTTCCAGTCTCAGCTGCAGCAAGCCGTGCCACGTGGAGCGGAGGTTTATCATGCTGGACATCACCAGTTCTGCAGACTCAGGGTCTGGGAATCGAACCTCCAGCCAGTCATCGCACACAAGTCTGCACAAACATCAAAAGTACTTGTAAACGAGTAACACAATCTGTCAGACCTCAAAGTAGCCTGCATCTAGTGCAACTGTCACAGAAAGGTTACAGCAAAGGTTAAAGGTTACATTGACCTAGCTACTGTTGTGTTGGGATTATTTTCAGTCATGGTATGTTCCTGATGTAACAAATTTTAATTTCTGGCAACTGGGCTAAAATCTACCTGGTGCAGTCCGCATTGGTGTCAATGGCACTACAGAACAAGGTGAGAGTCTGAAGCGCTGGAACTCGCATGCAGTTCACTAGGTACGGCTTGTTGTTCGTCTCCAAAAGTGATCTGCAGGTACGAAATCACAACATCACTTTTTAATAATAATAACAAGATGGCCACTGACCAGCCCAATATGTTGTTTCCATTTAATCACCTGCTGTCGTCACGGTCGTTCTTTTGTAATGCCATGTATTCGGGAGGACACACACACACACACACACACACACACACACACACACACACACACACACACACACTACACTCTCTCTCTCTCTCTCTCTCTCTGAATGGAAACAACTGACCGGACTTGTCAGACCAATATTGGTTTTGGAAGAGAGACGTCAAGTTGTTTTCTTTGAAATCTATGACGTTTTCCTCATTGGGATGACGCATAATGCATTTGACGTAATAACTTTGACTCGGATACAATTCTTGCAATGAAAGCAGCCCCATGAAAATTGAAGTGTTGCTGCTGCGCAGTGTAAAGATCGAATTTATACCGGCTCAATGTGTTTAACAGACAAGTCTGCGCGGCGAACGTTTTTTTTCACTATGTGTTATGTCTGCTGGGCGCGCGCGCACACAGACACACACACAGACATACGCGCGCACGCACGCACGCACGCAGACTTGCGCGAGCAGCGTTTGTGCATGTGCTCCATTGAGACCTATGTGGTGTTCTCTCACTCTACTATGCTATTGAGTGAGAGTCGGTGGGAAAAACAAAGCTCACTACATCAATGAAACTCCCGCTTTCCCCGTCTACAAATAGAGAACTTCCGAAAAGTGACGACACACCCCCACGTCAATCAAACATGACGTCGGCAAACTGACGCTGATACAGTTTTGCGTCAGTGCGCGTGTGCCTTTTCTGCGATGTTTGTGAGGCGTGTGGCTTGTGTAAAGGAAATGTGCTTCGAGTACAAATTTTCGAGTCAACTGACGACAACGGCTGCAGTGAATTTTTCTAATTTTTTTGTATATTTTTTATGGCACCCCAGGCTCATTATCTATGTATAGTAGGAGCGATTTTGAGATCTAAAGTGTGTTCACCAGCACTTTCATCAGGTACGGCTTACGCCAAAAGTATAAAAGCGACAACCTCCAAAATTCACTCAGTTGAGAGTCTGTATTCATGCTATCTATGTCCCAAAATTGGAGTGGTTTAGGTAAATATTACGCCTTTAAACGCCAGAAAGCCACTTTTTTTTAAAAGGGCGATAACTCGCAAATCATGTGTGCAATCGTACCTGGATCGGGCCTTCTATTCAACAATCTTGATTCATTTAGAAACCCCAAATTTGAAATCGATCGGTTCAGTATTCTGGGAGAAATAGGCATCTGAACTGGGTTCACATGCAATGTCAACTCAGGCTCGGTTTACATGAAAACTATAAGAGCGACCATTTTCTAGTAGTGACTCTGTTCAGAGTCCGTATTCAAGCTATCTACTGCCAAAAAATTGAGTGATTTAAATAAATATTACGCCTGTACACGAAAGACAACCAACTTGTCTCAAAAGGGCGATAACTCCCAAATCACTTAAGCAATCATCACACGCTTGAATCGTCTAATGTAACATTTTGATAAATTTGGATACCCCAAATTTGAAGCCATTCGGTTAAGTATCTTCGAAGAAACGGGCCCGGACACAATTCACACACGCACACACATCCGCACAGACGGCACTCAGTGAGGAGGAGAAGCGCGTTCGGAACAGCATACATGCCAGCATCGATGACGCAGGTTTTCTTACGTCATTGTCAGAGTTACACTTGCATAATCGTCTCTGCGGGAGATCGGCAGTGACGTGCGTTTGTACCACAGATGCTTGCCTATGAACGTGGAAATTTTAGCCCGTCCTATTATGTTGTTTCCATTACTATGGAAACAACATAATAATGATAATACTTATACAGCGCTTCAACCTATTAACAAATAATAGTTTTAAGTGCTTAAAGATAAAATAAAATAACAAATGAAAAGGAAGAAATATATACAAAAGTTTACATAAGGTCAGGGTCTAGGCACGACAGGCACATACCAAGAACACGGTGCAAACAGTTAAATGGTGTTCAGGGATGACAACAGATGGGTTTTAAGAGTTTTCTTGAAAGATTCAAGGGAGGGTGACTGGCCAGCTGCCTTGGCCAGTTCAAACAAAAAACAAACAAACGATCAAACAAAACAACCACCAAAATGACCTTGGGGGTACTTCATGAGGAGACAAATTGTGATGTGAAGCATATCAAGTTTTTCATTGAAATCTCACCCAAATGCCAGCAGTTCATGTCTGCTACTGAGTCGCCCTTTCAGTTCTGACACACCCGAGTTTTGAGGAACATCTTCTGGACCTGCAGTGGGTTTGAGAAGCTCGGGTTGATACGCAAACACGCTGGTCGGATGTAGCAGTATGAACGGCTTGTTCTGCAAAAATGTGTGTGGATTTTAAAGGCAACCTGAATTTCCAAAAACAGATCATCAAGAACTAAAAACATGAAAAATAAAATAAAATAAAATAAAATAAAATAAAATATTAGTATTTTAAAAAGTCCCTCCGTAGTCAGTGCAAAATTATTGTCAGGGCCTAAAATGATCCATGGACCAAAAGGAGAAAAAGTGTGTTGCACTTTGTGACTAAGTGGCAAAGCAGACGTGTTAGGGGTATGCTAGGGGTGTCCAGGGGCATACTCCCCCAAAATAAAAATAAAAAAAGATGAAAAAGACTAAAATCTGTTTAACCAAAGGTGGAAATCCTTGAAAAGGTATAAGATTTTAAGCCCTGTGCTGTGCAATGCTGGGTCCTCGGCATAGTGGACAAGGCAGCAATGACAGAACTTAAAGAGGTCTGGTCACATGCTGATTTCCCCCAGAGTGGCTACCAGTGGGTGATGCGCAAAGACTAATAATACATGTAATACTCGTATTAAACACAGGCAAGGAGTACAGTGAGAAATGCCACTTGGGAGACGCAGTGAGGCTGAGTGCCTAAACACACATTGCAGTAAAATGGACCTCAGTCTTCAATCTGAGCCGTCGGTGGTCTAGTGGTTAAGAGACTTGTCACCAATGCGAGAGGTCAGGGGTTCGAGTCCCACTCGGGGCACTGAATTTTTCCTTCTCGTATGTGGCACCGTTCATTCGGGCCGATCGTCGGGGGTTCTCTCCGGGTACTCCGGCTTCCTCCCCGTCTACTTTGGAAATGTTCAGCCCACAAAATTTGAAAAATAAATGCAATTCTAAATTCCGAAATTTAAATAGCTGAGCTGACCCTTCGCACCACGTGATTGTAATGTGTTTATGTCCAGTGTGTGAGAGAATGCGTGTGATTCACGTGAGCGTGCGTGTTGGGTTCAGTTCGCGGCGCTTTGAGCCGATTCAAGAAATTGGGTAAAGCGCCTATACAATGTTCATTATTATTATTATTATAAAATACACGCATCAATTGTTTTCCATACACAACATATTCCAGCTGTTTGAATGAGAGGACATCTGACAGCGCAGCACCACAAACCTTGGTGTGGAAAGCCTGCTCGGACGCCCCTTTGTACGAATTGCAGTCGTCAGGCATGGCCACCTGGGGGAAGAGGCCGCTACACAGGATGACCTTGAGAAGGTTGATGTCACGCAGGGTGAAACTGCGACTGCGGTTTGACGTCTCCTACAGACAGAAATGGATCTGTTGACTTGATGGTTTTCATCTGAACAAGAATGAAGAGAAGCAACTGGAAACTACTATGGTCTCTCTCTCTCTCTCTCTCACACGCACACACATACACACACACACACATACACACACACACACACACACACACACACACACACACATGCAGCGCACTGGCTGTATTGTTAATCCTTCAATGATCAGCAGTGGCAAGAACGGTCAGCTCATACTGAACACGCTTGATGCATTCAAACTGAAAACAACCACATCCCTTTAAAAATAAAATTTAAAAAAATTACATACCTGCAGCTGATTGAGGTCATGTGTCAGGCGAAACTCCAGATCCTTGATGTCGGAGCCCTGGTCGTCAGGTTCCTCATCACTTACTGCAAACTCCTGACGGCAGGAAAAGAAAAAATGTAAAACAGAAAGTATTTCCTTAACTTTTATAAACAAACTATGTAACATTGTTACAGACCAAATGTTTTTAACCACATTTATTTTGTTACTCTTCACTGTTGTACCCACCTCATCCTCCATTTTGAGAACTTTGCGTCGTTTCCTTTCGAGTGTTTGTTCCCGTTTCAGCTGGTTCAAGCGCTTGCGTTCTCCATGTCGCTGGCGCCGTTCTTCGCTCGTCAGGTACTGCCTGCTGTCGTATCCTTTGTCCAGCAGATGGTGGTCCTGAAACAGCAATGGACAACACAGCATTAACGCCAGTAGACAGCATGGCATCAATAGACAAACGAGCATCAACGCCAACAGAAAACCAGAACATCAATCTCAATAGACTGCAAATCATCTGTGTTAACATAAACGTAACTTTATTACTATATGTGTAAGCATTAGGAGAGATAATTTGAAAACGCTGAAAAGCATTTTACGATGAAAATGTTTGAAAAACCTTTCTAAACAACTACTGAAAATGTATGCCAGACTAACGACAGTGGAATACATGTGTACAACTTTACGTCAGATATCAGTCAGTCAGTCAGAACGTTAAACAAAAAAAAAATAGTAATAATAAATTTATGATTAGATGCCATTAGCCACAGAGTTTGCTGCTTAACCTGATTTGCATAGTTTCAAACACAGGCAAGATTTTGAGGGAGAACAAGCAAATCTTCCAGAAGTACCTCCAGGAGTTCCTTGAACTGGCGTTTCAGTTTTGTCATCTCGTAAAAGCGTTGTTCCTCCAGGCAGCGGCGGCGACACCACTTCCGTGTACCGCGTCCCTCCGCTTTCACCTTATATGGGAAACACAGAACGGACATAACTTTTCAGAGCCCCAGCCCAACTACCCCCTGCCCGCTATATGACAAGACTTGTTAACAAGAACGAGCCGCTGAACACCAATAGGCGCCACTTCCAGCCACTGTTACTCAAGGCTTGGGTCTTCCCCGCTAGGCCCAAGACCACGGCAGATTGCATAATAGTGGCTTGAAGTGGCTGCTTTTGAACTGAAGAGTGCAAGTCTTTTTTTTTTCTTCTTTTTTTTTTGCGTGGGCTTTTATGAATTCCATGTAGTTTGTGTATACCAAGTACAGGGCAGTTGCAAATCTGACTGCACAGAAGACATCCAAAGGTAGCTGAAAATATTGTTGTCTTTGCATCATGTTTCCTTTGAGTGAATTTCTGAACACAAACGATCTGTGAGAAAGGAAGCGCTATGCAAATTCTTACCTGGATCCACTCATCAGCAGCATTCAGAAGAGTCAATGGGTCTCCGTGGTCGGACTCCAAAGATTTACGGGCTGCCTAAAATAAATACCACAAAAACACCTTAAAAGCACGATCAGTTGTTGTCGTCGTTTTTTTCTTCTTCTTTTTTTTCCCCAAGGGTCTGAGTTCACTCCATCGGAAAAAAATCAAAATGTAAACATCGGTTTGGTTGCTGGACAAATATTCATATAGGATGAGGACACAACTGATGCTGAACAATGCTCCATGCTTTGAAAATGAACACTTTACCCTCACTACAGTGCATGCATGTCTCAGACGATGGTCTGGCATAAAGACCTAAGTGCTTATCAAATCCATGGCATTTAGGTACTTTTTCCAGATGATGACAGCGCTCCAGGTGGTCTTCATTCGGACCAGAAGTCTTTGAATCATTTTATTGTGCAATGATTACAATCAGTGTCACTCACAATAGCATCATGGTCAACGTGAGCCTTGCCGGTGAACGGTGACTGGACGCTCATTGCCGCGGCAATAGACAGTACAGGATCAATCATCTGGAAAACATAAATAAATAAAATACTCTGAGTTAAAGTACAAGTATTCTAAAGTAAAAGATGATGTTATCAAGAACCTAACGTGTCTTTTAACCAAATTCAGAGTCACTGAAAAAAAAATTCACCCCAAACAACAGCCACAACAAAAACCACAACAACTAACCCCATGTTGTTGTTGTTGGGTTTTTTGTTTTGTTTTTTAACAGTATTGTAGTGAAAAGACACAGTAACTTTTTAACCCTGGTAGAGCTAAGCCCAGAATATCCAGCACCACCTCCCAGGCTTTTTCAGCATAAGACAAATTAATTCAACAAGATCAGGGTTAATGAATTAAATGCTTCCAGTTTTTACATACATGGAAAATAGAGCCCATGATGAGCATTTTGCCAATGACGACATCAACAGGAAGCATGGACAACATCTGACCAATGGGAGTCATCGTTTCATCTGCGGCAAGAGCTCCCTGCCAACAAACACAGATTATGAATTAAAATATGTTCACAGATATGGTGAGACATTGCATGAGGACAAAGCAGTGAACTGTTTGGTAGAATGGAAATTCAGGCAACTTGTAAATGGCACCACATGTTTTTAAGTTCTGCCAAGTCAAGGGATACATATCATGTTGATAAGGTATGCATGCACGTTATCACAGAAACATACCATTTAAGGTACAGGTGGGGGAGAGGGAGGGGGAGGGGGAGAAACAGAGAGAGAGAGATGCACCTGCTCTTTGAGAAATCTGACAGCATTTTCAATGCTGGACATGTCAGGTGGTTCAATAAAGGGAAATCTGAAACAACAGAAACACACAAAAAAATCACACTTCAACCATTTTTCAATTACTTACCAGTACTAAAGTATGCGAATTTCATTTCGGCAGACTACTTATCATGTGATGCAGTACTGGCCTTCCTGTACATCTGTGATGTTGGTTTTAGCCAAAGAAATTTGTACAAAACGAAATACCGACCGACAAAAGCAATGTGAATTTCTCAGAATGACACCCCGGTACCTTTGTGTCACAGTGGAGGAGTCAGTTTACTTCTGCCCTGATCTTGTTTTTGCCACGCAAACAATGAAAATAGAATTTGCCTTTCCTTTGTCTTCGCTACACCTTCAGAAAGAGATGACAACGAAGCAAGACATACTTGCGGACGTTGGGTAGACCCATGGAGATGAGCTGCAGGACCAGTGAATCGAGCGGCACTCGCTGAATCTCTGGGGTTGTGTAAGCTTGAAAGGCGTCATAGTCCGACTCTGCATACAGACGAAAACACATGCCTGGCCCGGTCCGGCCTGCCCGACCCTTGCGCTGCTCGGCACTTGCCCGGCTGATCCAGAATTCCTTTAGTCGCTGCATCTTGTACTTTGGGTCAAAGCTCATCTCTTTCACCTGCACAGCAAGAAGTCACAGTGGAAAATTCCATTTAAAAACAGTACACATGAACTCATAGGGACCTTAAGCATTGTTCAACATGTTTTTTTATGCTCTCAGTCCTGTAAGAAAACTAACCAATCAAGATGGGTGGGTGGGCGTCTGGGAATATAACGTTTTTTTCCCACTGTCTATGGGTGATATCAAAGATGGGGCAATGATACAGAGTACTGCACAAATATTTGGTCCCAGGCGAGATTCAAACTCCCAACCCCAGCACTGAAGGTCCAGCGCTCTGCCATTTGGCTATCCCGGCTCCCCCTAACCGGTCAGATACATTAGGCAGAAAATATTAACGAAGCCAAAATATCAATGAAGCTAAGGACTTGTGCAAAGCTGTTGGCATTCAGTAGATGCGGCTCTTTGTTAGTCCCTATATTGTTCACAGAGCAGAAGAGTTCTCTGTGTAGTTGTGTGACAGACAAGCATATCAAGTGTACTGGAGGTGGTATGTGGCAGTAGAGAATTTTCAACAAGAGGCAGATGGGGTAGCATAAGACACTAACAGTTAACTGCATGCACACAAATACAATCAGTTAACTGCATGCACACAAATACAATTTAAATATATATGTTAGCACAAAAAAACCACCCCAAAAACAAACAAAAGCAAGAAAGAGACCAAAAAAAAAAACCCCAAAACAACACACGCACGCACGCAAGCATGCACGCACACACACAGAAGCAAACATGCGCCCAAAAGTATTACCAACCTTTCCTGAGTCTACAACGAATCGCACCCCATCAATAGTGACAGACGTTTCAGCGATGTTGGTGGACACAATGCACTTTCTTACTCCCTCAGGTGGGTAGTCGAACACTTTCTCCTGTTCCTCTACTGACAGAGCGCTGTGCAGGGGCAGTATAATCCAACGCTTCATTTGTTGAGCGTAAAGCTTGGCCGCCTCCACCACCTTTAAAAAAGTAACAGGTGACAGAAAAGATGAACTAAACTGAACTGAAATGAATTGAGGGTAGGGTGGGTGTTTAGGAGTTTAACGTCATTTTCCACCACGTGTGGGTGATATATCAAAGACGGGGCAAAGAAACAGACAAAAAAAACAGCCAAAACAACACACACACACACACACACACACACACACACACACACACTAAATTCCGTCTAAACAAAACGGCATGATCCTATACAAGACCTTCATGATCTCAGTCATCCCGCTGAGGAAGATGAGCAGGTCACCGCGCTCTGTAGCCAGGTACTTGTTGTCAATCCTCTGCATGATGCGAATGTACGGTGTGGGGTCCAGTCTCTCGGGCTGGCCGTACATCTCGTTACTCTTGTTAAACGGGCAGTATTCCAGCTCTATTGGGTACAGCCGCCCTGGAACCTGTTTTAAACAAAGCAGTCACGAGTCAGGGACTAGGAAAACTGAAGTCTTTCTATCAAGTTGTCTCTATCTCTAGCTAGTGGCTGCTCTTTATATGTAGAAAAAAAGATCTCGTTGGAGAATTTATTGTAAAAAGCCTGGGGTACAAGCAGGCAGGTTTATCCCCAGAACCTGTGCCGTGGCTGGCACACTCCGTCTTTGGCAGGCTGGTTCAAGTTTTCTGTAGGGGTGCTTTTCCCTTAGCTCTGGACTGAAAAACCTATCCTGTGAGCACAGGGGTATGCGAGAGTTTGGAGATCCCTCCCCTACACAGACTGCCTACCAAGGCTGATGAAGCTCTTTCTTTTGTCTGTTTTCTTGTCCGAGTTTTCCCTGTTTTAAGCGGACAAGACGGCAACTCTTAGCTGGACTCTCACCTGTTAAGCTGTCTGGTATGGCTAACCCTATTAAGCGTACCCGACAGGGTCTGCGGGCCACGTACACCCCCCACCCCACACCACGTGAAGGTGGTTGCCCTGAGAGGCCTTCTTAAAACAAAGCAACAAATAACCTTTGGCGAAAACATATCCAGCACCAACGTTATACAAAAAAGTTGCTCACGGAAAGCACACTCACTTTTGCCTAACCCTGACCCATCCCATCAAAACCAACCTTGATGACAGGTGCACCATCAAAGTAATCGGAGAAGAGAGAAATGTTGATGGTGGCCGACATGAGGACCAGCTTGAGATCGCTGCGTAGTTTTAACAGACACTTGAGCACGCCCAGCAGGAAGTCCGTGTAGATGTGCCGCTCATGCACCTCGTCTATCACGATGACACTGTACTGTGTCAGAAGCTGGTCCGTGGACATTTGTCGAAGCAGGAGACCCTCTGTGAGAAATAGGATCCTCGTCCTGCTCGTCTTTGTCTTCTCAAAACGAACCTGGAAAGCCACTTGTGAACCATACTCGTTTAGAGTTTCGTAACCCACGCGCTTTGCCAGAGAAATGCAGGCGATGCGGCGAGGCTGTGTGCAAGCGATTTTGTCAAAACCTGCTTCCAGTAAATACTGGGGCATCTGCAAAGTAAAAGGAGGAAAAATTCAAACCGTTTGACTCAATGTACAAAACGCATCATGAATGGGAAGTTACATGTACTTTGAACTACAGGTATCACTAAAATCAGTATTTGGGAAATGTATACATAATACAATTAAAAATAAAACCTTGCTTACCCATATATGTGTGGCTTGCTCCCAATCACTAGAGAAAAACTGTAACAACAACTGAACTCGCGACTGCAACACCATTACCACATGGCCTGATCACACTGATCTGGGGAGGAGGCAGAAGGGAGGGGCAGTTGAGGACGAAATTCTAAAGTTAAACTTTAAGTCAGTCTGCAATACAGAATTACCCGCAAGCGAAATGCTTACAATATTACCTGCAAGCGAAATGCTCTCATAAACTAAAGTAAAGCCAAGGCAAGCCAAATTTCCCAGCAACAGGGAAAATGGAAGTTGAAATGTCACCTGCATTCCCATCAACATAATAATAATAATAATAATACATGTAATAATAATAATAATGAGTATTGTATAGGCGCTTTACCCAATTTCATGAATCAGCTCAAAGCGCCGCGAACTGAACCCAACACGCACGCTCACATGAACCACACACATTCTCTCACACACTGGACATAACACATTACAGTCACGTGGTGCGAAGGGTCACCTCAGCTATTTAAATTTCAGAATTTAGAATTGCATTTATTTTTCAAATTTGGTGGGATGAACATTTCTAAAGCAGAGGAGGAGGAAGCCGGAGTACCCGGAGAGAAACCCTGACGATCGGCCCGAATGAATGGTGCCACATACGAGAAGGAAAAATTCTTTGCCCCAAGTGGAACTCCAACCCCTGACCTCTCACATTGGTGTCAAGTCTCTTAACCACTAGACCACTGACCGCCCCGGCAGAGACAACAAAACCACAGTGTTCAGCGCTGAGCTTTAACGCTCGCCAACTCGCCAAAGGCCCCTAAAAATGGTGTCTGGCGAACTCGATTTACGGTACTATTCGCCCGGCTGGCGACCTGAAATTTACCACCAGTGGTAGAGATTCCATACCTGTACACGGACTCTTGACACGTGCTGTAAACAGCAGCAACATCCCTTTGTAATCGGCACAAATTTGTTTAAACTTGATTCGATCAAAAAACATGAGCAGTCAGCTGGACACAGAGATTGTTGCCAGAAGGAGAGTGCACAAAAATGAAACAGTGTTGTTGTTGAAAGTTATCTTGTTTATTAGCTGCAATAGTTATACAATTTAAAATAGGACCGCGTTTTCAATCAAATGGTCTGGCAACCTGAAAAATTTTCTGGCTACCTCAACTTCCCAGGTTAGGAGCCCGGCTGGCTCCTTAGCCTGGCTTGCTAAATGAGTAAATCTCAGCCCTGCAGTGTTTACCTGTGTTGACTTGCCGCAGCCAGTGTCGCCGGCCACGACCACGATCTGGTGATCCCTGATGGTGGACACGATCTTCTCCTTGTACTGGTGAATGGGCAGGTTCTCTTGGTCATGCCGAATCTTCCGTAGCTTCTGAAATTTCTGACGCTGGCAGAAGTCGAGGTAATGCAGGAAGATGCCCCTGAACTGTTGAACTCGTTCCCTGGTCAGTTCCTTGTCAATGTCGTAGTCCACCAGGCGTCCCTTTTTTATGAAGTCTTCCACGTCTCGACTCATCAGGCTGAGGTTGATACGGTAGCGACGATCATAGTTTTGCGGAATGTCCAGCAAACTATTAGTCTCACCAGAAACCATTGCTTTTCCTGCAAAGGAAGTTCTATTTAAAGGATAATAATTCAATCTTAAAACATTCCTGTTTTGTAAAGCCTTCCAGTAATTTCCTGTGTCGGTAGCTAGTCAGTTTCACAGAGTGTATGCATGTCAACCGTTTCACTGTTTGTAAAATGTGCGCGAGTGTTGGTGAATGATTGGCGCATTGAGTTTGATTCTAAAGAAATGCACCCTACAAATACCATTTATTATTAGGTTCAAGCAGATAAAAAAATCAAACCCATGCAATTATACATGTACTTGCTGAAGCAGTGTTTACTTTTGACTCCTTTCAGTTTTCATAATTGTGAGTCGCCACCTCCCAATCCATATCCCCCGACCAAAATAACATTTCATTTATTTTGATCTGTCACTTTTGATGGGTGCAGGTACTGGACAGTAGCCACACACGTAAGCAATCTCAAAATGTATCTCTTTCTGTACAGTGAAATAAAGTTTGGCAAAACCAACAGAGTCAATGACAATATTGAAACTATCATTAGTATCAAGCTCATAAATATGCACTACCTTTTGGCTCGCCTTGCTCCACCTTCTTCTTTTGGTACAGCTGGTATTTCTGTAGAAAAGCCCAGAAATCATCATACTCTTTAGACCCTCTCTGGATGAGGTCACGATCTCTGAAAAATATTCTGTTCAGAGAGGCTCGATGTCTGCTGAAGTCAAATAAATAATCTGGATTCTCTTCTTGCACTGTATCGCTACAATCCGCCTTCATCTTCTTCGTGGATTTCTCGCTGTGATCACTTTCACTGCGACGACTTTTCTCCGGCTGTTTCGACTCCGTTCTGCTGCTTCTGTCATACCTGGAATGGGCACGAGCGTGCTGGAGGTCATCATACTCTCCATGAAACTCTCGAGATAAGCGTGACACACCGTCTCTGTCTGTCTGTTCAGCCGTTTGCACCTGCTGCACATCATCGTCACTGTCTTGTGGCTTTCTCTCAAAATTCTGAGAAGAACTCCTCCTTCTGCGTCTGAAATTGCATTCAATATCACTTTGTGAAGAACTGCGACGGTGCTTTTTGTGCTTCTTCTTGGATGACTTGTGACGATGTCTGTCTTGCCAGTCACTGCTTTTATGCTGCCAGCTTCTGGCATCAACAGGTGATCTATCTCTTTCAATACACCCCTGATCTCCTCTACTTTCAGAATCATCACTGTGTTCATTCTTTCTACTGCTTTTTGATTTCTTGTGCTTGTGTTTCTTGTGTGACTTGGTGATGCTGCGAGATCCATCGATCTCTTTGTGGTGTTCATGTTCCCGTTTTCTTTGTCTGTGCTCCATGGTACGTTATGGCCGAGACCGTACACACTCTCTGTGAATAGTCCCTGGTCCGGGGGGGGGGGGGGGGGGGGAATGCCAAATGACTCCTCACGATCACTGACAGCACTTCGTCCAGTTTTGTACAAAGTATTCCTTATTCCAGTATTTGATTGTTTTCTGAAACTTTATTTACGCAAAACCAAACGACGCAGTAATTTAGTAATTTGTTATTATATAATTACCACACACTGGTCATCAGAGGCCTTTTTTTTTTTTTAAGGTACGGCGCTTCCTTAGTGGATCAGCCGATTCAGCCCGAAGAAAGTGCAAGTTGAAGGGACGTAACTCTCAGACTAAAAACTAGTCGATAAGCCTCCGGATAACAGAAATCAAAGTAAATAGACCAAAACCTAAAATTCAGCGACAACAAATTACAAACAACGTTTAGAAAATTGTTATTTCTCAACGCAAAGCTCTTTTCATGAGAACTGTATGCAAAATTTATTGAGTAGTTTTTAAGATGGCTGCCTCCTTGGCGCGTCTTACAAAAAGTTTAAACGTTTGAGTTCACGGCTTCGTGAAATCCCATTGTAACGAATCCTATACACTACCATGGCTTCAGTAAGCGATAGTGGAGACATCCTGAAAACTGCCAAGGAGGCAAAAGGGTATTTTTTATTTACGTAGTCCGTTATTCATGCTCGCACACCGAAGCACTGAAAACACAAACTTGTAACAAATTTATTTACTGAACGACTAGAATGCCAGATTATTATTCAATCAGCGTATTCTCCTATGAGTGTACGTTGCATACTTCAAGGATCTGAGACTAACCATTGGGTTTATAGTACTTATGTCATATCCGACATATGGCTCCCTAGACCTCTTTCCCCTCCCTTTGTTTTTTTTTTATACCGAGCTCCAAAAGAAACGCGAAAATTACAGTTTTTATTGCTTGGTTATCCAAATATGCCATTACTGGCATTAGTTCCAATGGTTGGTTCTTTTACTCACTGTAATTTTAAAGTGGTCACGTCTGTACAACAACTCTCGCTTGTGATTATTACAACACTGCACCCATTGCAAGGGGCACACAGATTTCTGAAAACATTAATTATTGTGGTTGCTGGTTGCACTGCAGGAGAAATCTGATGTGTGAATTTATGTGTTCACAAATGCAATTTAGCAACCAAAACAGATGCCAGCATGGTTGCGCACAGTTCCATTCTGGACATGCCAGCCATTTCAAGGCTGACTCCTATACCCAACCTAAAAATCCTGCCACTGAGAGTGAGACCATGCATGTGACACGTGATCTTGTAAAGGCATAAATTTGCTTTTTTTCATTTGGAGAGAAAAAATATAGTAGACTAAAGATTAGTGTTTGAAGAGAGCATTATGAAATTTTCAATCTGTTACAGTGGTAACTTTGCAAACCAGCTTGAACAACCAATCTTTTAAGTTTGATCAAACTTAAACACAACTTAGGAAATTCACGTTTCTTTTGGAGTTCAGTATGTAACCCTGGGGGTGCTGAGAACACAATATGTATATATACTGAAACACCTTTATTGCTTTTTCAGCATAAGACTATAATTAATTTGGTAAGACTAGTAGTATAGGGTTAAAAATAGATTAGCTATGTGAAACTGACACTGAATAATGTATGACTATGAAGTACAAGATGGTCTGTTAACTGTACTTGTGTACACGTACATCATAGCATGATTTTTTTCCCACCAGTTTTCTTGCAGAGATTGAGAACAAGACTTTTGATTCCTGTAATGCCACAGTCAACATAGAAACAATAAGAGAACAGCTGGAAGACATGGGGAAGGTATACTGTATAGAAAGCTTTTTTTACACGTTCGTGTGTTTGGTTACTGTAAGTTACTTAGTATGTGTAAGCACATGTTTAATTTCTGTTGTGTCTTGCCTGCTCTGCCTACCAATCACGCAGACAAAGACCACGAATTGTGCAGATCAGTGTCGGCCAGGAATTATTCATCAAGCATTCAAGGGCACGTAATACCAGTCCTATAATGTGGAACTTAATTAAACTAGATGGCCTCCCTGAGACCACTATGTAACACTTTCTTTCAGGGATTCAAAGTACATGTATGTAATAATGTGTTTTCACTCAAGATCAGGTGCTGGAAATGCACCTTTCTCCCTGCTTTTCTTTGAGTAATTGATCATTAGATGTAATTTTTAATGGTTGAATTTTTTTTTTTTGTATCTATCTATTTATTTATTTTACTGCTTTTATTATCCTTTTTGAGAAATTAATAATAATAATAATGATAATAATGAGTATTGTATAGGCGCTTTACCCAATTTCACGAATCGGCTCAAAGCGCCGCGAACTGAACCCAACACGCACGCTCACGTGAATCACACGCATTCTCTCACACACTGGGACATAAACACGTTACAATCACGTGGTGCGAAGGGTCAGCTCAGCTATTTCAATTTCGGAATTCAGAATTGCATTTATTTTTTTCAAATTTGGTGGGCTGAACATATCCAAAGCAGAGGGGGAGGAAGCCGGAGTACCCGGAGAGAACCCCCGACGATCGGCCCGAATGAACGGTGCCACATACGAGAAGGAAAAATTCTTTGTCCTGAGTGGGACTCGAACCCCTGACCTCTCGCATTGGTGACAAGTCTCTTAAATTTGGGCTGCTTCCCCTGCAGGAAGTGTGTCACTGTGGTGCAGCGCCCCTTAATCGACCTAGATCCTATTTTTTAAATTTTGCTGGCGGAAGAAATCCAGAGGACACCCTGTTGGGAAGCCTGGTACAGTGGTAGCAAGGAAAAAAATGGTATATATATACCGGATTCAGCATTCCAACTTCCCGCCTGTTCTCGCGCGCTTCGCGAGACTTCAACGCAAAACCTGTACCAGTCGAGCGAATCGTACAGCAGACGACAGTACGAAAGTAGCGTGGTGTGTTGATTTTTCGCAGCTTTTGCGTTTGAATTCAAGGAGTGTAAGTAAGAAGCTGGTTCAGCGTGACGGAGATGGATGCCATTAGACTCTGGAGAGTGCCCGTTCTGCAGAATTTTCTGCGCGAAAGGGGTTTGAAAACAACAGGCAGCAAAGCAAAGAAGAACTCCGCGTGGCACTGGTTTGGGCGTGCCACGTTTTTGGAAAGGAGCCGGTGCCTTCAGCATCAGAGACAACAAAAACCCTAGCAAAAGTGTATGCGGCACTGCTGGTAGTGAACGGGAAAACACTTCCAGACCCCTTTACTGAGCTTAGACCCCTTTAGGCCTACCGCGCAAGACTCGACGGCGCGAGAACAGGTTCGCGCATGCGTACTCATAATGCCGAAAAGGGTTATATTATATTTATATCACAGCTTGACCTGGGCTCAAACCCATATTACACTTTGACAGTCGTTAAGTTACACACCTGCTGAGTCAGACACACTATTACTAGTAGTATTAGACCACCGCTTACGAAATTTGTGCAGGATATTGGTTAAGCTGTATGTTTGGTAGTGTCATTTTGCTGGCATTTTACTAATTGTATGTTGTGACAAACACAAATTTATCTACAGATGAAAGTACAGGTGAAAGACAAATTTGTGGAAACGTTCACCAGACATCACTTCCTGCAGAGCCTGGCAGCTCCTCAGTCAGAGTGGCCGTTGCTGGTGTCACAAGCAGGTCAGTGTACATTGCTGTTGTATTACTTTTGTATACACTTGTTTTTTAACCTCCTGTCACTTGTCTGTGTGTGTGTGTGTGTGTGTCATCGACGTATAGAGATAGACCCCCTGCGGTGCTGGAAGTGTTATGCCGCCGCGCGCCATGTTGCGAGTACCTGGAAGTGCCAGCTGTTTACATAGCGCGCATAGCATTGGCCAGACGCTATCAGCTGTTTACATAGTGCGCATAGCATTGGTCCGCTTTATCTTACGTCACATTTCTGATGACGTCTTTCTAAAGAACTTTGTATTTCGAACGAGGCATCCTGTACACAGAGCATCATTCTGAGTTCTGGTATTCACAAGATGGCCGCGATAGCGACACTCGCAAGCAGCGGTGGCAGCATGCGGCGGTGCATCTGTCTCTTTACGTCTGTGGTGTGTGTGTGCACGTGCATTTGCACATGTATGCGTGTCGACGTCCCTGCACTATGAGCATGCTGTGCATGGAGTTTTTAAGTGCATCATCATTGTGTACATGTTTGTGTGTGTGTGCGTGTGTGTGCATGCATGTATGTTCAGTCCCACTCTCAGCCCAGTCCTTCAAAGAATTTTTGAGCTTTCAATTGTGTGCCTATACAGACAAAGAGATGCAAAACGCCAAGAGCCATCTGAGAGAAGCCAAGCAGCTTTCGGAGCATCAGAAAAACAACATGCTGCAGCTGAATTCTGTTGTAGTTCAAGGTGAGGGAGCCAGAATTTTACTTGCGACTTAATCCACGTCAGTGTGTAACTAACTGTCTGGTCACAAGTAGCAAAGCTTACACAAGTTTACAGTTACACGCCTATTGCAGACCTTTAACTCTTTGACGACGAAGCACAATTTCTAACACGCGATTTCCTGTAGGAAATCGCGTGTTAGAAATTGTGCTTCGTCGTCAAAGAGTTAACCGTTAGGCCAAATCTTACACTGTCATACTGTTTCCTATTGGCAGTCAGCCTAATACTGGATATATTCAACAGTGGCTTGGCTTCCCCACTTTCCTAGTTTTCTTTTTAACAAAACTTCAATCGTTACTGAAGTATTTGTAATAATAATACAGTGTTGTTGCGAGGCCCCGGTCTCAGGTCTCTGACCGATTCATCTCCAGTTTGACCCATTGCACTGACCCCTGTCCGGTCAAATGTCCTATTGTTTTTGCATGGAGGCAGTCAACTGACCGAAAGAAATTTGTACAAAGTGGACGAAGTCTGCAACAGCCTTTAACTTTAGGCATGAAGTGCCAGTGGCAGTAAGTCTAAGTGATTCTGACTCTCGTCTCAGTCTCAGTTTACCGACAGTGCATTGCCCCCGAACAGTGCCACGGGTGCTGATGCCAATTCTTCCTTGGCCGAGCCAAAGCCCACGTACACCCGCCACGTCTCTGATGACTGGTTTGAATTGTATCCGTGGCTGGTGCTGCGAAACGATTAGGAAGCTGTTCCAAAACCGGGGGGAGGGGGGGGGGGGGTGAAAGTCATGTGAAAACCTACTTTCCAAACTAGTACTGAACACTCTGCTGAAGTCAGTTTGCACTGTGGGTTTGGACCTATTGTTTTTTTTTCCAGCCAGGACAATTGGACCTATTGTTTTCTTCAAGCCAGGTCCAACTGACCTATTGCCTTCTTTGGCTGGCAACAACACTGATAATAATGAGTATTGTATAGGCGCTTTACCCAATTACGTGAATCGGCTCAAAGTGCCGCGAACTGAACCCAGCACGCACGCTCATGTGAATCACACACATTCTCTCACACACTGGACATAAACACATTACAATCACATGGTGCGAAGGGTCAGCTGAGCTATTTAAATTTCGAAATTCAGAATTGCATTTATTTTTCAAATTTGCTGGGCTGAACATTTCCTAACATTTTGTGACAAAAACTGTTCTTTGTGTTTCTTACTAGGTAGCATCTTGTATCAAGCACATGTGGACAGCCTGAAAGAGAAACTCCACACTCTGGAAGAACTTGTGAGCGCTGCTCTCTTTTTTCTTTTTTTTTTCTTCTTTGAATCCCTTTTAAAAAATCATAGAGCATTAGACTTTCAATGCCCAGTTTGTTAGTTTGATTCCCACCTGGGGCCAAGGATTTGTGCTGGCCTTTTTCTCATTGCACCATGATCCATCTTTGACACCACCCGTAAACACCCAACCTCCCTTAAAAATTAAAATAACACTCAGTGTTTGCATTTAGCATGCCACACATTCAGGTGAATGATAAAGCATTTCATTTGTGATTTGATCAGCCTGCATGATTCATGGACTGTCCTATGCGTCTTGCAGTTGGAGGAAGTCCGTGTCACACAGAAAACACTTTCAGAGTCAGGTGCTGGTGCTGGTGTGGTCAGCAAGGACATGGAGGTAAAGTATTGGGACGTCAGTTATGTGGTAAAGTACATGTATGCATCATGTCAGATATATGTGTAGTAAAGTATCTTAGGTTAAGTATGTCAATGTGTATGGCAGTTATGTTGCAAAGCACAGGTATGTTCTTGCAAGATGAGTTACTTCCAGTTCCATATGTCAAAGGTAGAATTGTTCTGCCATTCAGTGGTTGTCCATAATTTTCTGCTGAGCACTATTGGAGTCTTCAAAGCCTGCACCTCTTATTAGAGGCCTACCAAAGTTGGAAGCACAGAAGCAGTTGTTCATTAATACACTTACTGTTGTGCATGTGAGTAGTGTGACTCATTGACTTTCCAAGTACATTTTGTCCTCAGCAAAGTACTTAAAAATCTCCCACCAAAAAAAAAAAAAAACCAAAAAAAAATCATTACATGTACTGTAATTGACTGGTATGCATGAATTTTTCCAGATGCTTCAGGTTGTTTTTGACAAACAATTCATTTCTGACTCAAGCTTTCAAGGTGATTACATTTTTTTCCTTTTTTTTTTTTTTTTTTGTCAGTGAATGGCTTGTAGGTATGTTTGTCATGTAGACCGTTCCCACATTTGACAGCGGCGCTGATTATTTCTCTATCCTGGACTTTCTTGCAGAACCAGAGTGCAGAGCTGGAAAAGCTGCTCCACGAGAGTCGCAAGGAACTTCTTCGCGCTGAGCATCACAAGACACAGCTGGAGATGGAGGCGGCCAGTCTCCGAGCTACGTTACAGCAGCTTCACTTCACACTCGATGAGGACGAGGAACTCATGGATGCCACTTGCTTGAGAAGGTGGGTGCATCTTCGTGTGCACTGGAGGTTTGTTTCTCTGCACAAAACAGCCAAGTGAAAGTGTTGTTCAGCACAGAGCAAATAGTAAGTAGAGGGCAGGTCTGCTTACAGAGGCTGGAACATGGATAGACAACTCCGCTTGCCAATCCTTGAGGCCAAAGCCCCACCCATTTACTCTGCCGTGTGTTGGCAGAACACAGTACATCTATGATATCATGTCATGAGAATAGGGGTTATTTCAAGATCACAGAGATTGACATCACGGTCTTTTTTAAGTTGTTTCTCTATAGAGAAACAACTTTATGAGACGGGGCAGATTTTGCTACGCGCAGCAGCAAGTTTCAGTGATACAAAACAAGACTGTGACGTTTCTCCAAACAATACTTACTTTCACGCACACAGTGACGTAACGAAATCTGCGTCATAGACACCTTACGTGCACACTTTGCTGCTGCGTTCTTTTTGGCGGGAATGACGTGTGTGTGTGTGTGTGTGTGTGTGTGTGGACGGATGTAATGATGGCTATCTCCTAAACCACCTCGATGGAGGCCTTTTTACTTTAAGATAAAATGGGAAATCACCTTCTCCAGAGCTACCTTTCACGATTTTTAGCCTGCCGCATTTTCAGAAGAGTTATCGCCAATTTTAAAAAATCGGTCATGTTACGAATTTTTTCGAAAAAGTTGTTCAAATTCCTTCATTTTCTAGACTTTGGAAGTTCACCCAATCACACTGCCTTGATTCGTGCTACAGCTCTGTAGCTCTGACTGGTTTTGTGTAAAAAAAAAAATTCCGAGGTAGGGGTGGTTTGCACATAAGATCAAATATCTATGAAAAGACTACTGCAAATTACTTATCATCCCGGCGTTTTTGTCTAGTGTGACAACTGCACATATGACAGGAACTACTGCACTATTATATCTTTAGCATTTAGAATAACTGAACTTTTAGATAAACATAACTTTTTCAAGTTTCTGCGAGAAGCACCGGTCAAAAGAGTTCCAAATTTTCGATTTCATAAGTACAATCCAAGGTATTCTAGTCCATGTTTCACCAGCCCTCTAGATCTTCCAGATTTTATGTAAAAATTAGTTCAGCCAGGGAAGTCACAAAAGCAACAGGGAAATCACAAGACATGCACAAGCATCATCTGTCATACCACCAGTGTGAAGCTGACGTCAAACGCTTAGTTCACAAACAAAATAAGCAAGTATCGTCACTGCCTCCGACATTTCACCAGCCCTCTAGATCTTCCAGATTTCATGTGAAAAATAATTCAATCGGGGAAGCCACAAAGCCAACAGGGAAATCACAAGACATAAACAAGCTTCCTCAGACGATGGCAGTGCAAGAGGCTGACGTGAAAATGTTTAGTTCGCGGAATTGACGTCATCTCTCTGTCTGTGTATGACGACCTGCCTGAGGCTGATGTGAAATGTTTAGTTCACGAACTGACCTCTCTCTCTCTCTCTCTCTCTCTCTCTCTCTCTGGGGAGCCAGGGTGGCCGAATGGTAGAGCGTTGGACTTTCAATGCTCGGGTCGAGAGTTCGAATCCCGGCTGGGGCCAAATGTTTGTGCTGGCCTTTCTCTCGTTGCCCCGTCTTAGAAAGCACCCTTACGTGGTGGAAAAGGACGTTAAACTCCTAAACACCCACCCACCCACTGTCTCTCTCTCTCTGTCTGTCTCTCTCTCTCTCTCTCTCCCCCCACCCGGCCCCACCCCCAGTCACGTGACTAATCGGTCGAGGTCGTAGAGGATCTAGTGTCATTGGTAGAACTTGGAGAGGGGAGAACCGGCAACAATAACAACAAAACAGACAAAATAAAATGAAATTTGGAGAAACAACTTTGTAGGACGGGGCCGTTCCTCCTTGTTTTTTTGTCAAATGACATCATTGGACATTCTGCTTTATCACCACGTTTCAGTCGTATCAAACTACATGTGCCTCCCTCTTTGTAGTGTCTGGCAAGAAAGTTTGCCAGACCACGCCATGTGTCGTGCTCATTATGCCGCGGCACACGATTGGCTGAACTCCCTTTGATCGACAGAGTGGAGTTGTCTATTATCCACATTAAGATCTTCCCATGCCAGACTTGCTGTCCCAGGCTACTATGAAAACACAAACAAGAAACGCTCTGGTACATGGGCTTTCAAGAGTGCAGCTCCTTGCCTCTGGAACAACTTGCCAGCTCACCTCAAGTCAGGTTCTGTGTCAGTCATGACCTTCAAGCGGAACCTCAAGACGCATCTTTTCTCTCAGTTCTAACTCTCTAACTCTCTCTCTCATTTTTTTTTCTTTCTTTTTTTCACTCTAAAGGCGCCGTGAGCATGCTTACTGCATGGAAGTTTTCTTGTAGCGCTATACAAATGGCCAGTCATCATCATCATCAACATTACCCATGCTCTGGTTTGTTACAACAGTTTGCTAATGTGTTGTACATCCTGTGTACACAGAATGCAGAAAGTGATCAGTGATATGGAAGAACTGAGTGACGTACTCTGCCACGCGGTCAACTCAAACACCGTTGTGGTGGAGTTCCCACCTCGGCCGTGCCTTGCTCAACCCTCTACAGGTGTGAACACGACTGAAGCAAACGTTTCATGTCACAACGCAGACATTGGCAGAGATCTGATTCTGAAAGTCACCATGACATTCAAGGAGGATGGCCTTGGATATTTGCGACTGCACAGCATGGAGGTGGGTGAAGAGCAACGTATAGGTGAACTTTCTTTATTCAAGTTTATGGTACACGTTGGTGTGGGGGGAGGAAGTAACAGATCTGTTTACAGAATACTTTATTAATCCCAAAAAGTAAATTGCTTCTCTGTCCCACATAGGCAACAATCATATTCATAAATAAGACTACAAATTTATATATTATATATATATATAGTCTTCTTCTTTTCTTTTTTTTTTTCACTTGAGTAAAACAAACTTGGCCGGTAAAATTGGTTAAAATCAAGAAATTACTGTATAACACACTATCACATACATGCATTCAAATATCACATTCTCCAGCTGGTACATGTACACTCATCTGGCATTCACTCTACACGTTCACTCAGCCTGCTCCCCCTCCCCCCCCCCCCCCCCCCCCCCCCCCCCCCCCCCCCCCCCCCCCCCAAGGTAGTTTAACTTTTGTGTGTATGTGGTGGATTTTCTTTTTAACCCTGGTTTTGCTGAATTCATTCGTCTTACGCTGAAAAGGCCATGGAGGTAGCCAGGAATATTCCAGGCTCAGCACTACCAGGGCTAAATGCTAATCCAGCTGAAACAGACAGTGGCCACAGCAGGAAGTAATTACGTAACCAAAGTGATGTCTGAGCTACAGTAGATACACTACATACTTAGTACCCTGGATGAGAAAGGGAGTGAACTGAACTGTCACCCATTCTCATCCGTTTTCTGTGAACAGAGCAACATTGACAGCTTCAGTGTCGACGACCTGTGGAAAGAGCATTGTGAGAATGGTACAGGCAGTCTCCCTCAGCTGGTGGCCCGAGTCAAAGCGCGCTGGTTTTCCCACATGCCTCTTCTGGCGGAGATAAATTATCTCCGCTGCAGGTAAGCAAATTTGCGAAAGCATTTGCTGCGAGGGTTTCTCTTAGGAAGGGGTCTGCAGCACTGTTACAGCACTACATGTATGTAGTCTCTCAGTGGTTTGGTGCTGGCTTTTAAGTTAATCGGGGAGCGGTGGGTGGCCGAATGGTAGAGCGTTGGACTTCTAATGCTCGGGTCATGAGTTCGTATCCCGGCTGGGGACAAATATTTGTGCTGGCTTTTTCATCGTTGCCCCATCATTGATATCACCCGTATGTGGTGGAAAAGGACGTTAAACCCCCAAACACCCACCCACCCTCAGAGTTAATCACGCTGTCTGAGCCCTACTCTACAGCGGAGGAAGAAGAAGAATGAATTCATGGCTGCATAACCCTGGAAACTACACCAGGATAAATGCACTGGCTGCTCATAAAGTATAGGACATTCGTCCTGAGTATCGTCCACTGTTGCACAGAAATGATAGGGCATAATTATGTCCACCTTGGTAAGAAAGTGATCAAAATTTTCGATTTTTTTGGTCTCTGACTGACATCTGATGCGGATAGTGAACTTTGCGTACTCAAGCATGACTATTTCCATGGGCTGTGAATGAATCATTAGTATTACATGTAGCTGCAGATGTACGACACTGATGAACTCTTGCTAACCTCTTGTTTAATTGCTTACTTTATTTTTGTGGTCATAAATTCTAATTTGTGTATTCACTTGCTTTGATTCTGCAGTTAATCGGTTTGGCTTCAAACAAAGCTTAGATCCATGAGGGCTTCGTATCTGCATTACACATGACATAGGTCACAGACTCATTCAGGTTATTTTGAAAAGTCTGATTACTTTCTCACTAAGGTGGACATAATTATGTCCTATCATTTCTGTGCTACAGTTGTCATGATTCAGGACGAACGTCCCACACTTTTCCGCTTAGCCAGAACATTTATCCTATTATTGTTCTCGCGGAGAGGAAGCCCTCCATACATTCTCGTACATGCACAAGAACTTCCTGGAGCATTTGCTGCCAGTGTGGCAATGACTGATTTTCAGGTACGCCATTGACTGGATCCAGAAGGAGAATATTTTGCGAGTGATTGTCGGCAAAGGAGGCGGGATTGTATGCACGCTGGAAATCCCACCTGCATATCCACACCAAGGGCAGGTCACTCTCAGCAGCATCATGGGTGTGTCCGACACTGTCCAAGTTGACAACCTAAAGGTGCGAAAGTTGCTGATAGGGTTAATTTAAAAAAAAATTAATTTGAATAGTTTTAAAAAGGTGCAGAATATGACTTAACTTTCGGGGTGATTTTTCAGTGTGCCATGTTACCAGTACGCTTTTTGCTCCCAGATAACATTTTTCTATTACGAGTGTTATTGCAACACCTTTTTTTTTTTTTTTTTTAAATCATTTTGTGCAAATGTTTCCACTCTGACTACATCAAACATATGTATGTCTATGTGGCTAACCTTCACCATGAGACTGGGAGCCATTCCCTAATTGTCACTTATCATCACTCATTCATATATGTATTACTGACCGTTTGTGTCTGTGTATGTGCAGCCCCTGACTGGCTTGAGACTGCAGGATTGGGTCCAGTATCTGGAGGAGACTTTTGGGAAACCTTGATCAGCAGCAGGAACAGTGTTATGAACGTGGACCTAAGGAGAAAAATACGCACAGCTCTGTGTGTGTGTACACGTTCCTTCTTTCATGTTTGTTGAGACCGAGGGGTGAGCGGTGGTCTATTAGGTAGCGCGTCGAGATTTAGCCGCTGCGCTACTGAACGGCCGTCACCAATGTCATGGCGATGAAGCGTGGGTTCGATCCCAGGTCGAGCTTGTGATATGTGATACCGGTTTTTCCTGGCTGCCGAGCTGCTCATCGGGGGTTTCTCTCCGGGTAATCCGGCTTCCCTCCCCCATCAAAAATTATAGAAAAAGGATGGTATTGGGTGGCGCTGCACCGCGGCGACGCGCTTCACCCCGGGGGAAGCAGCCCGAATTTCCCAGAAAGGGATATAAAGTGGTTTAAAAAAAAAAAAAAAAAAGAGAAGGGAGGACAGGGTATACATGTTCTGCAAAGAAGTATGCAGGCTGCCGATTTTATTGCTGTTTTGGCGGTGGTTTAATAACTTCTTTTCACTGAACAGTGTAGTTTGTGAAGTACAGTACTACAGAGTGTGCTCACACTGCTCTTCAACACCATTTTGATGCCGGTGGCTTGTCAAATATATGTGTGTGCCTATGAGAGAATGTAGTGCATCACCCAGGCTGGGGAATTTTCAGTCATTTGGCAATTTCCAGACAAATCTCTTGTCCCTTCAGCCCAAAAATCTAAGTTTCAACCAAGAAAAGGAGGGACAAGGTTGCATTATCATTTATGGGACAGTCTAACTTCATTTTATAATTCTTGCATTTCCAGGCATGCTACTCTTCCGTGAATTCGCGGAAATCCGCGAAAATGAAAATTTGAAAATTGTAATTTCCGTGAAGTCCGAGAAAATCCGTGAAGTAAAAAAAAATCCGGGTCCGATTGAATTCCAGGATTGCTTTCCGTGATCCGAGTTCTGCGAGCGAAAAAATCGTCTGCTACTTCTCCCATTTTAGCCTCTTCCGGTACATTGGACAAAGCTGCTTGCTGATTGGCCGCCGATTGCCGTTTCCGTCCAATGAAACTACGCGAACCATTTCTTCTTCGGGTTTTGCCGCCATTTAGGCATACCGCATGCCATTTAGGCAAAACTTGTGTGAATCGAATATCTGTGAAGGGTCTTTCAAGTTTTGTGAATCTATCCAGTGCTTGTAGATCCCGTGAAAGCCATCAGTCGCGATGTTTCGAAGCGACATAGTGGAACGAAACAAAGCTGGTGACTGGGACAAAGGGCTGAAAAACAAATGGAGGTGGGATTGGCAGAGCCGATCGTTTGAAGTGAAAGACGACAAAGGGAAATTGAAGTACAATGAAACATGGTTGACAATATGAACTTGAATTGTCTACTTGAAAGACTTGAAGAAATAAACCAAGTTCATGAAATTGCCAAGTTGCTGCATTCTCAGGTATGATTTTCCTCTTAGTAAAGTATTTTTTTTTTTATCCTGGAAAAAGTACTCAGAATGCGCCAGATTGCACAGATTTTAACGATTTTTTCAAAAATTTTCCGGGGGGGCATGCCCCCGGACCCCCCTAGCAGACTCGCCAGCTACGCCGGCTCGATTATCTGGCGCAGCCAGATTTTCCGTGAAAACTCTTTTTTGGGAGTAGCATGCCTGATTTCAGTGTGAAGGCAGTATCTCACTTTAGGGTGCCAGAAGAGGCTTCAAAATGCCTTTAATAATGCTAAAATTTGTTTCCTTGCTCCTGTGATCCCCCAGCAGGGCGCTGCCCCTGCACTCTGGAGCAAGTTTTCCCCGCCCTGTTCACCACTGGTCAGGTGGTAATTTTCCTTGGGCGACAAAAAATTATCATCCATACCTACGTTTGTTACTGGTTAGTGGCTGCTTTCGACAATGGTGTCTCCTAGCAGGTTCTACGATAGTTATGAAAAAGTAAAAATAAAATGTCAAGAATTCCCATGTTTGTCAACTGGCTGGTGAGAATGGAGTGTGACAGGCATGCAGCAAATCACAAATCTTTTCTTCTTTTAATGCATGCATAGTTTATTTGCACACAAAGTATAAAGAGGTGAATCCACAGAAAAGATCACACATTCATAATTATTTTTCATCCGTAGAGTAACAGACACTGTAACGGTACTTCGATGTACTGAAAGGACAAATACAAAAGCGTCTGGTTTGGATGGGCTTAGAAATAATGAATTCTTGTCACGCAATGAGAAACAGACCAGTACATGGTATCAAACCACATATTACAAATGTTACTACAGCTCACGCTGATGGCGACTTGCTTTCCATTGTTGGAAATATCCTTCCTACATCATTTCCTCACAGAGGACTTGCCGAAGACCGACACATCCTACTCCTAAGGTCAAAATCATCAGCTATGTCTCTTCAGAGACTGATGTCACTGCGAGATCAACACAGTCTGCTTGTAACAGCTGGTGGCAGTATAAAGTTTCATTTGTGCGGACACATACACAATGTGTGAAAATCAAGTACATGTCTGAAACTTATCAAATGTCCCTTGAAAGTGAAACTGGGGGAAAAAGTGGGAGAACAAAAACTGGCCGAGCTTAACATCAACTGGCCAAAAATGAATATAAATTCTTTCTAAAAACTCAAAATTGGTCCAGACTTAAACAAAACAAAACCAAAAAAAAAAAAAAAGTAAACCCTGAGAATAAAACAAAAACAAGACGATGACGAAAAAAAGCCAACAAACTGAAAAAACAATAATGTTAAGATTAACCCCCAACAAACACGGAAAAAGGTGGTGGGGGACCGCAAATGAAAAGGGTTTAGTACATTCTACTGGGTTACAAGAAAGTGACTGCCAAAGCCACTAAGACTAACCCTGTGTTGACCACACAGAACGACTGCAGATTTTGAGATTTATATCCCATTACCTAATTCTGGATAAACTGATCTCTTGGCGAGGTCTGTTTCTACACTTGCAGCTGGGAAATGCCTCAAAAAACAGCATTTGATTACCTGCTGAAGTATTTCACAAGAAAACGTTGATATCATTGTACATGTACCATATTTATTTTTCATAATTATTGTTTGCAAAAATTCACAAGAAAACCAGATAGAATTATAAACCAGAAAACACCCCTTTATCTTAAATCTTTGAACCACCACATGGACTTCCTTCCCCTTGCAAATGCAAGTACATGGAATATGACTTCTTCAAGAATGTAAGTACAATACAACAACCGGAGTGTGGTGCCGAGTCCGGTCTACTATGGACTTTGACTGACACAATCGTCACAAACGGGTCTACAAGAACAAGAGAACCTTAAGCATGAAGAAAAAGACAGACTAGCTGCTAAAGAAATTAGCAACGACCTGGCAATGGCAGTACCTATACAAGCCAAAGCTGCAGGAGTCATCTTTCGTCTTTCAGGAGAAAAGAACTCTGATTAACTACCAGTCAAGGACAGAAAAACGTAGTCATGAGCACCATGCACCACGATCATGCGGTTGGCCCAGAAGCACCAAAGAAGAAACCAGACATAGTCCGTTTCTACAACGCAACCAAGAGAGCAGTTGATGCGCTCGACAAAATGGCTCATGCATTCTCTACACAGAAAGTAACCAAGCGATGGTCGATGGTCCTTTTCTACAATACGATCGACCTGAGCACAATCGCTACACGTGGTTTGGAAACTGAAATTTCCGAACGATCTCCTGGCCAAGAAGGATGCCCGTCATCCTTTCCTTCTGCGCATCGCCAAGCAGCTCACAGCAGAACACATTCAACAATGACTGGCTGCAAAGAATCTGTCCAGAGGTCTGCGCCAGCTGATCGAGTTCCACACAAAATGACTAGAATGGGAACTGGAAACTGCGAGGACCAGACAGCAAGGCACTCCATCCCGAGGCAAGAGGAAGTGACATTCAGCTGCCGCAAACAGAGGCAAGGCTGCTGTTCATTTTGCGACTGGAGAAGAGATTGGAAGGCCCGCACCTCATGCTTCTCGTACAACGCATGGGTTTGCAAGGAACACAGCTCTCTTGTGTGCCCGGACTGCGAGGGTACTGTCAACTCCGGCACGGTCATCGTCCAGGTCCAGCAGTAACTCAGCTGGTCCACCGACAAGAGAAGGAAACGGCAACTGAAGATGACTTCGTTAAGTGTTGTCTGTCCAGGGAAGTTTTATTGTTTAATGTTTTGATTCACTAGATATTCCCCCACCAGTTGGTACGGAATTTCTCACTGCTGTTCACTGAAGTAAATCGTTTTGGGCACTGCGTGTTTGCTCTCCTCCTCTGTGTGCGTGTGCGTGCCAGAGAGAGAGATAACAATGGTGTTTAAGCTGGCTTGGGAAAACTCCAACACTCAAACATGAAAAGTCTCGCCTTGAACGAAGTGAGCAACATACAACTGGAAGTTCATAAGAGAGGGAGAGGACACGTTTGTGCACAACTGAATTGCATAGATGTCATACAAAAGAGTATCGACAAACCTTCATACACACCACCACAAATGAGTAAAATCAGTGAAATTCCTATACAATAGTACATGGGTGCATGTGCACCCACGACATAGGGCCAGGGGTAATTAGTGGATCGCCTATATAAAAACCATGGGTGTGTGTGCACCCACAACACAGGGACAGGAATATTTAGTGAATCGTCTATAAAAACCATGGGTGACAACGTACTCAGTCTAAGTTTTTTTAGCGACGTACAGCGAAGGTTAACTAGGGAGAAATCGGGGGTCAATATGATGTAACCTTATAACACAACTGTCCGTACAAACCTCAATGATAGTCAAGCATGCAAATTACTTATAAATGACCAAATGAACTGCAGCTGACAAATTGAGACATGACAATAATGAACGGGACTAGTCGGTAGAAACGCAGGCAGGCTGTAGCCAGCATTTGTCAGAACAAATCTACCAGATTTAGGGTCTAAGGGCCTTGAACTTGATAACCACTCAGGCCCTTTTCCCATTCAAAAAGTAGACTTGGTACAGTGTATAAAACAAAGTTCTCACACGTCTAGCACTTGTGTGCTGCAGACTGCTCTCCTTCTCTTCCATAGCCCAGCTCAACCTTCACGAGTCCGCACTAAACCATGCATCAAGTATCTGAGGAATTGCACCATTCCCATGCAGTAACTGTCAGTAAATTTGGGGGGGGGGGGGGGGTAAAATCGTAAGTATGAAGGCAGTTATCAAGTCATGCTGCTGGTGTTATCACATTTAAACAACATTCTCATGCACACTTTCAAGAAGTCTTGCACCTGAATTAAAAACTTCTCAAAAAAATCGCTAGCTGCTTCTCCGTGTTGAAGTAAATGGAAATGCCACCTGACTGCAAAGATCTGAGGCAGATTTAAGATTGTTTTATCGCTCTCCCACTACACTCAAATTCAGCTTATCTTTTCTACATGTACAAACTGCCAAACGAATATTTCTTGACTGCTATGGCCTTGATAATACAGCAAACAATCCGTGTTTATAACGCAAACCAACATTTATAAACCTCAGCAAACCTGAGACAACCATGGAAAAAAAATGCACAAAACCCCCCCACCCAAACACAATACAATACTCCCATACCTCCTAAGCGCCTGCGCACGAATCCCATCCTGAAAAAAAATTCGTCACAGCACTAAACAGCACTATTATGCAACCTCGCGGCCAGCAGTCCGCCCCGAGAGACGGCGCAACGTGCCGTCATATTGCATCACACTCCGGCGAGCGGTCGAGGCTAGCCAGCGCAACATGACGGCACGTTGCATCACACTCAGACGAGCGGTCCACTCCAGCCAGACAGCTCGTCAAGTTCGCACCCTCTTGTGAATACGGCGGTCACTGGCTTGTTCGGGTATTGGCCACGTAATAGCTAACGGCACACTGATGGGTCCCGTTACAACTTGCCCCAACCACTTCCCATTGGCGTGAGGGTGGTAGGCGACAAGAGGCAAGTCCCGTTACCAACGAGCATGTGAAACCACATGTGACTGACCATGAGGGGTGACAGTGTGTGTGTGTGTGTCTCCTTTTTGACTTTCTTGCTCACTCCATTGTTATGGACAATATGTCTGAACAATTAAAATTTCTGAGTCTCTCTCTCCTCTCCCCCCCCCCCCCCCCCCACACACACACACATGTAATGCGATCTACTTCTTTGTATACAACAGATATTTATAGTACCCATGCACGAAAGAAAGTTCTTTTGCCTGTGGTTAACCTGAACTGTGGTGTCAAGTTAGTGATACTGTCAATGAGGATCTGTGTGCATGCGGTGGAGGTGTAGGCATATCTAATTATCTGACGCCTAATAATATTATTTCACAACTGACTTTGACACTATCAAGTCAATTTGTCTCGACTCGGGCTGTCATGCAACTCGTCACTCGTATCGCCGCTATCATCAAAGAAGCCAAAATCCAGACAAAGCATGGGCTGGCGACTGACAACTGAGGCGCCGCCAACTGGCTGCAAAGGACGTGTCATTTTTCACATACCTGTTTCACAGACCCGGAACTTACAGCAGCAATACACAAGAAGAACATCTGCATTCGGGCGGCAATGTCTTTGTTCAGCCCCTTGTCCAGTCAGTTCATCGACTAGTGTGTTGGATATTGGAAAAGTGTATGTGAAAAACGACGTACCCGTGGAAATGGTCTGGCCAATCAGACAGCGTGTTTCAATCAAAGGAAGCTACCCAGCCTACGTAATCAAAGGAAGCTACCCAGACGGTAGCGCTCCACGGCCGAGTTGAGTGGCAATACGGGATGGAGAGAGACTGATTATGTAATCTGCGTAACCCGTTAGACGGTGAGCTACAGGACTTTGCACAGCGGTGAAGCGCCGTTGCCACTCAGTCAGGTCAATACACAAGACTGCCCTGAGCAGGCCAAGGGATTATGAGAGATTATGCAACCTACTGCGTGCGGGCGGTGGTCCAGCCTGGAAAACAGGCCTCGTTGAGGCTGCCCAAGCCTTGCGTAATAGTGCTGTTGAGTGCTGTCTAGTGCCGTTTAGTGCTGTTGTGAGTTTCGGTAAGTCTTGTCATATAGTGTGGGCAGGGGGTGGGGGTCCATGGACACTTAGGAGTTACCTAAGCAAGCACGCCATAAATATGCACTAGAATGGACATCAAAGTAATTTTATATATATGTGTGTTAGCACAGTAGTAAACCCATGTTGAAGAACTTCACACACTGTCACCAATTAAAAATACACAATACATGTATTTTGCAAGGACAACAGTAAAGTAAAAAACTAAAATAAAATAAAGGGCCAAGGATGCATTGCATTTAAAACCGTGAAACGGGTGCCAATACTGACCACCTCTCTTTCTGTATCACAAATGAAATGAAAGACATTTAACCAATACAACTGATTTTAAATACTTGACATCCACGGATCTCTTTACAAAAAACTGCAGCATCACAAAACCAAATACATATTTAACAGGTAAAAAATAAATTAATTATTTTTTTAAAAAAGACACTGTCAATCCTTTATGCTGCAGCAAAAAAAAAAAAAAAAAAAAATTGCATAGATATTCAATACAGTTTGCTTATTAAATGCAAATGGGAAAATGCTGACAGAAACATCTCAACACAGTGACTATTTTCAGCTCAGATGCAAAATAATCTGAAAGGGGAAGTCTGTGTCGTCCAAGCGCTGACGAAAGAGTTGAGCATGTTGCCAGGCAACACTGCCTTTGCCGCCGCTCAGTACGGCAGTGATCGTCAGCATCTGGCTCCTCTGGAGATCAAAAGTCTGAAACTCCATCAACTGTGATCCTGTAAAAAAAAAAAAAAAAAAAAAGTTCAGTCTGCTGTCTCACAAAGACAGACAAAGCAGTTTACTAAGTAAACGATGACAAAGTCTGACTCATACTAGCTACAGTGACTTGCGCAGAGAAATATTCACTAAACTTATTCTCTAAAAAGTAGTGTCTCACAGACTGCCCACACCAAAGCAACCACTTTGACTTTCACAATGAAACTTAATGAGCAAAATGTGAACAGGTCATACCTGGAACGTTGAAACAGTTGTCTTCGGTGCACAATCGCCATGTAACAGAGCCATTTTCAAATGTCGTACTTGGTGCCTTCAGCTCCAGCTTGCTGATGCAAAGATCTTCACCTGTTACGACAATGACAACCACATCAATAAAACAACAGTTCGCTTTCCAAGGCAAGTTCCCAAAAAAGATAGTGGTCATTAAATAAACCAACATACTAATCAACCAAATATCCCCCCCCCCCCCCAAATCAAACCACCACTGAAAACAAACCGACACTACCTAGCTTTACGCCATCCTGGTATTTGATTTGTACAAGTCTGAAGCATGCGTACCACAAGCAACAGGCAAAGCACAGCCCCCCCCCCCCCCCAACTTGTGTCAAGTAATGATGAAATTAATGAAAAGGCAGATGATGGGACTCCTAGTCAGATGAAAAAAAGAAACAATTGTTAACTCTTAAAAACCCATGTAAAATTCGCAATTTTACATAAAATCCTTGGATCTCTAGAAGCCACTTCAAGTTCAAGCCACTATTACACAATCTGCAGCGATCTCGGGCCTAGCGGGGAAGGCCAACGCCTTGCATAATGGTGGATTGAATTGTCGCCTACTGGTGTACAGTGGCTTGTTCTTTTTAACCAGTCTTATCATAGCACGGATGGTCGGGGTAGGGCTCTTAAGAGCTGAAAAACAAGGGTACCTATCAGATCAAACTTCCAAGACATCTCGGCAGATTCAGACCCCTCGTCCCGAGCCAGGTAGGCCATCTTCCAGTCAGACTCCTCCTTCCGCAGCACGGACCTGGCGCTGTAAGTGCACGAGTGCCACTTCCAGGTGGGGACGTCCTGCGAGGAGGACCGCACGTACAAGTCTTTGGCGCAGCTGTACTTGATGTGCAGCACTTCACTGTCCTTTTCACTCTCCATGAGCCTGAACACATACTGGTGCTGTCTAGTTGTCACTGCTTTGCCCAGCTCGCCACGAGCGAGCCTCCACGACAACGAGCCCGTTGTGCGCCCTGGTAGATTTTCGCTGCTGGCAGTTTTAGGGGTGAGGAACTCCACCAGCTCCACGACGAGCCTGTGTAGCATCTCCTGGCGCCTAGCCTCCTCCATGTGGTGGAACTTTCTGGTGCATATGTTGTGGATGGTGTTGACAAGCCACATCTCTCGGCACTCATTTCTGCGTGCTAAGACTTCAGGGTGTTTGGCCGAGTACCTCCAGGTGACATCCTGCACCTCATCTTTGGAGAACGCGATGACGTACGTCAGCTTCTTGCCCCAGCCTTGCTCGTACAGCAGAGGTTTATCGCATACATTCTCGCACGGGTCACAGTGCAGCCATCGTTTCTGAGTGTGGGAGTAAACCTCAGTCCACACGTGATCCGTCCAATCGAGGACATAGCGTGCTTCGAAACCCATGGCACGGCAACAAAGAGTGAAACAGTTGGCCCACTCTCCACACCTGCCGCGCCGGGTTTCCAGCAGTTTGCCTGGGTGATTATATCGGGGAAAGCGGGTGTACTGACCACAAGAATCACACTGGTGGTTCTCCACCCGCGAGCCGCCCCAGATGAGCTCTGCTGAAGTGGGCGTGGCACTGCCCGCGTGATGGGTGCTGCCCCCGCAGTGTTCGCATGGTGGCGAGTCGACCCAAGTAAAAAAAGATTTCTTGAACCAGCTGAGCAGTTCCAGAAGTAGACAGTCTCTGACATCCACGTCTCTGACCGCCTCTCGCCCTCCCGACTGTTGCAGCGCCTGAAGGCGTGACTCTGCCTCCTGCTGAAGGGTGATGACAGGGATCACGCTGCGTGCTTTTTGCTGCAGATTCGGATCCTCATACAGCATTACGTGGGACATTGTGGACTCAATCCGTGTGCTGAATGCCGATTCAAGCCTCTACAAAATAAGAAAATCAGAGTAAGATATAAGAAAAGTAAAAACCTCAACAAACAACAACAAAAATACCATCTCTCCTTAACTCATTCTACCATGCGCCCGAGTAGGCCTCGGGCAGCCTTGCCTGCACTGCCAGCCTGCGCCCGAGCTGTACACGTGCGTGAAACTCGTTTCGCGAAACCGGTTCGTTTGCGGTAAAAGCTAACCTAAGAAACAGTCCAAGGGAAGTAACTCGTAGTCTACTTCCTGTTCGACGCACGTTGGAAATTTTGAATCAGAACGTTTTTCAGGCGAGTATTTGACGAATTTATGAGCGTTATGTCCAAACATCGGTGCGTGACTGCCAAGCAAATGGCAGATGAGATACTTGTGGACTCAGATTCAGATTTTGAACCCGAAAATTTGGAAATATCGTCGAATTCAACGTGTTTAGACCTGCATGATGCTACAAGTCATCTTACTCTTCGTCAACACAAACAGTTGTACACAAATCTGCACTTCACATTCTCATAAAAACCAAACCACTGCACTAAACAATACCAACATCAAGCATAACATAAAACAAATACTTGTTGGTCAATGTGTACATTTTGGTGGATGTAGGATATAAACTTTTTGAGATACGGGCTTTTTAGTGGAGTGACTGAAATTTCTTAGCAGTGCAGCTGAGACCCGCCCCCCCCCCCCCCCCAGGGTGGGAGGCTGCTTAGCCTGTTATGGCTCAGGGTAGAAAGGGTTAAAAACAAAACAAACAAATCCTTTGCATACAACAGGGAAAAAAAAGGTCCTGCTTCAAAAGGGTGCTAAACTTAGTCTACTACTCTACTACTCTACAGTCAAAACTATCCACAAGTCACACTGCATAATAGCCATCAGCTCAAAAACGCTCAAAAACCACTTACCCGAAGATTAGCTATTGTCTGTGTGGGTCGTGCTTGTACCGCTGCTGCCACCTGCGGTGATGGAGATGCTGCAGCAGTTCCCTGCCCCTGGGCAACGATCGGGGATGGCTGGGGCGCCGGTGCTGCTGCTGCTGTGACACCCGCAGCCATCGCTTGGTTGGTGGTGGTTCTTTGGTTGACAGCTGTCCCCTGGGTAACGGCCGCCCCCTGAGCAACTGGTACTGAGGGTGGTGCTGATGTGATCATTAAAGAATTAATACATTTCGCCATATTCTACCTTCAATTTTATTCTGTATGTCAGACTCTCGGTTGTAATGTAAAAAGACTGTGGAGTTCACTAACATGACAAGTTTCTAAAACTTACTACCTAGGTAGTCTTAACTCACTGTCTGTTTGACACCGCAACCAGTGATGATCCCTGATGATGTTTTTTTTATTTCAGATGTTTTACTCGTCTCACGTTTATCTTTGATCTGTTCATATCAATAAATATATTTTATATGAAGCACCTACAGCTTCTAAAAGATCAGGCACTAAATAAATACTTTAATACTATTTTTATAATTATTAAAAAATAAATCAAAATGGTTTGACTGAGACAAATGTGGCAATAGTAAACAGATTACACAACTCACCTGAGTGTGATGCGGCACGCGGGACGGCATTGGTACCTCCATCACCAGCTCCCCTGGCGACGCTACACAAACGTGACAACTTGTCTCTGACATGTCGCACCACTGCCAGGCTACTGCCAGCAGGCAGTGTCAAGAACTCGCCATCCTGAATCACAAACAAGCATCTCACGTTCTCATAGTCACTGCCTCATCTGGCACCAGTATATAATTTGCAAAATAATGACAGCACCAGCAAAGACTTAAGAATGCCCACTTGACCATGCAACTTGTAAAATATTGCCTGATTGGATAGCTATTAGGAACAGGACTGTGGCCTGCAAAAGTACTGTGGCAGTATTCCCTGTGACGCGAAAATACAAGGGTTCTTGGGACGCTCTATCCATATTTTGGAGGGTCCTTTTGTAAATGTTATGGGGCCGGCCATGGTCTCTTGGTAAAAAAAAAAAAGTCTGAAAGTCAAAACCATTTGTTGTTTACAATTTTTAGCATTCGTCAGTAGGACAGCATGTCTGTAAATTGTAGCGTGTCAGCCACAGCGATTCGGCAAGGCGACGAACCCGTACGCTTACCAAACAGAGCATTATGAGAGGCAAAAAACGTGAATGCATCAGATATATATAGATCTCTAACAGTGCCAATACCTCTAAAAATCCCATGTCAAACAGGCACTCCAATCCGCCCACAACCGGGAGAAGTTTTGACTGAACGAGCGGATTTCCCACGCGAATGCGTCGATACTTCATCTCATTTGGATTTTCAAGAACGTTGTTTGCGAGCCGTAGCAGAATTTCTGATGCTGCAAGAAAGTCATCCTTGCTGTTTTCTTTAAAAAGTTGCTGCGTCGCGTCATCTTCTGCAGCCGCCATAGTGCTTCGTCAGATCGGATAGAGTGCAATTTTGTATTTTCCAGAATTCAGAAAGAGACAAATCTATAAATAAAATTGTTTTAAAAAATCAACACTTTTATACAATAGATTTTTATTATATCCAAATGTCAATGAATTTTGAAAATCATTTTAAAATAATGCCAAACTTTGTTTTGATCCTTTAGCGATTTGCAATTTTTAATTCGTAGTAGCGTCAAAATGGCTGCTGTCAGCGCCCAGGTACTTGACTTCAAAACGTTTATGCTAAATTTGCAGTTGCTGCATGCAAGTATTCGGGCATTGGAGATTTTATCTGTAAAGAAGCATGCTCTTGTCATAACTGTTTCATCAGCAGCGTGGATTTCTTGTGGAAATTTTTAGATCTGTCATTGTAACCATGCCACAACTCAAGACATGAAGTTGTTACGTACAGTGATTGAGAGTGAATGAGCTTCCGATGGAGAGAAACCAGACGCAGCTGCGGATAACGTATATCTATAGCCTATAGACTCTACAAAATGACTGTTACTGGTATTACGATTAGTATAATTTAAATTAGATGACTAAATAGAACTAATACTAGTTAATGAAAAATAAGTTTAAAAACTTTCATTTTGCTACACTTTTTTACTGTGTATGTTTTACAGGAGGAAGTCCCACATCAGACAGATGCAGCTGATGTCAATAAACTCAGAGCAGAACAGAAGAAAAAGGCAGAGCTGCTTAGAGAAATGCACAAACTGGATGTACAGTACGTGGCTAACTTTTTAACAATTTTTAACCAGCTGATCAAGCCTGCTAACAAAGTAAGCATTATCAACAGACCATCTTGTCCCCTGGAGATACTACTGTCATAACTCTATATAGACTTACAAATGTATTTGCAGGTGGCGATCTGATGTGAAGACGTATCCAGTTGTCAGAGCTGTACTCCTTGGTCAAAACGTCCTCTTTTCTTTTTTTTTTCTTTTTTTTTTTGGCTGCCCAACTCTTTTGCCAGTTCTAGTAGTGTTCCTCCCAGGTAATGGGTGGAATCCATGGAGGGCTCGGAAGCTGGGGCAATTTTTAGTATGCATGAGGATGATGGTAAGATGATGCTATGGAGGTCCGTGTAGTTTGGGACTGCGGGACAGGGCCGCATTCCACGATTCCTGGGAACTATGGCACCTGCGGTGCCGGCCATGTAATCATCCACATCATGTGTCATACCAAGGGAAGCACCCCCAAAGTTGCACCCGTGAAGTGGGTGAATCTCGGCTGTGTGGCAACAGCCTCCCCATTGGGCCCATAGCACGCCCGCTCTGGGTAGCAGCCGACCTAGGTAGGAAAAATCCCGCTTGCCTCGGCTGGGACTTGAACCCGGGTCTCCCGGTCCATCGTCCGAAGTGCTAACCACTACACTACGGGGGCCAGTAAAACGTCCTCTTTACTCTCAGTGAACATGTGCTAGGCGAGATCTTTAATAAACATAATTTGCACTGTTGCAGGATATTATATCTGTGTCAGACATCAGTCAAAAACTGATCCATTTTATAAATGTCCAGTTACTTTCTTACAAAGGGGGACATGTCCAATCATTTTGTGTGACAGTGGACACTGCTCAAGAAAAAACATCCTACACTTTTATTGTCAGCCCGGACATTTTGTCGGCTTATCGTTATAGTTCCCACAGATAATAAAGGCATACTGTTCATGTTTTCACATAGATCTGATCTCATGTAACTGTCAAAAAGACTTTAGCCTTTCCAGTTTTATCTTTGTTTCAGAATCCAAGCAATGGGGAGGGAAAGGTCAACGCATATCTTCAGTAAACGCTCTGACTTTCGTAAAGACTTCTCTGTGTTGGAGGAAGTGGATGCAAAGTTGCTTGGAGACAGAACGGAAGAGCGTAAGTAAAATGTTGGGTGGGTGGGTGTTTTCCTTTTCCTTTTCCTTTTCCACCGCATAGGGTGATATCAAAGACGGGGCAACGATGAAAAAGCCAGCACAAATATTTGGCCCCAGCCGGGATCGAACTCACGACCTGAGCATTGGAAGTCCAACGCTCTACCATTCGACCATCCCGGCTCCCCGTAAAGTGTTGGAACTGTCTATTTGTTCACTATAAATAAAGAACATTTTCAACTTTTTTTTTCTTTTTTTTTCAAAACTTGTTCTGATTTATCGAAGATGCCTGTTAGTGTTTTCATTTCACATAGATCTGCTAAAATCAGATGTGTTACCCCCCCTCCCCCCCGCACCCCACTTTGTAGTGAAGGCATAATAAGCACCGGTGGAAGCTTTGGTATCAACTTTGTGAATTTAAGTTCTGTCATTCATCTTGACAGATAATCAAATGCGTCATCAGCTATCAAAGATCAGTCACATGGTGAAAAGGTTTCAGAGAGAGCTGACAAACATCAAACCAACACCAGAGTGTAAGTGAAAATATGTTTTGTAATTGTATTCTCCGTATTTTCTTTACTTTTTTACTTCTTACTATACATGTAGTGGGACAGGCCTGCGGCTTGAAAATAGAAGTTTACAAAGGGTAGTGCTGCGTTTTAAACCTTCACTATATCAGTACGTGTACATATATAATATATATCATATGACGGGGCATGTGAAAACAGGGCTAAAGTCGCTGGGTACTCTTTTGAACTAGACCAGCCAAAAGGTCACTGGGTACATGGACTGACCACTGTGCCTCCCAAGCAGTTACAGTTCAACTACTAACACACTCCGAACTATTCTGTTTTTTTTGCGGCTGGAAGGACATGGTTTGAATGTTTCCAGAAAACTAATAACTGAAAAATGATATTTTGACACTTTGGGCATGCTTTCATGTACACTGCCACATATTTGAAAGTTAATTGTCTTAATTTTCTAAATTTTATCAAGTTTGATGAGACTTGTTTTACCTCATTTTTATAATAATAATAATAATACATGTAATAATAATGAGTATTGTATAGGCGCTTTACCCAATTTCATAGAATCTGCTGAAAGCACTGCGAGCTCAACCCAACACACACGCTCACGTGAATCACACGCATTCTCTCAGAAACTGGACATAAACACATTACAATCACGTGGTGCCAAGGGTCAGCTCAGCTATTTAAATTTCGGAATTTAGATTTGCATTTATTTTTCAAATTTGGTGGGCTGAACATTTCCAAAGCAGAGGGGGAGGAAGCCGGAGTACCCGGAGAGAACCCCCGACGATCCGCCCGAATGAACAGTGCCACATACGAGAAGGAAAAATTCTTTGCCCCGAGTGGGACTCGGACCCCCCACCTCTCGCACTGGTGACAAGTCTCTTAACCACAAGACCACCGACTGCCCCTTATACATTGAAATGGGACAGTTTGAGGATTTTTAATTGTCATTTCTAATCCTGCACAGGACACGACAAAACTGGTACAGTACTGAGCAGACCTGTAGAAAATGAGTCATAGCTGGTGTGTGTACCTGACTGAAACTGTATTTTCAGTTGTCGAAAGGTTGAAAACAATCATGGAAGAAATAGAGGGAGCCATCAACACTTTCAAGCAGGAGCAAAAACAGAAGTAAGTGATGGGGAGAAATGGTGCAACAATTCACATGCTCTGTTGCCTCCACTAGCGGGCGCATGCATGCGCGCGTGCACGCACACACACACACACATTCATTTTCACATAATAGGTCTTATAGAGTGCTAACAGTCTGCTCAAAGAACACTTAATGCGCTACACACACACATTCTCACACATACATGAAACACTGTGTGTGTGTGGGGGGGGGGGGGGGGGGGGGTAGATGATACTACAGATCATATGCTATCTTGAATAGGTGAGTCTTTAGTTTTGACTTAAACTGTGGGAGGGTCTGGGTGTTCCTAAGGGAGGGAGGCAGAGAATTACGATGGTACTTTTTCTCATATCTGCGTTTCTGATCAGACTCGCACATCAAACAACTGTACAGCGTATGTTGTATTGTACACACTTTTCCTAGCAAGATGCTTTTAATGGTTTTATATTTCCAGATACGAAGAGCTGTTAAGAGAAGAGCGCACCATTCACCAGGAGCTGACGGCTCTTGAACGCAAATTTGAGGCGTGGTCGCAGGTTGCCAGCGACCCACCCCCTCTGTCACACCGCACCGCTGCCTCACATAAACCTCTGGCAAGCGCCAGAGACATCACGAAAGATCTGCCACCCGAAGTTGCAGCGTTTGAAGTAGGTTCTGTTTGACACTCGCTTGGATGTGGTACAGTGCATGGTTTTTTGTTGTTATTGCACACATGTATGTATTTTGGTGTTTGTTTTGTTTTGTTTTATTTTGTTTAAGAGACATTTTGCAAGTTGTCGTGAGAAGTTGAAAGCAGGGCCCGCATGTAAAAGTCGGGGTTAGGGAGTTTAGCCCCGGGTTAGAGTCTAACCTCGAACTAAACTAGCTCTAGGGTTAAATTTTCTGTTGTTTTTTGTGTGAAATCAGGAAGCGGGTCCATTCCAGCAAGGTGCCTATGCCGTTATAGAAGGATTTTTTGTCTTTCTTTCTTCGCTTCCTTTTTTATTTCATTTTGTTTTGGGGTTTCTTTTGTCCTAGTCTGGGTTAGGCCCGTAGCCGTGGGTTAAAATAACCTCGAGTTTTACACACAGGCCCAGTTCTTACGCCTACATTTATCAGAATGTTCCTGCAGGTGATATTGTTTTTAAATCTGAGTAGATCTAGGTTTTATCAACTGATAACAAGGAGACTGTCTGGAACTTGTTGTGACTGTGAGCCATGTACACCTTTTTTTATCACATTTGTGACGTTTGTCAAGGACATTCATGTGCTGCTTGTCTGAGGAAACTGAATGAGCTACATTTATGTCTGTAGATATATATTATCTGTGTTACAGAACTTGCAGGTGTAACTGAGAAATTGGTCAGAAGACAGATTTTTTTTTCAGGTTTGTCTGAATGATGATTCCTTGTTTCAGAAATTTGTGCAGCAGAGTGGTGGTCACAGAGGAGGGTGGGACGAATATGACCATGGGACTTTTCTCAAGTTTCGCAACAGATACAAAGTAAGTAGCAAGATGCTAGGTCAGTTAGCAGTTGCCAGTGGTTCTTTGCACACAAAAGAGAAAGATGTTTATTGTTGGATGGTAAAAGGTGCTTAAGTGCTTATCAGGTCTGTGTCACTTAGGCCCTTTTATAAAATGACTGTAGAGTATAAAATGAGTTGATCAAGTTTTAGTTTCTGTGCACTTTAGTTTAATATGTTCATATGTTCAATCTTTCTCTCTCTTTTCTGTCAGGGGGGGGGGGGGATGTGTGTGTGTTCATGAATTTCGATGTTCCACTTCTAAATGTGTCCGAATGAATGAGGCGGGGGGGGGGGGGGGGGGGGGGGGGGTGTATATGTGTGTGTGCATGAATTTCAATGTTCCACTTCTAAATGTGTTGGAATGAATTTTGATGTGTGTGTGTTCCACCATTTCCAAGTTAGGGGATAGTTCAAATTTCTCTTTCTCTGTTTCTCTGTCTTTCTCTCCTTTAAAAAATAAGGTTTCTTGCACTCTCTCTCTTGTGTGGGCAAGCAGGTGAATGTGCCATGGTTACAATGTTTAGCGTGTTTCATTGTGTTGTATGGCAGGTGTCCATACATTGCATGTATTTCACATTTTGCATCGTGTCACGTTCACAGGGAAGAATAGTTTTCCTAGACCACCTCAAGGGTTCCCTACCCACAAAGACAGAGGACGAGATCCGGGAACATGAGACGTGGTACCAAGAGTACCTGTTTCTGAACGAGAGAAAGAAAGACAGCATCAAGAACTGGAGGGAGAAAAAAGAGGTAAAGGCTGTTTGCGCAATTCACTTCTTCTTCCTTTTTTTTTTTTTTCTGTCCCAACAATCTCAGGATGTGCACCCACAAAAGCATTTCAAACAGATGTTGTAGCCATATGTATTATGTCAGTGAAATCTCTAAACACTGTCTTATTTTATTTAGAGCTCTTATCTTTGCTTTCCTTTTTTTTTTCCAAACTGGGCGTCATGTGACAGGAATGTGGTACCTCACAATGCTTAGAACAACACTAGTAAATCTGTGACTGATAAGTTAGCATAATCTGGTTCATATCTTTGCAATGACGGCCCATTATTTTTTTTTTTTTTTTTTTTTTTTTTTTGGTGGTTTTTTTTTTTAACGAATCAGTCTCTAACCAGTGTCCAATGCGTATGTGAAATCCTGCTCATATGAGTGAAATGCTTGCTGTGATCAGTGGTACTGGTGTTACTTATAGATATTGATAATAGCTGAACAGGGGAATATGCTCCTGCTGAGTAGAAACATCATATTGTTTTCATCCACTCTCGTGTTATGCAAAAGAGATTGAATCCTGCTGTCTACTGTTTGTCATCAGGAAGAGAAAGAGGACCTGCTGACTAAAGCTCAAGAAGACGACGAAGAAGTGGTGGAGGATAAAGAGGAAATTGAAAGAAGACGCAAACTGCAGGAGAAAATCGATGAAGAGAAAAGGGAACGCTTCTCCAAGTTAAATTCCTGGAAGGTATTTTACAGTCACAGTCACAGACATTTTGTTATCACAATTGAAGTACAGTGTATCATGATATGGGAACTGCTAGATCCAGTGATCACTCTTCCCCTAGACTCCAGAGTGCAGTCCCTTTTCGGCGGGGCGTGAAAATGTGACTGCTTACACCCAGCGCCATTTTTAAAAATGGCGATTTTTTTTTAGAAAAGCAGAGACTTGTGTGTCATATGATTCGATTTGAAACGAAGTCTTGAATATCCGACCACTTTTCGTTTGGGCAAAATCTCTGCCAGCGGACAATTATTGTTGCGCTTTGATGGCACTGTTTACGTGGTACACTGATCCAACAGGATGTGAGTAAACGGCAAGGGGGTTGCACTCTGACAGGCAAGGGTGTTGCACTCTACAGGCAAGTATTATTGCACGGTGCAGACGATCACGTACCTGCCTTGTGGTGGAATAAGAGACGATTACAAAAGCATACACACCCGTGCTCTAGGACTGAATGTAATAATAGATCTGTCCGTTCAGACAGAGACATGTTATGTATGTCTCTGATTCAGAAACACGCCTACTTTCACTCTGAAGACAGCCTGCCATCACTTGCGCCATTGAGGATCCCTCTGGGTTCAAAGCTGGTCAAGGATGACATAGTGCGCGACCTTGTGTTTGAGAGCACCGAGACAATTTAGGCCCGTCACGGTAGCGCAGTGAGCGCCATTTCCCCACTGTGCACAGAGGTACTTTCCACTGAAAGACTCTGTGCCCCAGAGAGTGCTCTTCCCCTTCAGGCACAGTTCTCTCCCTTGTGTCATCCACCTATTCCTTCCCTTTGTGTAGTGCTTCTCATTTTGCAATCCCTACTTGCTCATTTTTTATTCTCTAAGTACAGTATACCGCATGTTTCTGATCCTGATCAGTAATGCAAATTTGAACCAAGCTGTTTCTGGTGCTCATTCACGCAGCAGGTTTTGTATTTTCAAACTTCACTTTCCAGTTTCATGTACTGTTTTTATACACATGCATACTTGTTAGTAGACAGTACATGCATGTGCATCTGCTACCATCAACTTCTATTCTGATATTTTTAATTAATTAAGAAAGTAATTTTGCGGATCATTTGTACTAACAACAAAAGATGCGTATATATATACTTTTCTTTCGGCGAGATCTATTTCTTCAGACACAACAAGCTTAAACTTAAACATTCAATTCAATTCAATTCAATAATTCTTTATTGTCCTCAAGAGGAGGCAATTCGGTTGCGGCGTAAAAAAAAGAAACAATCACATACCCAATATAACATGTCCCAATAGTAAGATATATAATATCACAGCGATAACACGCACTCACACACACACACACACACACACACACACACACACATCCTAATTACCACGCTCTCATTAAAAACGCCACTGTTAAGACGGGACTACAACCCTTCACTGAAAAGGTAAAATTATAGTCAAAGACTATCACAAGGCACACTCATGCCCTCACACACACGCACTCACACACAGACACAACACATGCGCGCACACGCGCACACACACTCACACACCCAATTTACGCAAGCTTACTAAAACGGCATCACCCTTACCACATGGATGGCAATCAGCGCACTTGTGATTAAACATAGGACAAAATTTACCACAGCTCAGTGTCTGTAACCTGCTTTTCCTCAGGTTCAAAAAGAACTTGAAAAAGCCATTGAGGAGGAGAGAAAAATGAGAGAAGAGCTTGCCAAGGCCAAGAAACAGGAGGATGAGCGCAAGCGACAGGTAAAGCAACATACTAGCATTCAGTATTTTAAAATCACGAAATGTAGTAATGGTAGTCATAGTGGAATATCCATGTCTGGAAATGTGTGTGGAAGATTTTTTAAAATTACAAATTATTTAACATACCGCTGTACAACCTGCAACAGTTGTCTTTGATTTTTTACCATCTGTGTAAGAGGCCATTACAAAAGACTGAGTACACTATGTAGTTATTTCCATTTTCGTAAAGTTAACTATTAGGTGATTTCATGTGTAGGCAGAGATCCGAGCGCAAGTGGAGGAGTTCCGTCGACAGCGAGAGGAGGAGGAAGCCTTGATGCAGCAACACAAGGAACTCCTCCAACGACAGGAGGAGGAACAGAGACGACAGGAGTCCGCTAGAGAAATCGTCAAGTACCGCAGTCGGGTAGGCAGTCTGGCTTTGTCATAAGTTCAGAGATGCATGGTTTGTTAGGGTGAATTATATAGCTTTGATTCACTTAGTTTGGTCATGTGTGTGTGTGTGTGCCTCCTAGTCTTTTAACTCTTTGACGACGGAGCGCAATTTCTGACACACGATTTCCTATAGGAAATCGTGTGTCAGAAATTGCGCTCCGTCGTCAAAGAGTTAAACCACACTTGTGATTGAAACACCACTAACACTGAGATGTAGAATGGACAGTGAGGTGTTGGTGGATGAGGCTGGTGATGAGTGGGATAGCATGCTGTCCTGGCAGTATAAATAATGACAGTTTATCATCTGTGCGAGAGTTTGAGGTAACAAAACATACACAGCAATGCAGCAAATTAACACACCACATATTTAGCAGCTGCAGAGAAAACACATTCTCGCTGTGTGGCAGGTCATAAAGCAGTATACGTTTGGGATGCAAGTGTCTGATGTGTCATGTATTGACACTTCAATTTGGCGTAAGTTTCAAGGTTTTGCCATGCACTTAATAGCACCAAGATAAATGGAATAAGGGAAGTAATCAAACAAAACAGTAGTATGTTCATATTGTGAGGAGGGAGAAAAAAGGAGAGAGAGAGGGAGGGAGGGAGAGAGACAGAGGATTTGGCTTAAGTTTGAAGACGTTCTTGGGATGGGCAGTTAAATATAGGGAAAACCTGTGTTGTCTCATCAGGGAATTTGAGTATGTGTTATTGTGTATTTGTGTTATGTGGATTTTATGGTGTGGAATTATATCTGATCATACTTTTGTCTGTGCATGACGCTGCAGGATCACAACAGACTGATGGAGAAACTGGCCAAGGAAGTGGAGAAGGAAAACATGCAGAAAGAGAAAGAGCGGAAAATGGAGAGGTGGAAAAGTCAGGTAATGCCAGCAGACATTTACATTGGTTGGTTGTTAAAACTTACAGTCCCATGCCAGAGTAAGGGAAATGCCCCCCCCCCCCCCACCAGGATTGCACATCGCCAGCCACAGTGCAGCCATCCTCTTTTAAATGTGATTTTTAACATGCATACTTGATTGATATTGTGCATATATGTGTGAACACAGAGGGAGACAGGCACTGTAAACATGTCTGCCCATGAATTTGATTTAATTTGTTACGGAAAAATCCTACCAAAGTCCTGTCCACCGGGGATTTGAACCTGCTCCTCAGGATCCTTAGGGGCCTCAGAATCAGTAGTGGATGCCTTAACCACTGTGCCAAATCCCGTGTGAGATTACTGCTTCACAGTAGTGCATGAGTCTAGTTGAAGTAATGTAACAGTTAATCATCTTTTTCAGAGAACTAGAAATTACAGATGTAACAGTACAGAGTATGTTCAAACGCCTGTAATAGATGTGGCTGGCAGTGACCTTATGAAAATGTGAAACAGAAAGTATAGACACTTTACACTTCACACAGAATCACCTCTTCAACAGTGGTTCCTTGGGGGGGGGGGGGGGGGGGGGGTGACATAACATCCAAACTTGATATGTCGAGGCATTTTCACTTGGACATTCTTTTTTTCATTGTTGTCAGCAGTTTGGGGGGTTTTTCGGTCTTAAATTTTGTAATTAGCCGAGGATACGCAAAGCTTAGCAGAGGAACCATTTTTGTACACATTCTGCAGATGGAACCTGAGGTGGAGAGAGACCCTACGCGCCTGCTGAAGCCCACTGCTGGGTGGAAGGCTCGTTTGAAAGACAAGAGCTCGGGAGGAGGGGGGCAGGTGCTACATATGCCACACAGGTGAGGTTGCTGTACCCTGAGGACACTGTTAGGCTGTCCAGATGTGGGTGAATGCCCTTTGCTAAATAGAGATGCAGCGCCGGTCTTGCCGGCGTGAGCTAGTTAATTCCCTTTGATGTGCCTCACAGGAAGAACTAGGCCATACTGTGTCGCTTTTTTCCTGGCGTTAGTGATGCTTTAATTTTCCATCTTGCTTGCACATGCAAATAAGTGAAGTATTTCAACCTTGTCATCTTGTGGTGACTGATGATTTGACTACCGCAAATTGAATTTTCCTCTCAGTTTTATGTGACGTCTTTCATTCCAGCAAATATGCTCATGTGTTTGGAATGGGTGTTTACTTTCAGAGCTGTGCCCAGCTGGCGTAAGCAGTGAGCTGCAACAAAATCAAAATATGGTCACACCTCTCCCAAGTCCGTCCAGTGTGTCTGTGAATATTTACTATCATTGATTGTTTCTGTACATTGAATGGTCAAAAGAAGACATTTACAGGAGAAAAAGTGGCTATGCTGGCGTTTTTTGTTGTGCTTGTTTTTTTGTTGTTTTTTTTTTTGTTGTTGTTTTTTCCCTCTCTTTTGTTCCTGAGAAGAGTGTATCAAGCAGTGGCACAACTCATCACTTTTCATTCACCAGAGACGACAACTTTTTACTAGTGCCTGCAATTACACACACACATGTGCACGCACCCACACAAACACACACAAAAAGACAGAAACGTTTCTTTGAAGTACATGTACTCAAACTGTTGCAACATTTGGACATCAAGGCAATCTTGCTTTTACATTAAACAAACTACATGTATCACTGCAAACCTGCACTTAATAGTTGCGTATTTCCTCTGTTGGCATGTCATGCTTGTTATTACCTTTGACAACCCAACACATGTTCAAAAGTGTCTGGCCAGTAGTCCACCAACAAAGTTTTACAAATGCACCCTGGAAAAGCCAACATGTTTTGATCAATATTAATATGGCCGACATCTCAACAACAGATCTGTCTGAGAGTATTCCATATTATATAGTAATCACACATTCTGAGATGGTCATAAAAAACAGTTATCATAAAAGCACAAAACTGTCTGAATTCACCATTTTCACCAACAGACAACACGCTCTCGCCAACACATGTACACACTAACACCACCTGACATCTCTCTCTTGTACAAAGACGCGGTATACGGTTTCACTACAGCTCAAAACATCCATCGTGAATACTAGAGTGTACCAGAGCAGGTCAATAATTTGTTCCTGATGGATATAGGACAAGACTAAAGCTGCTTCATACTACCACTTCAAACACGCCATGATTTCATCCCAGTCAAACTGGAAACTGAGCAACGCCTTGGAATGAAACTCATCCAGTCGAAGCTTGCCTATGTTCACTGGCCTCTCGGTCGCCCTCGTTTTCCCTTTTCCTGAATGCAGACAGTAAAAACAAAACACTGAGGCAAAAGATCTACCACATTCGTCCAATGTTCCGCAGAGGTGCCCACATTCTGTGCAAAGCACATTCATGTACTGCAGACTAAACAAATCCAAATTAAAAACAAAACCCCAAAACAATCGTGACAAAAGCAACAACAAAACTGAATAAAGATGTCTATAGAATTTCTAAACATTCTACTTATTTTGATTGCTTTTATACGGAACAGTTTTAGGTTTTTTCTTGGAGGGACGAAAGTTTTTTTTAAAAAAGGACACAAAACATGAAATATTAAAAATCAATTTTGAAAAGGCCATCACAAGTATATGCCTGAGCTTCAAACATAACAGAAGAAGTGTCAAAACATGGACGCTTTTATTAACACTGGAGTAAACTGATTCCTCGGGCTGTCTTGCATAGGGTGAGCCTTTTAGAATATATATGCAAGAACAAACCACCAGAAAAGTCAACATTTGTTCTGCTACGCACCTGTTTTTGATTCGGAGTCCTGATGTGGATTCTTCCTCATGTTCCCACCTGTACCACTGCCCCTGGCCTGTGCAGACAAAGCAAAAACTTTATTAACTCCAAATATGTTTGGTCGTTCACTAAATCAAACTCTGTCTTTATCTAACTTGTACTTGTGAATTCAATACATTTCTGGGACTGGCAGTGCCACCACCCGAGGAAAAGTAATAAAAAAAATTTTTAAAAACACAAAGTTATGAAGAGATGAGGAACATGATAAACTGAGTTACCCTGACAAAAACAAAAAAAAACCCCAAAAACTCTTACATCATTAAAAAATAAAAAAGATCAATAACAAAAAAAATGGACCCAAATTGTGATACCTGTATACTGTTTTTGCTGCTGCACTGGCTGGTTGGCGTATTGTGAAGAAAAAAAAAAAGAGACCAAAATTGGACACTGGTTTTACTGTTGCACCGACTAGCTGTGTTATTGTGGAAAGAGAAATTACCAAAATTTGATACTGCTTTTGCTGCTGCTCTGGCTGACCGCCTGATTTCTTTGAGCCGAACTTGTCCGCAAGGTTCCTGGCCACCTGCCCCCTCCCCCGCGTCTCCCTGGCTGGCGGCGCATCACCCTGGGGACCTGGTCGGTTCTGCTGCCTTCGTTGCTTACCCTCCTGCCCTTCGTCCCCCTTCCCCCCTCTCCCCTTCCCTGCCAACTCAGGCCCAGTCCAGTCCTGATACTGCTTTGCACCAGTCTGCTGTGCTATCCGTCTACGAAGCGATCTGAAAGAAAGGATTTTGAAGCATGAAAATGCAAAATTTCCAAGGTGAACCTACTCTTAGAGGAAAGAGGTTTCGCATTCGGGTGGATGGGAGTGGCGAACTGGTTTATTTTATTACATCCGATGCTGCTATGTATATATAAATGACGTTCCAACAGAACAATAGAAATATGCTTAATTTCATCTTGTCTACAAACTGGAACACAAACTGACAAAACACATGTAACATGTGATCATTAGAATGCGCCCTGATGCAGGCTTTGAGAAAAACAACAACAAAACAAGAACAAGAAAGAGCTTTGCTTGCAAACCTTATGAATGGGATGACCATGAAAAAATTGTTGGCTCCCATCCCAAGCTGAATCTTGGTAGTTGTATCACGTTTGTGTGTGGGAAGGGCATCTACAGGAAACCACTGCAGCTCCTGATAAACATGCGCACAATAGCAAAAGTAAGCCGTGTGAATATCTACAACTGCTTTCTTCCACAACTGTCATAACAGTGAAAAACTGAAACTAGTGAAAGCAATTGAACTGCACACCCTGTAAAAAAAATGGAAAAGAAAAAAACAATACAAAACACATGGTCAAAAAACTGACATGCCATTAAACATAATAACTGTTAACAGCAACAAGACAAAAAAAAGAAAAAGAAAAAAACAACACAAAACACATGGTCAAAAAACTGACATGCCATTAAACATAATAACTGTTAACAGCAACAAAGACAAAAAAAAGAAAAAGAAAAAAACAACACAAAACACATGGTCAAAAAACTGACATGCCATTAAACATAATAACTGTTAACAGCAACAAGACAAAAAAAAGAAAAAGAAAAAAACAACACAAAACACATGGTCAAAAAACTGACATGCCATTAAACATAATAACTGTTAACAGCAACAAAGACAAAAAAAAGAAAAAGAAAAAAACAACACAAAACACATGGTCAAAAAACTGACATGCCATTAAACATAATAACTGTTAACAGCAACAAGACAAAAAAAAGAAAAAGAAAAAAACAACACAAAACACATGGTCAAAAAACTGACATGCCATTAAACATAATAACTGTTAACAGCAACAAGACAAAAAAAAGAAAAAGAAAAAAACAACACAAAACACATGGTCAAAAAACTGACATGCCATTAAACATAATAACTGTTAACAGCAACAAGACAAAAAAAAGAAAAAGAAAAAAACAACACAAAACACATGGTCAAAAAACTGACATGCCATTAAACATAATAACTGTTAACAGCAACAAGACAAAAAAAAGAAAAAGAAAAAAACAACACAAAACACATGGTCAAAAAACTGACATGCCATTAAACATAATAACTGTTAACAGCAACAAGACAAAAAAAAGAAAAAGAAAAAAACAACACAAAACACATGGTCAAAAAACTGACATGCCATTAAACATAATAACTGTTAACAGCAACAAGACAAAAAAAAGAAAAAGAAAAAAACAACACAAAACACATGGTCAAAAAACTGACATGCCATTAAACATAATAACTGTTAACAGCAACAAGACAAAAAAAAGAAAAAGAAAAAAACAACACAAAACACATGGTCAAAAAACTGACATGCCATTAAACATAATAACTGTTAACAGCAACAAGACAAAAAAAAGAAAAAGAAAAAAACAACACAAAACACATGGTCAAAAAACTGACATGCCATTAAACATAATAACTGTTAACAGCAACAAGACAAAAAAAAGAAAAAAACAACACAAAACACATGGTCAAAAAACTGACATGCCATTAAACATAATAACTGTTAACAGCAACAAGACAAAAAAAAGAAAAGGAATGTTGGATGCACAGGAAAAGTAGTTACCCGAATCTCTTTGCGAGTTTGTGGCTGAAACTTTGTCTCGTAGGGGATGCCTGGTATGACAAAAAGCCGCACTGTCTGGTCGTTGATTTTGGCTTCCTCGTACACCTCCGAATCAATCATCGTGCTTACATCCAGACCTGTCTCTTCAAACACCTGGAAATGGAGTGCAACACGTCATTTTACTTTTCCTGCACCTAGGAAGACCAGAAGTGGTGACGAGTCTGAGACACACGCTGCACAAGCAAAGCCTTGGTCATCATTCCAAAGACCGCCTGCAGAATGGAGGCGTGTAAAAAGGCAGTGGTCGACAGTCAAACCTAAAAGGGCATGTTTGTGTGAACCAAACCAACATTGAAACAGTTCTGAAGGCGACACGGGAGATTACTGAGAGATGAGTCACGTGCCTATGGGCTTTTCCGAGCAGAGAGATACCATCTTGATCTGAACTGAATTTAACTTGATACCCTCTTGGCAACTCAACTTTCTCGCGTCAGTCAGCAGCAGGGAAGGAAGCTGCCCTGGAAATGTTCAGCTCACAAAAACCTTGCTGATGTTGCGTTTCATCATGGACTTAGAGCCCTGAGACCTAAAACTGTGTCAACAGCGCTCTTTTCCAAAGTGATAGAAACTTTCAAAATCTTTGCAAAAAACAAAAACAAAACACACCCATCCTTACTATTATCTGCACTAATATTATCAGTGCATGGGAGACACTCTAACATTTTGCAGAGACTGAAACTCTGGCCGGACTGCAGAGCACTGGGTTCCACAAGGGTGACACACCCGGCAAAACACAAATTCAGCAATTTTAAAAGCATTTGTTGGCCTCTTCTAGCATCCCAACGGAACAGTATCAACGCGACACTGATGTTTGGGTTGCTACTAAATGTGCTAGTACTATGTGATACATGTTTTGCTCAACAAATGGAATTTAAACAGATTTATTTTGTTGCACTGGAGAAAGTACAGACAAACAGTTTGAGCACAAACAAGACGTACTTACGACGTGCTTAATAAAAATCAGTTAAAGCAACCTTTGCAACGGTGGTTCATGAATTATGAGAGAGAGAGAGAGAAACGGAATTTCAATCAGGGAAGGTTTTAACAAAAACGGATTTCAGTCACACAGACTGAAGAGTGTCACCCATGTCGGTGTTATTTGTGGCAGTTAGACTGACCTCACGTATGGCACACATGGCTGGTGTCTCCCCTTCATCCACCTTCCCCTTGGGGAACCCCCAGCTGCACTTGGTCCAAAAGCCCTGGGCCAGTAGACACTGCAAACAGAAAAATGACACTAATTAACAACACTTAGCACTATACAGATCTCATTACATGCGCTGTTTTCAGGGATACTAGACTTCACAGAGGCCAACTTATAGAACAGTTTCGCTTGCGAGGATGTCTGTATGTACGGTACGCTTAATTGTAATTGTAGAGCTCTCTGAGCCAGCGTCTGCTGGGATACTGCACTATATATAAAAGCAATTTAGTAGTAGTAGTAGAGCTCGTGTCGTCATCAGACTCTGTTAGCTGGCGAAAAGTCAAAGTCTTCTACCCAGCCGTTGATTCAGCAACTAAAGAGTTCAATACTCACATGTTTGTAATCTGGAGTGAGCAAAATTGCTCCGTAAGTGGGAACAGCCATTTTGTAGGCACGCCATTCCTCAAATCGTTTTTCGTGCTCAGCAATATGTGCATGAAGAAAAGGAACATGTCTAAAAACTGATGCACAGTTAAGGTGGAGGATTCACAGAACAACTGCAAACTGCAAGTAAAATACTACACATGTATTATATACTCTGTCTACAACTACAAGTATAAACTCAACAATAGTGTAACACAGTAAAATACAACAGCGATAAATAACTGAAGGAAAACAAAGGGCATTTTACTGTCTGAAATATTTGAAACAGCTGTTTGTTGCAACAGTCAACCATATGTGATATAGTTTAAATTCTTGTAAACATGGCAAAGAACTGTGCACACACACACACACACACACACACACACACACACACACACACACACACACACACACACAGGTTCTTAGGTTTCCCCCAAATCATTCAATGCAGATGTTTGCTACTGCAAGGATACTTTGCAGAGAAAATTCCTTGACACCACATGTTTTCAGCTCTGGACGTTCAGTGCAGTAAAAGTCAAGGTAAAACCAGTGGGCTTGCTCAATGGCAAAGAATACTCTGATAAGATCTCGCTGTTGCTTGTCAGGTAAGTTCACAATGAAGCGGCTGCAGAGAGAAAAAGCACAGACAGTTCATTTTTTTCCTGAACGTTTGTTCTCTTGATGTTATCAAAACTGGTACATGTTTCTGTAGCCTTGCGCCATGGTGATACATTCTTCAGATTAAAATAAAAATAAAAACACAGTGTCTCCAGTTACGTGACCATAGATCCAAAACCCCAAACTAGCTTCACATAATAGCTACAGCCTATGTTCATTAGAGGCCTCCCAGGGCAAACAATTCTCTCGTCCATCTTCGTGACCGACCACCCCCTGCCTAGCACCCGAACATCACCACCACAGACTTGACCACTACACTGTACACACCGCCACCTTCTCTGTCAGTGCTTGTGATCGCGGGTATCAGGAACAAAGCCAAGTGATAAAGGATGCTGTTCCCTCTCCCAGCCCCACCCTTCGACTGGGCAGCGGTATGTCAGTCTCATTCACACCTGGAGATTACGACAACTGCACTTGAACCAGCTGAAATTGGTATATATATGCGACCCATAAACCTAGTCTGGGGTACGGATCTACAGACTCGAAACCGGAGACGCTGCGCAAGAAATAACTACCAACTGTAGCTTACAGAAATCACGCCCTTGGGTTCTCCGGCATTATCGCCAAATGTCGTTCATTGGTATTTGTTCAGTGTGTGTATGTGTGTAGCATGCCTAAATGTGCCTAAAATAATCCATTCAGCTTCATGTCTGTCACGATGAGATTCTCGGTTGCCGGTGAAACACACACACAGTGACACACAGAGAGAATATCAGTTGAGCTACCTGCTAAGATCGTCCAGAACATATCCGGGAATGTCTCCTGAAGAGGTCTGTGTTTGTTCAGAGCGCTGCGACTTGTCCATTCTGCTGAAATTCGGCCCTGCCAACGAGAATCATTTTGTTCAACAGATTCCTCCGAGTTTGCTGTGAAAAGGAAGTATAGTGATTAATCTCCCTTTATTCCAAGGGAAAGTACTCCCGCAGCTGGGGTGCTTGAGAGCTCAGGGGTATCACATGTTTGCAAATAACCCTTAAACTGATTGCGCACACAGGCGCTACTGGTATGACTGGAGTACTTCTGACGTGCAAGTACGCGAAAGAATATAAGGTTGACACCTACTTCAGAAAATACATAGTGCCTACGGGCTTACCTGGCCTTCCAGACTCAGTCAGTTGCCCCTCAGTCCCCGGCCGACGGCGGCCGCCGGCGACTGTCCATCCCTGTACCAGGGGCCGACGCATCCCTGTACCAGGGGCCGACGCTGCTCTAGGGTAGCGTCATCCCCGTACCGGGGGCCGTAACGTTAAGACACTAGTGTTAACGTTACGGCCCCCGGTACGAGGATGGGGTAGCGTCGGCCCCTGGTACAGGGATGGCCGGCGACTGGACGGAGTCAGCGGCGTTCGCCGAACCCCGGCGGCCGCGGGCAAGTCACTGATTCGTAGTGTATGATGAATATAAAATATCAGTATGCCTGTATTACGGAATGAACATGTCGCTACCAAACAACACACACATTCAGTGAAACGGTCTGCTTCAGAATGAATGCAAGTTATTTATACTTGATTTTATTAACTTGATTCCGGCTGAACTGAGCGGCACGGTCAGTATTGCCATGTCCGTCACTCAGTCACTGAGTCAGTTTTGTTGTTCAGTTATATTTTCCACCAGTGTCATGGCACGGTTTCTTACAGATGCTATGTTTTCGGACAAAAGCAATTTCCCCGCTCCAGACTTCAGAGATCACCGAATAACGTAATTTCAATCAGTCAACAAAACTCAGTCACTCCGCAGTCACTGAGGGACGACTGGTCAGTACCGTCTGTTTACAAAAAAAAAAAAAAAAAAGTCAACCCTGATGTGTTGCCGCCAGAAACCGTCTTTGAGTCGGAACAAAAGTAATGCTGGACCGCGGTGGGCCCCACACAGGGAGGACAGCAGCATCATGTTGTCAGTCGTATCTCATCAGTCAGCGGTACTGCTTTGCCGTGATTCAAGTGCCCGCTGTAGGCGTGATGGTGCGCAGTTTCAGTACGAGTCGTGACGTCATTGTCAGTACGGCCGCGACTAATCGAGGTCAGTGACCTCAGGTGACATAGGCAACAACAAGGTCACATGACCAACAACTTTGCCCAGTCTCTCAGTGTGCGTATGTTTTCCGGCTGTCTCAGTGGTTTTCAGAACAATCTTTAAACGATCCTATTTCGCAAAACGCCTTCCAGTAATTATCCTGTCACAGCTAGTAACACGTCAGTCAGTTTCACCAGTGTACGTCTGTTTATCTTTGTTAAATTTGCGTGAGTGTCGGTGAGTGATCGGCGCATTGAGTTTAATTCTAAAGAAATCTGCCCTACAAATACCATTTATTATTATTAATATTATTATTTTACTCTGTTCTCACTGAGTTATGCATTACTAGCTGCTCTACCCGGCTTCGCCCGGGCTGGTGATGATCTGCCTAGTAAATGTTTTCTTGTCTCCATGTTTGGCGATACGTGCGGGAAAAGGACGTTAAATTCCGAATTTCCGAGATTTTTCCCCACCATAATTATATGATGTTTTCGGCCCCCCCCCCCCCCACCCCCGGCTGAGAACAGCCAGCAATCTTGATCGCGATGTGAGAACTCTAAATTGTGTTCGTTCAGTTCTGGTCTCCCTGTTTCGGCGATGACGTGGTGGACTGACAAGAACGTTAAACTCCGATTTTCCGAGATTTCTTTTTCTACCAGAACGACTGAGCCCGTGGTTCCCCTGAGTATACCCACCAATTCTGATGTGATCACTCTAGGACGGTTCGGTTTTATCGCGCAGAGACAGACAGACAGACAGACAGAGACACTGTTCATTTCAAAGTTTATATCGGAAATCGATCTCACCAAAACGCATGCAGCCAGGAGGGGCTTCAGTATCAGTCACCTCCCTGCGCCATGAGAATGCGGAGATGGAGGGATATTGTTGTTGTTGTTGTCGTCGTCGTCGTTATTCTGCGCGTTACAAGACATCATCATCATCGTTATCCGCAGTCATCAGCGTAGTCGTCGTCATCGACAAGTTTATGGCCGAAGCCCCGGTCTTGATTTCTCTCAAGACTGAAGTGAATCCACTCCTTCTCCCAGTAGCTGTTAGTGCATGTGTGTGTGTGTGTGTGTGTGTGTGTGTGTGTGTGTGTGTGTGTGTGAGAAAGCGGATGCAGACGGATCGATGAAGCGGCAACGATGTCACAGTTTGGGTAGTGACAAACTTAAAACTGACGCAGAAGGTAGAGTGTCAGTTTAGGAGTTTAACGTCCTTTTTCAACGTAATATTATATGGGTGATTTCAAAGACGGAGCAAGGAGAGACAGGTCATCACAAGTATTAAATTTGGTCCCAGCCGCCAGGATTCGAACTCATAACCCGAGCAATGAAAGTTCAACACTCTACCATCCGGCTATCCCGGCTCCTTGACTGAGCGTCAGCCGTGCTACGCATCAACGATGGAACTGTGTCACGAATGACGTGAGGACTGTCACATACCTGTCACGTACCAAGTCTCAGCCTGCCGCATCATGACGTCACACGGACACAACTCAGTCGTCCACTTGGTAAATCCAGTCAGTTTTCAATCCGTGTTCGCGTGCAACCTCAGTACGTAGCCAAGTCTGCGCGCCAGACCGTACATAATTAGTTTGTCTGACAGGTGAATGTATTTTAGATGACGCTGACACAGATTACGATGAACTCTCTCTCTCTCTCTCTCTCTCTCTCTCTCTCTCGCGTTGGACTTCCAATGCTCGGGTCGTGAGTTCGCATCCCCGCTGGAGCCAAATATTTGTGCTGGCTTTTTCATCGTTGCCCCGTCTTTGATATCACCCGTATGTGGTGGAAAAGGACGTTAAACCCCAAAACACCCACCCAACCCTCTCTCTCTCTGTAATTGTGTGTGTGTGTGTGTGTGTGTGTGTGTGTGTGTGTTTAAAGTTTCATGTCAGTTCAAGTTCTAAGTACATGTATGTCCGATCCGGCGTTGTTAGTTTTTTGTTGTTGATGATTTTTTTTGTTTTTGTGTGTGTTCAAAACGGCAAGTTTGAAAACTGGTCGCAAAACCAAAACTTCCACCGTTTTCAAATAAAGTTATTTCGATTTTTTTCTCTCTCTCTCTCTCTCTCTCTCTCTCCAGCATCCCCAGTGTCTTGAAGGATACTAACCTATTTTAATATGACTAGTTTCTCGTTCAGTAAACTGGACAGATTTTTAACATATACATGTATTTACATCTTGTTTTAGTGAAAAACCCTTGTGGCGGAAAAAGACGTTAAACCCTTAAAACACCCACCCACCCTTGCACTCATTCTCCTTTACCAGTCAGAGGCTGTTGTCCCGGCTCCGCTGTCGTCAGCATGCAACCCTGCCTGAGGCCAGAGAATGCATTGCACTTTCAGGGTGAAAGTGTCCACTCATTGTTCAACCATCTGCCGTGGTTATTCAGTCACAGCACGTGCGACACAGATGACTCGGGTTGCTTGCCAAAATAAAGCCAGCTGTATGATATAATCTGACTGCTTTTTAATTTATTGGAATTCCGTGCAGCCCTAGCTATGGCCCCCCCCCCCCCCCCCCCCTCAGTGAACATTTCTGTCTCGTTGTAGTCCGCAGACGAGGGTGTTCTCATTAATTTTGAGCGCTAACGGTATCATCATCATCGTCGTCGTCGTCGTCGTTGTCATTAGTAGTAGTAGTAAAGTACTAGGTATCATCATCATCATCGTCGTCGTCGTCGTTAGTACGGGTGAGTAGTAGTAATAGGAGTAGGTAGCATCATCGTCGTCGTCGTCGTCGTCATCGTCGTCGTTGTCATCGTTGTCATTAGTAGTAGTAGTAATAGTAGGTAGCATCATCATCATCATCATCGTCGTCGTCGTCGTTGTCATTAGTAGTAGTAGGTAGCATCATCATCATCATCGCCGTAGTCGTCGTCGTCGTCGTTGTCATTAGTAGTAGGTAGCAACATCATCATCGTCGTCGTCGTCGTCGTCATTAGTAGTAGCAGTAATAGTAGTAGGCATCATCATCGTCGTCGTCGTCATCGTCGTCGTCATCATCATTATTATTATTTCAGTTTCTGGCAAAACATATCCTACACAGGAGATCCATGTCGGATACGTTGTTTTTGCCAGAGATGCGTATTATTATTATTATGACTGTTCATATTATTGTTATCATGAGCATCGTCATCATGGGGGGGGGGGGGGCTGGTTTTACCTTCCCCCTTCGCACGTGCAGACAGACTGGAACGGAACAAATATTGTATGGCGTGTTTGTTTGCTTTTTTTTTTTTAAACAGTAAACGTATCTATTCACCCCGGCCAACGAATGACAGCTGCGTCAGTAGGGAAATTGCGGACGGGGGGGGGGGGGGGGGGGGGAGGGGAGAGAGAGAGAGAGAGAGGCGGGGGGGGGGGGGGGGGGAGGACGAGATTGAATGTAGAATCTGTCGTGCATCCACAAACAGATGCTGCACCGTAATCTGATACAGTGCGCGTGTGGTTTAACGTTCAATTTTCCAGCTGTGGTCGCTTCTATTGTGCACAATGTTTATGCTGCAGTCAGCGGGTACAAAGTACAATGGTGGCCGGGTTCACTTCACAAACCGTCCGTCATTTGTTGTTGTTGGTGGTGGTGGTGGTGTGGTTTTGTTTTGCTTTGCATGGTTATTCTGTCGTTTTGTTGTTGTTGTTATTGTTTGTCTTTTGTTCATTGATTGATTGTTGTTGTTGTGTGTCTTGATAATTGTTTTGTTTATTGTCTTTTTGTTTTGTTTTGTTTTTGTTTTGTTTTGGTTGTTTCTGGTTTTGTTGTGTATGGGTTTTATGGGGGGGGGGGGGTCTTTGTATTATGCTTGTTTGTTTGTTTGTTTGTTTGTTTGTTTGTTTGTTTGTTTGTTTGTTTGTTTGTTTGTAGTTGTCGTTGGGTTTTTTATTTGTTTGTTTTTTTTGTTTTTGTTTTTCTGTTTTCTGGCAGGGGGGGGGAGGGGGGGGGCTAACCACATCGATGCGAGATGACGAGGGAGTGGGTGGGGGAGTGGGGGGGGGGTATTGGGAGGGATGCGACATTCGCAGCTCTGATTTACTCTGTATGCGATTGTAGTGTTGCTGCAGTTGGGCATTTTCACCGCTATCGTCACTTTTCAGCTTCTTATATTGGAGACACTATAGGCGTTTAGGAACCTTAAACTATCTACTTTTGCTGGAGTGCGGTCACCAACACTCAACACTCAACACACACACACACACACACACACACACACACACACACACACACACACACACACACACACACACACACACACACACACACACACACACACACACACACATGTAGAAGGAAGGTGAGCCGACTCGATCAGTTCTCACACAGCTGGGTGACCCCCGCTTTCTCAGATGGCTGATGTGACATTTACATAAATACGCCATTATGCTAATTTCTGCACGCTAATTGCCTGTTCTGTTGACATGTGTCCAGACGAGGTTATGCTAGGTTATGTTTTTATATGTCAGCCAGTCGTGTTATGCTAGTCAGCGGCGCCATATTGTGTGTGACTATATGACTACAGTCTGTGTTTATTTGCTTACGGGCTTCGCCCACACAGCAATGAAAAGGTTAAAGTAACACACACACACACACACACACACACACACACACACACACACACACACACACACACACACACACACACACACACACACACGCACGCACGCACGCACGCATGCACGCACGCACACACGCACGCACTGGCACGCACACTCGCACACACGCACGCGCACGCACACACACACACACACACACACACACACACACACACACACACACACACACACACACACACACACACACCGCACGCACGCACGCACACACACACACGCACACACACGCACACACACGCACGCACACACACCCGGCACACACACGTACACACACACACACACACACACACACACACACACACACACACACATACACACACCTTCCTGTCTTGTAATCAGTGGCTGAATCAGAACAAATATTTAATTCTACAACAACAACGAAACAAAAACAACAACAAAAATTGAACCAGATCGCGTGAGCCAACAGAATCCGGCATCACTTGTATGGGTATTCATACTGTCAAAGACTCAGTATATCCGCTAGAAGCCATGATACCATTCACGTACTCATATTTATCAGTTAGGGGATGGACCGACCACGTACGCTTTGTGTCATCTCAGCTTAGACAAGACCAAAAGGAAATCCGCCTGCACGCCAACTCTGTAACAACACACAACTCAGCACTGTGTTGTCACGCGCTTGTGGTTGGTTAATGGCCCACATCCGGGAGCTGGCTGGCACGGCCCGGGAAAGACTATCGGCCCTCAGAATCAGTAAAGGGTGCAGTCATGTGCATACAGACCGCATTTTTTTTTTTTTTTTTTTTTTGCATCTCAGTACGCGGAGGTTATTGAAATTGAATATCAGTGGAAGTGAGTGGTCCCCGTGCTACTCTGATGACTGAGTGAGTGAGTGTTTGGGAGTTTTACGTCCTTTTCCACCACGTGTGGGTTATATCAAAGATGGGGCAACAAGAAAACGGCCAGCACTAATATGTGGTCCCAGCAGGGATTCGAACTCACGACCCGAGCATTGGGAGTCCAACGCTCTACCGCTCGGCTATCCCGGCTCCCCCTACTCTGATGATTTGGTTACTGTGCTCTGTATAGTTGTGAACAGACTACCTGTAGCCATGCTGGCTGAATGGATACTTACGGATATTTAGACATATGTGCCTGTACCCCCTGATGGGGTTTCTGGAAATAAATAAAACTGAAACTGAAACTGAGTTTCTCTGATGACTGAGTTTCCACTACGACTGATTACTCTTACGAATGATCACATGTTTGAAATACGTCACGTTGAGAAGTCTTTGCATGATAGTAACGCGTTACACGTCAAGTTACTGAATGTGTCGCTGATAAACAGTCACTTTCTTTCAAAAATAATAGTAACGCGTTACACGTTACTGAAAGTGTGGCTGATAAACAGTCACTTTCTTTCAAAATTAATAGTAACGCGTTACACGTTACTGAAAGTGTGGCTGATAAACGGTCACTTTCTTTCAAAAATAATAGTAACGCGTTACACGTTATCGAAAGCCTGACTGATAAACAGTCACTTACGACGGCTTTCAAAAATAATATAGTAACACTTCCGTAACGCGTTACTGAAAAGGAAACGGTAATGACTGCGAAGTGGTTACAAGTGAAGCAAATAAAAGCGACATATATTTATTTGCGTTACCGAAAGCTGGTTTGGCTGATAAACAGCTCCTTTCGTTCAAAAATCATAATAGTGACACGACGGTTACACTATAATGAAAGTCTGACTGATAAACAATCCTTTTCTTAAAAAAAAAAAAAATAGTAGTAACACATTACACTATATTGAAAGTCTGGCTGATTAACAGTCCTTTTCTGTCGAAAATGACGGTAACACGTTACACCATATCAATTGAAAGTGTGGCTGATAAACAGTCACTTTCTTTCAAAAAGTGATAGTAACACGTTACACGTTATTGAAAGTCTGGCCGCTGATAAACAGTCCTTTTCTTTCGAAAATGACAGTATCACGTACGTTACACCATATCAGTTGAAAGTGTGGCTGATAAACAGTCACTTTCTTTCAAAAAGTGGTAGTAACACGTTACACGTTATTGAAAGTCTGATTAATAAACAGTCACTTATACTTTCAAAAATAATAGTAACACGTCCATGACGCGTTACCGAAAGCTGGTTTGGCTGATAAACAGCTCCTTTCGTCCAAAACTCATAATAGTAACACGACGGTTACACTATATTGAAAGTCTGATGAACAGTCCCTTTCTTAAAAAAAATAATAGTAAAACGTTACACTATGTTGAAAGTCTGACTGATAAACTGTGACACTCCCTTTCTTTCAAAATTAATAGTAACGCGTTATACGTTATTGAAAGTCTTGGACTGTATAAACAGTCGTCTTCTTTCGAAAAAGTCAATTCAGTTGAAATCAGTCCAAAAAGTTTTTGAATGTACAGACGTGAGAGTGCATCAGTGCTCATGTTTCGAACTCAAGTTATGCCTTTACTCTGAGAGCAGAGGTCGTCAACTGACACTTTTGAATCAGTCGTAACAGCACCTGATAACAGGCTACGCGACGGTATTAGCTTCCGGGTCATGTAGTAAGAACTGACTCGGCTAAATATAGTAGAAAATCTTTGCCCCTTTTAAAATTTGTGTGCATAGTAAAATATGGCAATCTGGTGCTTTTTGTTGGCTTTGTAAACAAGTTTCATGCCAGGTAATAGTAAAATTAGGGAAAAATGAGGCTGGCTTGTGGACTATTTGTATTCATGCGCGGCTGGCACAGGAGCCAGCAGACGACCGTGGAATGAGGGGGTATGTGCTCGCTGCCAACATTGCCCAAAAATGGAATATTGGAATTTGTTTAAATTTCCTCTACGCATGAGTCTATGGCTGCCTGATTTTTGTGAATTTTTTGGTGAATTTAAAGCATTTCTAGGGTGCCATCTGCAGCGTTATGTGTAAGAGGAATATATAGCGTTTTCCTCCAGATTTGCATCTGTGTCGCGTAGCCTGTATAAACTGGCTGTCCCCCATCTTGACTTACCCCCCGTGAGGAAAGACTGAGTATTGTAGCAAGATGGCATACACACTGAGACACGACCGGCTGCATCGCCGCGACCGCAATTTTAAAGCCACTTGGTAGCAGGTGTTGAACATCTGTATTAGTTCAGCGTTACGGGGAATAATTGTTGTTATCAGTTTCCTTGGTGCAGCGTGCAGCGCGAGCATGTCGACAACATCTCAGAATTGCATTGCTGAAAGTTTTAGTTGCTGCAAGAGCGGCTTAGAAATAGAAAAATGCCGTATGGGGCGTTTAGTGGTTTAAAGTCCTTTTTCCCACCACTGCCGCATACGCCGGGTGATATCCGAGACGGGGCAACGAGGCACAAAAAAAGGGTAAATACTGACTTGGCTCCAGCTGGGGAATGGACTCGAGTTTTGCAAGTCCAACGCCGGCTCCACCGCCCGGTGTAACATGCGGGAGTGCCAACCCTCTGCTCCATAGAAGTAGTGGTTAAAAAGACAGCTATGTACGTGTACCACTGGCGTGCTCTTTACTGATTTGGTGTAGGTCATCTTGTCTGAGTGCTTATGACCCGCCAAGAACTCTCCCGTCCAGTTCAGAAAAAAAACAAAAAAAACTTCTCACCTTCCCCCGCCGGTGTGA
>JACVVK020000290.1:375000-695000 GCA_018292915.2 Batillaria attramentaria
CGGATGCTATTTTTGGCTCACTTGTGTAACAAAGTGAGTCTATGTAATAACCCTCCGTCGTCTGTCTGTGTGTGTGTGTGTGTGTGTCTGTCTGTCTGTCTGTGTGTGTGTGTGTCCGCAGTAAACCTTAACATTGGCATTTTCTCAGAATCTACAAATAGCAGAGGCACCAAACTTGGCACGCTGATAGACAGCCATAAGACCTTTAAAATCATACCATATTGATTGACCTTGACCCAAGGTCAAGGCCACTAAAGCTGTCTGTTTGGAAATATTACATTGGCAATTTCTCAGAATCTAGGAAAGCCAGAGACATCAAACTTTGCATGGTGATAGACATTGACAACACCTTTACTGACATACCTGTATTCAGTGACTTTGATCAAGGTCAAGGCCAAACAAGCTGTTTTGCGGAAAACCTTCCAAAACCTTAACATTGGCATTTTCTCAGAAACAATGAAAAGCAGAGGCACCAAACTTGGTTTGCTGATAGACAGCCATAAGACCTTTTAAAACATATCATATTGATTGACCGTGACCCAAGGTCAAGGTCACTAAAGCTGTCCGTTTGGAACTTTTGCATTGGCATTTTCTCAGAATCCAGAAAAGCAAGAGACATCAAACTTTGCATGATTATAGATATTGACAGCACCTTTACAGACATACCTGTATTCAGTGACTTTGAGTCAAGGTCAAGGCCATACAAGCTGTTTGCAGAAAAGCTTCCAAAACCTTAACATTGGCATTTTCTCAGAAACAATAAACAGCAGAAACACCAAACCTGGCTTGCTGATAGACAGCAGTAAGACCTCCCAATACATACCATTTTGAATGACCTTGACTGAAGGTCAAGGTCATTAAAGCTGTCTCATTGGAAATTTAAAATTGCCATTTTCTCAGAATCTAGGGGTATAAGAGGCATCAAACTTTGCATGGTGATAGACATTGACAAAACCTGTACTGGCATACTTGTATTCAATATCCTTGAGTCAAGGTCAAGGCCATTCAAGACGTTTTGCGGAAACTTTAATGTTAGCATTTTCTTGGAAACAACAAACAGCAGAGGCACCAAACAAAGCACAATGATAGACAGAAATGAGACCTATGCAGACATACCCTTTTGAATGACCTTGACTGAAGGTCAAGGTCATTACAGCTGTCTGTTGTGAAATTTTACATTACCATTTGCAAGGAAACTAGAAAACTAGAGCTATCAGACTTGGCGTAATGATAGTCATTGATAAGCTCTTACAGATCTCATTCGAATGACCTTGACCCAAGGTCAAGGTCATACAAGCTGTCCTGGGAAAACTGTTATATTGCCATTATCCGTTTTCTTAGGAACTGTGAACACAAGAGACACATTACTTCAGGATAGATAGTGATAAGAACTTTACAGACATACTCTTTTGAATGACCTTGACCCATCTCACAAGTGAGCCAAGGAGGCTTTGCTCCTCTAGTTACATCACCTTTCACGCCGTACTGCCGACTGACGGCTTTTCAATTTTTGAGGAAGATTGTGTTCTCCGCGTTATTAAGAGCAAGCGGGTTCCGAGGAAAATATCAAGAATTTTGTTGTTGTTGTTGTTGAAAATTTTGTTTCCATTCTGATGTTTTGGTTGTTTCCCAGTTAACATTGATATTAACAGAAGAGTATATTGTGTCCAGTACATTGCATATGTGTATTATTTAAAACACACACACACACACACACACACACACACACACACACACACACACACACACACACACACACACACACACACACCTTCCTGTCCTGTAATCAGTGGCTGAATCAGAACAAATATTTCATGTAAACCGAACCTGAGTTGACATTGCATGTGAACCCATTTCAGATGTCTGTATCTCCGAAACTACTCAACCGATCGATATCAAATTTGGGGTTTCTAAATGAATCAAGATCATTGAATAGAAGTAGGCTAGGAAAATTGCTGAACAGGGTAGAATAAATTTGATCCTAACTTTTTATTACAGATTTCAGTAGAACACCCCGTAATGCTGTGGTGGTCTCCGTGAATTTTTTTCTTCGTCCGCGTCACCGTTGAAAACGACCGTTTATCCTGCCATTTTCACTATATGAGCCCTTTAAATGGGCTTTTGAGGGTGTGCACAAAGTATGCGTGTTTGCGGGTACAGAAATGCGCAGAACTCCGCTCTAAATACGGTTACTGTTAGACAAGACATGCATTGTTTACTTAATGAAATTTTACCCCAATCAGAGTGATGCTTCCTGGATAATTGTGGCCATTAGTTTGGCCGTTGATTCAAAGGACCCAGTTAAGCGGCTGTATTTGATGCTTGTACGCTTGGCAGGTCACTGCAGGTGACATGTATCGCGGAAAACATTTACGAACATTGAACAGTTTAGTCAGAAAACACTTCTTTGGTGTCGTGAAGTTCCCTTGTCAGCGCATGTGCAGGTAAGTATGAAATATGATATCCAAGTGAGCACTGTTTTCGGTAGGTATATTTTGGGGGTGTACGGCTTATTCAAGTAGTTGCTGCGTTGTGAGTAGTGAACGGGTTTTCTCAAAGAATAGTGCACAGACAAAAATAGTATCCCAGTTGGTTGTGTCATATCAAAAGTTCATTGAAATCGCTTTGGTACTTTGGTCACACAAACAGACATCAAAAGAGTAAGCTGCTTAATAGTGGCTGAATATGCGAAATAATGTGAGTAGGGACTGCCGGGTGACGTTTGAAGGTGATTTGCTCATTGTGTGACCAGTCCATCCCCATTTCCTCTTCTTGATGTCTTCTCCGATCCGCGGTGTTTGTTTTGTTCTGTTCCACATATCTTCATTTGAGATGACTTCTGGCCACCTGATGTTTAGGATGTTGCGCAGGCATCTGTTGACGAATGTTTGCAGCTTGTTCCTGCTGGTTTTGGGGGAGCCGGGGTGGCCGAATGGTAGAGCGTTGGACTTCTAATGCTCGGGTCGTGAGTTCGTATCCAGGCTGGGGCCAAATGTTTGTGCTGGCTTTTTCATCGTTGCTCCGTCTTTGATATCACCCGTGGACGTTAACCCCCAAACACCCACCCACCCCCTCCTGTTGGTTTTGGTTGTGCGCCATGTTTCGGAGCCGTATAAAAGGCCAATGCCCTTAGAGGGTCGGAAAATAAACTTGACTTGTAAAAGTATAGGACACTGGGGGTATGAGTCGACTTGCTGGAGTTTCCTCACTCGGTTCTGTGTAATAGATGCCCTGATGTTATGACTGATGCGTCTCGAGACTGAACTTATTGTGGATGTTCATGCAAAGATATTCGCACTAACAGTCACAGGACGCACATGTCTGATAGGCAGGCTCGCTTGTCTCAGGTTATGATCAGATCATTATCCTATCAGTCTCCACCAGTGATACGAATATACTGGTGTTGTTTGCGTACCGACGGTGATGTAATATATCGTGTTATCAGTGGTTGACTGACGCGTGCAGCTACAGGTCACGCGCACGCACGCACGCACACACGCACGTGCGCACGCCATGCACTGACGCGACTGAAGTCGGTCGCACGCGAAGTCGCGACTGAAGGCGAACGGAAAACTCATTTGTACTCTCGGCTCTGATGCACGAAAAGACACTAGGATAGTGTAAGACTTAGCTCTACTGTCTCAGGCTTATTACGTCGGGACTATCATCAGCGTGTATTACCGTGTAGTCCCTGAAATAGTCGTATACTCGCTGTAGTCTCCGTGTGCCTAATTCACATGTAAATGGGTTACGCTGCTCAGCGAAGACCTCCTTAGGATGTCCTATCTTTTAGTCCCTATTTAGTCAAGTTAGTCTCGTACACTCTCTCCATACATCAAACCTCTGGTAAATAGTTCATACAGTCATTGTAATCGTATCGTTCGCGAAGAGCGTGGGCACAAAAACAACAACAACAACAACAAAAATATGCGCACACTTATACTGCAGAAACTGTGCTCCTTAAAACTGTGCTAACTCTCTTTCGTAATAGAAGAAGAGGAAGAAAATACGAAAAATAACGCAACAGGTGAAGGCAACGGAAAACCGATTAACAATGCACCCCTTCGAGCACTCAGAGGGTCGGATTGTTGAGATGTTTTCGAAAGTATCATTCAGTCGTGACGACCACTTCCTACTAGATTGGGTTGTACTCCCACACCGCTGAACTGCACAGTGTAGCAGGATCGAAATTGGCTGGTAAACCTGACGCGGAAGTTCTGCTGAATTTTTATGAGGTGGGCCTTCTGGTAAACACACACACACACACACACACGCACGCAGGCACACATACTCACACACACTCACGCACCGCCGGCGCGCGCACGCACACACACACACACACACACACACACACACACACACACACACACACACACACACACACACACACACACACACACACACACACACACACCACTGGTGTGGTGCCAGTTTCATACTACTTCTCGAAAAAGAAAATAGAAGGAAAGGAAGGGGGAAAAAAAAAAACACAACACACAATTAAATGAGTGAAATGAAAGTTGCGGCCGTGGACTTTCACAATGGATTGCCCCGTTTGGGAGTGTCATGCCGAGTCACAGGGAATATCCGGTAGTACCACAGCAACGGTAGGCCTACTTTAGGTCAAACAGGGAAGTCAGGAATACCGTAAGATATGAGCCTGGGAAATGCTCATCCCACTGGCAAAATCTGATATAAATGCAACTCTAAATTCCCAAACCTGAACTGCTGAGCTGACCCTTCGCAACACGCGACTGTACTGTATTCACGTCTAGTCAGTGTGTGAGTGAGTGCGTGTGATTCACGTGAGCGTGCGTGTTGGGTTCAGTTCAGTTGCGGCGCCAGTTCAAGAAATTGTGGAAAGCACGTATACAATACACAGTTATATGATACTACTACTACTACTACTGCTACTACTACTACTACTACTACTACTACTACTACTACTACTACTACTACTACCAGTTACTTGGCAACAAGAACTCCGACCAGGGTCAGTGGCCGCGGAAGTACCGCGCTACTGATTGTATCCGATAGCAGTACCACAGCAGTGGTAGGCCTACTTTAGGTCAAACAGGGAAGCTAGGAATACCGTAAGATATGGGCCTGGGAAATGTTCATCCCACAACATCTGATAGAAACGCAACTCCTCCTCTTTGTTTTTCTTTGAATTTTTGGTTAACTCCTAAGAGCCCAAGCCCGACCACCCCAAGCCAGCTATACGATACGGCTGGCTAAAAAGAACAAGCCACTGCACGCCAGTAGGAGCCACTTTAAGCCACTATCACGCAAGGCGTGGGCCCTCCCCGCTAGGCCCGAGACCGCTGCAGATTACGTAATACTGGCTTGAAGTGGCTCCTAGTGATCGGAAGCTTTCAATGAAAATTGCTATTTTTTTGCATGGGCTTCTAAGAGTTAAATAGTTAAAAACTACTACTAACTATTGTACTAGGCTACTACTGCTGCTATTCTTCTACCAGCGCCGCCACCACTACTACTACACTATACAACATCAACACTAGTAACCATAATCATGATCATAATCATCATCATGTTAATCATGATAACAATTACAATTCTGTACGTGTGCCCAGAACAGGAATAGGACTGAAACTTTTCAGACCGGGAACTATTACTGTATGAGTAGTACATTCACATCTCATCACTATTTCCCCAGCCGGAATCTCCTCGAGTTACATTACACATAAGAATGTGTAAGTTCTGTTCTTCTGTTCGTGACTTCATGCTGAGGTAACCACTTACTTTTTAGGCTGTCAGTATCGATAAATACATCACTGAAACTGACCGGCCGAAACTGACTGATCCCAATTCTAATTATAGTCTTATTACGTATCAGTGACAGGCATACGACATCGCGTGGAAAACTGTTTCATCGAATGTGTTTAAATCCGCGCAGCAGAATCAGTCACTTGCGTCACAATATAGCATCTGAAACCATTGTCGGCGTCATGTTGTTCTAGAAGTGTACCGCCTACTGAGCAGACGACGTTATTTGGTTGTGGGCTGAGGACCACAGACGTAAAGAGATAGACGCACCGCCGCACGCTGCCACCGCTGCTTGCGAGTGTCGCTATCGCGGCCATCTTACTAATACCAGAACTCAGAGGCTCTGTGTATAGGACGCCTCGTTCGAAATACAAAGTCCTTTAGAAAGACGTCATCAGAAATGTGACGTAAGATAAAGCGGACCAATGCTATGCGCGCTATGTAAACAGCTGATAGCGTCTGGGCAATGCTATGCGCGCTATGGCACCACAGAGTATGGCACAGCTGGCACTTCCAGGTACCAGCAACATGGCGCGCGGCGGCGTCACTTTTCCGGGACCGCGGTGCGTCTATCTTTATACGTCTGTGCTGAGGACCAGCTGGAAGGCGTTGATTGGTGGCTATTTCGAGTCCCAGTCTGTTCAGGGGAGCCGGGGTGGCCGAATGGTAGAGCGTTGGACTTCTAATGCTCGGGTCGTGAGTTTGTATCCCGGCTTGGGCCAAATATTTGTGCTGGCTTTTTCATCGTTGCCCCGTCTTTGATATCACCCGTGTGTGGTGGAAAAGGACGTTAAACCCCAAAACACCCACCCACCCACCCCAGTCTGTTCAGGAAAGGACCGTAGGCCGGCTCAAATAAAGTCGTATTTCTCTAATAGTAAAAGATTTTTTAGTAGAAGATTTTTATTACCGGCTCTGAGCCCAAGGGGCTTTTAAAGCCACGATACAGTCACAATTTTATCACCGCGAGCGGCTGTGTCAATATGTACATATATCATAATCAAAATCGCCCTCACTACACATTTCTCGCACACATACACAAACATTAAGAACATAACCATTACTGGTACGGTACCAAAACTGACCAAATATGGCCGGATTGATGTGTCCGTATAAAGTTTGTGATGCCGAATACGCATTGTTTTCATGGCTATGACGTCATTTTTGACACACATAATTGCCACACTGATTACCACACACGATATTGAGTTCAAGTGACCATTAGTGGCTTTACGTGGGCGTCAGTTTCGCCGGCTTGTCAGTGCAGCACTGACTGAAACTGACAAGCCGTTGTGCATGTCAGTATTGGTGCATCTATGCAAATGAGTCTCTAACTGGTCCCGTGGATAATATCATAGTCAATCACTTTGATGTGGTCGGGCCACCGACCCTCGCGGTCAGGTGGATTCCGTTATCGTGTGACGTGCGGCATGTAATGCTCACAAGACGAGCACGCGGGCGGTTCAAGAGTAACGTGTGCTGACGTCATACTGTCCATAAACTGCTGACCCGGCCGGAAACTGATTCGGGTGGCACGCGAGGTTTCTTTTCCCCGCTGGACTCCTGTCGACGCGGGCTTCCAATGATTATAGCTCAGACGCGATTATGACGGTTAGTGTGGATGGTTGTACCACAGGGAATTCCTTCTACAACAGCATAGTCATATTATGACACAAAACACTTTACTTGTACACTGACACACGCATACAGTGCTCCTGGGGCTCAAGCTGTCCACCGAAAAGGGGGGAGCCGGGGTGGTCGAATCGTAGAGCGTTGGACTTCTAATGCTCGGGTCCTGAGTTCGATCCCGGCTGGGGCCAAATATTTGTGCTGGCTTTTTCATCGTTGCCCCGTCTTTAATATCACCCTATGTGGTGGAAAAGGACGTTAAACCCCCAAACACCCACCCACCCACCCACCGAAAAGGTAGTCGGCCACTATCGTGATTTGCACTACCGTATTCGCTGTCTACAAGTTGTCAGACTGATAAATATATTTAAAAAATGGTTGATAATTGGTACACTGATGTACAATTTACAGTCCCATACCGAAATAAGGGAAATTTGAGCTAACACCCCCCCCCCCCCCCACCACCACCACCACCACACCACACCCCCTTCTCAATCCCCCGGCACAGGGGGAGCTGGGATAGCCGAATGGTAGAGCGTTGGGCTTTCAATGCTCGAGTTGTGAGTTTGAATCCCGGCTGGGGCCAGATATTTGTGCTGGCCTTTTTTCCTCGTTGCCCCGCATTTGATATCACCCATACGTGGTGGAAAAGGACGATAAACTCCCAAAGACCCCCCCCCCCCCTCCCCGGCACAGTCAGTGCAGCACTCTCCCATTTTCCCCTGTTTGAGCCTGATCGGCTACGTACCATAGATGCAAATTTGGAGGAAAACGCTATATATTCCTCTTACACATAACGTTGCAGATGACACCCTAGAAATGCTTTAAAATTCCCCCCCCCCCCCCCCCCCTCAAAAAAAAAAAAACCAAAACAAAACAAAAAACCCCACAAAAATCAGGCAGCCATAGACTCATGTGTAGAGTAAATTTCAACAAATTCCAATATTCCGGGTTTTTTTTTTGTTTTTTTGGCAATGTTGGTAGCGACCACATACCCCCTCATTCCACGGTCGTCTGCTGGCTCCTGTGCCAGCCGCGCATGAATACAAATAGTCCACAAGCCAGGCTCATTTTTCCCTAATTTTACTATTACCTGGCATGAAACTTGTTTACAAAGCCAACAAAAAGCACCAGATTGCCATTTTTACTCTGCACACAAATTTTAAAAGGGGCAAAGATTTTCTACTATATTTAGCGTAGTTCTACTACATGACCCGGAAGCTATTACTGGTCTGTCCTGTATTATTTCTACTTCCCGTTTTACATTCCGCGACCCCTCCCGTTTGGAACTGATGGAATTTTTTAACTGTGCATCGGAAACGAGTCTGCACGTGAATTTGACTCGATTTGATAAGAGAAAATGCCACTAAATTCCTGCCCACCCGGCGGGGATTCGAAGCTCCGCCTCAGGATCCGTAGTGGACGCCTTAACCGCTAGCCTACACTCTCCTCTAGAAGTATACACTGTACTGACACGTTTTCAGTCAGTGTTTGTCAGTATAACACCAAGAACATTCAAGGAACGCCGGTAAAGTATTGTAAACTGCCCATAAGTAATGCCGCTAAATGTTGCCTGAGTCTGTCACTGAATATCCTGTACATGTAAAACCCAATTTACGGCATTTACGCGTCTATACATGCATCCGCTTCAAGTTTGCACACTAGGGTTTTTTATGCCACAGAAAACTAATTGCCCAAACTGGGACAATAAAGATATTGAATTTAAAAAAACAAACAAAAAACTTTAAGTGTCGACTGCGTCATTGCGTATCTCCGACGGCTGGCAGAACTATGGCCCCGGGCAGAAGTCCAGCGGTAAAAGAAATCACGACACGTCCGCCGTCAGTGCCGCTACTGTAATGACGTCACTTGATAATCTATTTTGGCGGGCTGTCGATCGGCGTGGGCTAATTGCGGCTTGGCGTAGTCGTTATTGTGGATCATGAAAAACAAGTTAATCTGGTGCAATCGGTGCACAAATCAAATCGTACTTTCTTCCCTTTCAAGGACATCATTCCCACCGGGCTGCCATACAAGGCCCGGCGGCCGCCGGCGTCACAAGCAACGGCACGTGCAGATCGCTGCAAGCCGCCGCGTGGGCACTGACTGAGACCCGGTCAGCCATATTAGCAGTCAACATCAGATCGGAGTAGTCTTGGGCTACGTGACACAGATGCATATCTGGAGGAAAACGCTGTATATTCCTCTTACACATAACGCTGCAGGTGACACCCTAGAAATGCTTTAAAATTCACCAAAAAAATTCACAAAAATCAGGCAGCCATAGACTCATGTGTAGAGGAAATTTAAACAAATTCCAATATTCCGGTTTTTTGGCAATGTTGGCAGCGACCACATACCCCCTCATTCCACGGTCGTCTGCTGGCTCTTGTGCCAGCCGCGCATGACTGAATACAAATAGTCCACAAGCCAGGCTCATTTCTCCCTAATTTTACTATTACCTGGCATGAAACTTGTTTACAAAGCCAACAAAAAGCACCAGATTGCCATTTTTACTCTGCACACACATTTTAAAAGGGGCAAAGGTTTTCTACTATATTTAGCCGAGTTGGTACTGCATGCCCCGGAAGCGGCTAATACCGTCAAGTAACCTGTTAAGACTACTGCTCTCCCGATCAAGCGTTCTAACATGCCTGCCTGCCGGCCGGTGCGCATACTGTACTGTTGGTTAGTTGCTTAGTTAGAGTTTAACGTCTGTGCTGAAAGAGCCAGTCATGAGGGGACGGCCCTAATAGACACCTACCGTGACGTGACACTAGATCGAACTTGGCGCGGCAAATGACGGCCAGTTACACGCAAGAGTCAACAATAACCTGCAGCCAAAAACTCAAGATCGATCCGCAACAGGTGCAACAACTACTTTCAACTGATTATGTGTAACTGACTACACTGATGCCGGGCAGATAAGCAAACGCAATGTAATATCAAATAAATTGCAAATTCAGTTATGAACAATCATGAAAATATCTTTAAATTTATTTTTAAATTTTAGATAACTTAAAAAGTAAGTATGCTATTTCAGGCATGAAACATTGTAAACTACAAAGAAAGACTTGAAATCTGTCAGCCAAACAATACTACATGCGGGAAGGCGTGGGATCCACGCTGATGAAGAAGGACGTGGGGGATAAGGTCAGAATTTCTACCCCCATAGCCGAACTGGAATGGTCGCGCGTTGGACATCCGATGCTGGGGTCGTGAGTTCGAATCCCGGCGGCTAGGGCCAAACTTTGTACTGGCCTTTTTCTCGTCACGTTGACAATCGAGTCGAGTGGACATTCGAGTCAGTCGAGTCATCTTTGATACCACCCATATATGGTGGAAAAGGACGTCAGACATCAGACACCCAAGTATTCTATTTGCGGAATAACCACGTGTCTACAAGTGTATTTGCGAAGACGGGAACATGATACTATGATTTTGATATATGCTCTTGATAGTGTGTGTGTGTGTGCGTGCGTGCGTGCGTGCGTGCGTGTGTGTGTGTGTGTGTGTGTGTGTGTGTGTGTGTGTGTGTGTGTGTGTGTGTGTGTGTGTGTGTGCGCGCGTGCGTGCGTATCTATTTGTGTGTGTGTGTCTGTATCTGTGTGTGTCTGTGACTGTGTCTGTACTCGAAAATGCTGAGTCCCTGTTTTGTTGTTGTTGTTGTTGTTCTTACTGAGTTTAGCGGAGTACTGACGACCGGACTGTGACTTTTAAACGTACACGATCTGATTATGATGAGTAGGTCATTGTTTTTGTTTTTGTGTTGTTGTTTTTTGCTTGTTTGTTCAGTGGGGTTTTTTGTTGTTGTTTTGTTGTTGTTGTTGTTTTTTTTGGGGGGTGACACTGTTGATGCTGGTGTGACTGATAACTTCCACATCAAATGAACATGACTTATATTCTATATTTCTCAGCAGCTTCTGGACTATCAAGGGGAACAAATACGGTACACGAACAAGCGGTTATTACAGTGAGTCGAGTTACGCGTGAACTTTCAGTCCTGAACTGAATGTCACATTATTAGGCATGCTGTTAATAGCACTTGATGTCGTGACGATACACTTTGAGGCCGTGTATGGCGTAGCTAGAAAATTACTCAATAATCGTAAACATTCTACCGGCAACCTCCATCTGTCAGACACAAGTCCAGTCTGTTCTCAGTGCTTCAAGTCCCGTCTGAACTGAATCCACTGTTTACGGGAAGTGTTTGATTAGTCTTTCCCGAGTGTGTGTGTGTGTGTGTGTGTGTGTGTGTGTGTGTGTGTGTGTGTGTGTGTGTGTGTGTGTGTGTGTGTGTGTGTGCGCGCGCGCGCGCGCGCGCGTCTGTGTCTTTGTTGACCGCTAAAACTTTTTCAAATGGGCTCTACTGATAAAAGACTCACCATTACAAGTTATTATCAAACAGAATACTTGTACCTGTTTCTATAACGAAAAAGGCTGGTGGAGCAGCGCGTTAAAAATAGATCAAAACAATGATATCTGTCATTTACAGCGGTCTTCCCACGATCTCTGTGCACTAAGATAAGTAGTCAGTGCTGTCTCTGCTATTTCGGGTCTTGAGTCCCCTGATGACGGCTACGTGACCGAAACTGACTTAGGGAGTGAACTGAATTGTCGTCAGTCGTGTCTGTTTTTAGCATTTTAGTGTTCGCAGTTCTAAAATAACCTTTGCTGGAGATAGTCAGTAGTGAGTCAGTCCTGTGTCCGCCTCTGCCATGGTGTGTGTGTGTGTGTGTGTGTGTGTGTGTGTGTGTGTGTGTGTGTGTGTGTGTGTGTGTGTGTGTGTGTGATGTCAGTCAGTGTCAGTGTTCACTGAGTGTGGTTTCAATAAAAACACAAATTCATTATTATTCATTTACTAGTATTTCAATGTAACCTGGTGCCAGGGGTCCGAATGGGCTGCTAAGGGATAGACCGAGAAAGGTAGGAAAACTCCTCAGTTGCCAATGAAGACAACATGCCTGGGATGCAGTTGGAGAAAAGACCGCCCCAACACGGAACCTCCCCGTCGTGAGGCGGTTTGGGAAAACACCACACTTGAGAGCGGTGCGTTGCGAAGGTCTTCCCGTGGCAGGTGTTCAGCAGCACCAGCAGGGCACTGCGAACAAATCCCTCCAGGGCGAAGACCAGGTGGGGGGAAATCCAGTGAAGTCGGCCTTCAGAAACGACCCCCAGATGCGGTCTCACTGGACCAACGGTCAGCAGACACCAGCTTACTGACCTCCCGCCAGTGGAGAGTTAAGAGAGCTAAAAGTTAAGAGAACTAAAAACAGGTGAATGGACCAGTGGAGGCAGAAATAACTTGAAGAGAAAGGAAAGAAGAAAAGGGGTGGGCAAGCTCAGCGAAATCTGCCCCGGCCGCCGCGTGAAGGCGGCGAGCCCATGGGGTCCTAGACGGCAGTCACGGCTCTGCCGGGGCCGGCGCGGGCCCCAGCCGAGGCTAACAACAACCAAAATATGATTAAAATGTACAAACTCTCCTGAAACTACAACTGACAGTTTGCAGAATTACTCTGGGCGAGGGGACTGCGGAGATATTTGAGACGGAATAGACCCGTGACAAAGAAACAAAACTAATCAGTCGACACGTGTGCCATCGCGGATACACTTGAACTGAAACACTGGCGAATACTGAAGGCTGTTGCACAGGCAGGGCTGGCCGAGGAGGGGTAAGAAAGGCCGGGTGGCTAGAGGGAAGGCGGGGCGAGAACTGTACGTAGAACGAAAGGGAACACACCGTCCGTTGTACAAGAGTTAGACATACAAATTACTATACTGAGTGGAAAGGCCGGGGCCGCCGGGCGACGAGTATGTCCCGGTCTCAGTCATCAGTCAAGACTAATTAAGTTTGGGTACTTCTGCAGTCACTATTGGAGCGAGTCAAAGCATATCTCTGATCCGCTGGCCGTAAAATAAAGGAAGGGGAAAATCAGATTGGGGGGGGGGGGGGACAAAAACTGAAACACCACCACAAATATTGTGTATAGACACCGCGGGCCCAGCGTGGCAACTACTGACGACGTAGAGACGTTCTTCTAACCGACCCAACGGTTACTCCGGCGCGTGCGCACGTCAAACGTATCGGCCCCGGCACACATTCGTCAGTCGAGACGGACAGCCTGAGCCTCAAGTTGCAAGCTCTGTCACACAAAGCAACTGTAATGGCTTGGCACTCACAACTTTGAGACTGCCCGATAGGGTCACTGTTGTGACAGATCCGAAACAGGTGGTCTAGACCAGAGGAAGCTGTCTTACGTAGTGGGGATTCCGTTTCAAGTCGTCTGGCGGATAACGTCAGAAGGGGATGCCCTGAAAACTCGGTCGCCATAAAAATAGCCCTCGGCAGTTTTCGTGAGTTGACGGAACCGCGGCTGGATAATCCCGGGCTGCGATTGGTCGGACAATTTACCTGTATCCGAGTTAGATCAAAATGGCGACGCTGGTAGAAGGTAGGGAGTATGGTCTCGCTTCAAACGTTTCTACCAGCGGAAACAAAACTTTTATCCATTTCAAATTGACAGATTCAGCATTGAGGGCTCTTGAGGAATACTCCAAAATCAAAGTGAGTAGACTTTTCTGTGTTTTTATTGTCGTAGAAACTGATAAACAACACTTTCTGGGAGCTGAAATGCAGACTTCGCAGTTTTGCCCCGTATCTGGGTTGGTGTGCCTTAACTCTTTGGAGAAAAGAGAGCTGTGGAATTAGAGTTTCCGACAAAAATAACGACACTCTGGGTACAGGGCATGCTTGCTGGTGATGTTCAGCTGTAAACAGCGTGCGAAGATGGAAGACTTGAAGCATTTATAGAAACATATGGAGTCGGCTGTCTGGCTTTCACTTGTGATCAGACTGTTGAGAGGGTTAACCACTATGGTGTTTTCCATCAACCGTTGACACTTGAAGTGACTGCGAACTGCCGTAAATTATGTGAATGAAAGTATCTGTCTATTAGAAAGAACTATTTTTCAGACAGCGTAGGTTCGTTTTAGAAGGGCTTCACAGCTGATTCTTTTGTGAGGGGAGAGCGTACTGCAGTGGAGCAGCCCGGCTAAGGACTAGGTCCAGGAGTCTCTCCATATGGAGTCGGTTTTCATCATGCCTCATCGGAACTTAGAGAAAGATGCCATCGTTCTTACTGTTACTAAGGACAATTTTAAGTAGTCTGTCATGAAGAAGTAATGATATGCCAAATTTCTGGAAATTCACTGGCTGAAACTGAAAAATTCACGAAGTTGGGTTGTACTGTTATGAGGTCGGGCTTTATACTGGCCAGCTGTTGGCAGATAAAGGGATGCTGACTTCACATTTTTCACATCACGGCTTCAGCTTGAGCCCCCAGCTGCAGCCGTTACTTACATATTTTTGTTACATGACATATGATTGACACACATGCATACAGTGGCATCGCGCACAGGAAACTATACAGATGTATGGTCCGCAAACAAGTGAATAAAGCAGTGTTTAGTTCTCAACAAGGTATAAACACCCCATCAAAACTTTACACAGTTTTGAAACAGACTTTCATGCGGGTCTTTATTAGTTGTTAAAGTTTGCCTTCAGTTATAGTTTTCTTTCAGTATAATTTTCATCTTTGGTAATATGTTATGTGCATACACCAAATTTGAAATTACAGTCGAACCTGCCAAGGCGGTCACCTGTATAAGCCAAACCACTGTCTAACCTGGTCACCCCAGAGGATCCCCTGACACACTAGCTGTTGACATGACACCCTGGATAACCCGGCCACCTGTCTAAGGTGGTCAGTTTGACCCAGTCCCTTGGGTGACCGCCTTACACAGGTTTGACTGTACATTATGTTCACCATGTACAAAGACTTATTCAAAGTACACAGCAAGTGATGAAAAGCACAAGTTGAAAGTCAGATGTACTTGGAGTCTCTACCATACTTTGAGAGCATTAACTGCTCAACTGGTTTTGTAAAATCATCCATATTTTATGATACATCATACAGTGTATGCCACTTCCCACGAAAACCATGCCACAATCAGTGAATTGACTTTGTCTTGTGCGGTGTTCACACATTCACACTTTCTTGTCTCCACAAAAATTAACTTACAATATACGTATGTAATGAATTATGTTCTGTCTCTTGCATATAATGATATTTGTTATAGTAATGTCATTACGGGTCTGCATTCTCTGTAAATTGTATTGTTCGTTCTGTGAAGATGCTGAAACTGTGAACTTATAGTGAATAATAACTTATACACTCATGAGAAGTGGCAATTTAAAGTATCAAAACAGTCTGGCTACCTGAATATTGTTCATTCTAATGATTTGTCTCCGTATTAAAGATAAGCTATGTGAAAAGCTTGCATTGGTGAATATCTTAATGTGTACTACAAAATGTGACCCAAGGCCAGAACAGGATGATTGCCCTTTTTCTTCCTTCTGTCAATCACGATCGGTTACATTATTACTAATATTAGCGTTTTTGCCAGCCCCCAAAAAAGTGATTTCTATGACAGTGAGCCTGCAAAGGAGGTTATGGCTATTTTCCCTTTCAATAGTTTCATCCACATGATTAGCGGTGGTTTATGCAGGAATGCGGTCATTGACAATCCCAGTTTTCAATTAGTGTATTAGTGCTACAAGGAAATGACATGGAAAAGGTGATTATGAGTAAGGCCAGTTCACATTAATTGTGAGTGGGAAAAAATGGCAAAAACCACAGCTGTTTTTTTGTTTGTTTGTTCTTACTCATTTGGTGCTTGCGGTTTTTCTCGGCTAGTTTTGATGATTAAACAGTGGCAGTTCTTGTGTGCTCAGCAGGAGGGATCAGATACAATGTAGGGAGATTTGCCAGGTTGAATCATTGAAAGAGTAGAAAAGAATGTAAAGTGCAGTCTTGTGGTATGGTTGAGAAAGTGGGACATTGGTGTGTCACTGTGTGTTCTGTAAGTCCCTGTTCTGTACTCTGCTGTGACCAGATATAGGTAGTAATTTGAAAAATAATAATGATGATGAGAATTGTTACCAGCATTTGATTAGGTGGTAGGTTCAGTTGCTGGGGTCAAAGTACTAGTGAGTTAGCCCAACTTGCAGTAGACATCAGGAATTTGTTTGGTTCAGAACTAGTTTCAACTCACTCACACATGTATGTATTTATGTCGCAGCCTTACTTTGCATGAACCACTATGTATCCACACATATGAGCATTGACAGATTACATTCTCATCGCCTGATGGGTCATTGGAGCTACTGTGAAGTGTGATTACAGAAAATATGGTTTTCCACGCACTTTGTATTTTTCACCGGTCTTACGCCGCCGGTACACCTGACAAGATGCCAGTACATACATGTGTATATACATCTGCGACCTTGTGGATTGACTATTTTAGTATTAGTAATTGTGGTACATTTTAACTGCAGTTTCAATTTCAGTTATAACTTTATTAAAACGAAAACCAAAGTTGTGTGCTGATAGATACTGTGATAGTATTTTAGTAGTAATAGTAATACATGTATGTACTAGGGCTTTCACTTCAGTGGCTAGTTCATGTATGCCCATCCGCAACCTTGTGGATGGACTGTTAGTAATTGTGGTACAAACTACAATGTACATTTTAACAGCAATTTCAGTTCTAATTATAACTTTATTAAAACGAAAACCGAAGTTGCGAAAACCGAAGTTGTGTCCTGATACAGTGATAGTAATAGTAATACTAAGGCTTTCAGTGGCCCGTACACTCACTCCAACAGAGGCATTTTGGCATCTTGCAATCAGGTTGAGTGATATCATTTTGACCCAGCTTGGTCGGTCCTCTCTTCCCAGCCGCTGGCCGTTAGGGCAGCATGCCTTCCTCGAGGTCATCCCAATTGCTTCCTTTGACAAACAGTGGCTGCCCTTATTTCACAGGGTACAGGCTGGCGCTAAGAAACTTTTTACCCTCGCAGTTTGCCTTCACAGTTTGCTTCTGCAGTGCATTGTGGCAGTGTTTACTGTCTCCACGCCTGCTGGTGCAAGTGGGTGTGAGAGAGAGAGAGAGGGGGGGGGGGGGGGGCTGGAGGTCCCATTTGCTGTGTGCAATGCTGTATAAATTTCTGTTCAAAGGTTGAGAGAGAGAGAGATCCGTTTGCTATGCAGTGCTGTATGGAAAAAAAAATGTTCGGTGTGGGTGTGACAAGTATGACATGAAACTTTATTTTCCAACTCCAAGGGTAATAGTTTTGGTGTCAAGACCTTGAGAGAGAGAGGGAGGGGGGGGGGGGACTTTGCAGGTCCTGTGCTGTGTGCATGAGCAGCGCACACCTGTACCGGTTCATGTACACGCATCCGAAGTCAAAGGCTTCACTGGAAGTAGAACCCGGTTTAGTGACCCCTCAGAAAATGCTACCGCCTTTCTGACAGGGTGAAATTATACTGTCAAGAGTTTATTTCTGTTCAGGCGGACTCTGACAGTAACAGCGCTGAAACATACACTAGGAATGCATGCCTTGTAATGTATTATAGTTGTAAAGGAAGATGAAGTTCTGTCGCCTTGGCGTTCATGAAAGAAAATTTATATGGTGGTCTTACGTCAGCTGACATATTTATGTTATGAGTTACCGTTTTGCTAGAATGCCATGCACTTTGTACCTGGACAGGTTTTTCTGTTGAAGATTTTGTTCTAATAATTTCATATTAGGTGTTGACCCCCCCCCCCCCCCCAAAGAAAAACAAAAACCACACACACACAAACAAAACAGCCACAAACAACAAAAAAAGAAACCTAAAAGGCGAAAATAAAATCAGTGCTAACTGGCTCTGTGAAAAAGCAGCTTTCTTTTGCCAAAACACACTGCTTAAATTTTTTTTTTTCCACCTGGCAAAATTATCACAAACATGTGTGCAAATGCTTTATTGTAGTATCTCATTTTCAGGATGTTGGTCAGAAATAGGTTTGATACTTAACCTATGCGATAGTAATTAACTTGCCTATTTCACAGTCAGTATTGTTTTTGCCACGGAACACCCACGGCATGACTTGGGTGGGAAAATGACATACACTAGGTCATACATTTCTGGTGTGCATACTGAGTATTTCGTTTTTTTAAAAAAATTTTGGTGTGGTCAAATAGTGTTTTTTTTTTTTCTTGTTTTTGCAGAATGGATGCAGTAGAAAGCCAACAATTCAGTTCCAGGATGGCAGTGGGGTGAGTACATTCACTTTTGAGAACATGATTTCTTTAAAACAACAACAAAAACACACACACAAAAGAGAGGGTAAGTTGTGGTAGAAATTAAAACTGCCCTGTGTCTGTGTGTAGAACTTGAGGTTAATTTAACACACGGCTACGGGCCTAACCCAGACTTGGACAAAAGAAACCCCAAAACAAAATTAAATAAAATAGGATGTGAAGAAAGAAAGACAAAAATCTTTCTCTAATGGCTTAGGGAGTTAGGCACCGTGCTGGAATGGACCCGCTTCCTGATTTAAAACAAAAAACAACAGAAAATTTAACCATAGAGCTAGTTTAGTTCGAGGTTAGACTCTTGAGTCAAACCCGGGGCTAAACTCCCTAACCCTGACTTTTACATGCGGCCCCTGGTGTATTTCCATACATGTACACATTCACTTGGTGTTCTAGTAACGCGCGTGACAGCTAGAGTGAGTCTATGTAAAAACCCTTCAGTGTGTGTGTGTGTGTGTCCATGGTAAACTTTAACTGTGGTGTTTTGTCAGGAGCTACAACTTAGTACAAGCACAGGCACCAGACCTAGCCTGACAAGATCTTTCCAGACTTGCCCTTTTCAGTGACTAGCCTGACAAGATCTTTCCAGACTTGCCCTTTTCAGTGACTTTTTTTTTTTTTTTAAAGAGGTCAGGGTCACAAGTCACTGAAAATTCCAAAACCATTGACAATTTTAGGAACTGCAAATAGGAACTGTTTAATGCATAATGATTAGTAGTAGTATCATTTTAGTAAAGCAAAGGGGTTTGGATGAATGAGTTTTACCAAACCTGGCATGATGGTAGACAGCCAAAAGACCTTTCTAGACATACCCTTTTGAATGAGTTTTCCTGGAGGTCAAGGTCATTGGGAAAACTGTAACATTGGCATTTTCTTAGGGATTGTGAATACCAGACGCTTTAAAGCTGGCTTGATGATCGACAGTGATACCTCTTTTCCAAACACCCCCTTTTGTATGACCTATTTTATTCATCCACTACAAACTTTAGAAATTTTTCTTGCATTTCTGTACATTCAATGATTCATGGCCTGTTTTTGCTGTTGCTAGGTGATGTGTATACCTGCCCAAGTGTCCTCACATGACCCGAAAGCGGAGCGTAGTTTTAAGTTGTCGCTGTCCAGAATAAGAGGCGATGACAATGGAAGTTTTGACTGCGTCCAGCAGTCAGCCAGGAGGTATGTGTTTACTGTTCTTTTTTTTAAAAAAAAGTTTTACGACTGTTAGGCCACTAATACCTACGACCACAAAAGTTCGCTAACTATAGGACACTGTACTTTTTAAACCACACTTTACAGATTGAGAAAAAAAGTAATTGTGTTGGTATTATACTAATTATTTGAGAAGGAAACTTCCCTAGCAGCTACCTAACGTTTGGGAATTGTACTTGGGAAGATTACAGATGGAAACATTTCAATTGTGCTGTACAAGTATTTTGATAATGATTTGAGAAATTTCTGCCCCAGCTCGTACCAATGGGAAAAGTTGAACTTGTTTGAAAGTGAATTGAAGAGCAGTGTTCATTCTTGCTGCAGGGACGGCAGCGGATTACAGCATGTGGGGAGCCTGCAGCACCGGGTTGTCACGCACGCCAACAACGAAGTCTACACCGACACTCGCAAAAAGATCACCATGGCCGATTCTGAGCTCAAAAAGTCGTGGTAAGTTAAGTACTGCGCTACAGTATCTTCCTACCAGATTTGCTTATCATAATGTTTAAGTGTAAGTTAGTGTAGTTTAAACTACATGTACTCAGGGGGTAGTGTTATACTGGAATGGGTGTGACAAATGAGATTTTCAAACAAATTCTACCAAACTGAGTAGCAGTATTGAATGAAGCAGTGACAGCGTATGTATATAGGTTGTTGCAACGTTCTTTGCTTTTTATTCGTATTTTTGGCACAAAATAAAAGGACAAAGGTGGTAGTTCAGAACATTTTGTTTGTGAATGTCATCATATAAGCTGCACTACTAGGATTTTTTGTTGTTGTTTTTTTAGTTCTGTTTTTGGTATATATACATGTATATATAGACAAAGACAAGTACAACATGCATGCATTATGCTTGGACATACATGAACAGACATGTCATTTGAGTACAGTCATGACACAGTCAGATATTAAAACAAAATCCTGGACATATGGAGGATTGAAGGCAGCAAGCGTGTGCAGACTGTAGCAAGAAATACATGTTGTATAAAGTATATATTGAAGAAACTACATGTACTTGTTATTTTTGTGCATGTTACTATCATTACCACCATTACAGGGGTTACTGTACTGTACAGAAGGAAGGATGTCAATACTGTAGTGCTGTCTGATTTGTTTTCGTGCCAGTGCCAAGGAGATCAAGATGAGTGGTCGATTCAGCGGGAAGAAAATCAAGAAGGTGATCCCCGGGGGCCAGTATAAGGCACCGCCGGTGTCAAAGCCGGTTTCTGTCTCCTCGCGGCCCACACCGCCCTCCGCCTCCACGCCTCCCCCTGGTCTGCTGTCCTCGTTAACACCTCCGCCCAGCAGTGGACACTCCCCACACCGTCCAGCCACGCTGAATATCAGCAAAGGAGGGAACAAGCCGCCGAGCACACTGTCTTCAAGCAATGGAGCGTTGAAGTCAGGGCCCACGCACAGCAGGCCGACGTCAGGGGCAATCGGCATGCCATACAGGTCAGGATTTGGCCACTCACTCCTTCCAGTTTTTTTTTATTATTTTGTTTTTTGTTTTTAAGAAATCCTTTTAATGGGTTATTGCTGAAGAGCTACAAATAGGCCGCACAATTTTGCAGTGTACTGGATAAATTGTACTGAAGGTACATCAGAGTCAGAAATTGCTGATGCCATAATGATGACTAAATTATAAGCAAGCAGAGTCCTTGTAGATATGATTTCATTCATTCAAATATTCATGGAGAGGCCTGTTGATAAAAAAATTTAAAACCTGTGCTTGCTGGCCAGTGTAGTCAGTGTTCCAGATTACGCACAGGTGTGCATATTTGTACACACAAAACTCTTAAGTAGATGCACAGATTTGAGAACAGTGCATCACAGGGGACGAACATTTTTGGTCTCGTCATGACAAACAGTAGTTTTCAAGCACTCTCCCGGAAACTCGATGCACAAAAAAATCGATCTGTAACTAGCAGCAGACACTTGCAGCATCACATTTCTGCTGAGTCAGTGTGCATAACAGACAGTATCTGACTCTCTGGAACACTTTTCGTCCTTCTTCTTCTGCGTTCCCTGTTCTGGACTCCGCCTCAGATGATTAGGTTTGTGGTCTTTATATAAGCAGTGGTCTTCAGGAGGTCTGTTTTGTTGCCCCAGAGTTTCTCTGCCAGTGTGGCTCCGTTCGGCCAGTGTTGTGTTCTTGCTTCTTTGAAAAGGGGGCAGGACTGCAGAATGTGTTCCGGGGTTTGAGGGGCTGTTCCGCACGGACAGTCTGGTGAGTGTGACAGCCCAAGGCGGCACAGGTGGGCAAGCAGTCTGCAGTGTCCAGTTCGTAGTCTGAAGATGGTGGTCTGTTCATAACTTTTCGTCCAAACGTAATGCACAATTTGGTAAGCGTTGCCTTGCCAGTTTATACCAAAAGACCATTGACCCTCCGAATTTACAAAATGACCCTCAAAAATATGGAGAGAGGGTCACAAGGACCCTTGTATTTTCGAATCACAGGGAACACTGGTAGTGTGTGCAACAGAGAAACACTGGTAGTATGTGGAACAGAGAAACACTGGTAGTATGTGGAACAGAGAAACACTGGTAGTATGTGGAACAGAGAAACACTGGTAGTATGTGGAACAGAGGAACAGGCAGTACACATAATGTACATTGTTGTTGAATTGATTTTCATTTGGCTTCTTGTTGGAGGCAGGCAGGCAGTGTGTTCAACACTTATTTATTTTTTGGATCAAAACATAGAATGTAGTATTATGATTTGTTCTATGTGTGTGTATTTTCAGGGACAGAGTAGTCCATTTACTTGCTTTACGGCCGTACAAGAAACCAGAGCTGCTGGCAAGGCTGATGAGAGGTATGTTTGGTTAAATAAAACAGCTTATTCGAAAACAAAAACAAGTATTTCCAACCTACTGTTCTTTCTTTTAACCCTGCGTGGTTTTCACTCTCTCTCTCTCTCTCTCTCACTCTCTCACACACACACACGCACGCATGCACAAGTGCACGTAAAAGCACACATACAAATCCTAACCTTCCTTTCGTTATGGAACATGAGAAATACTTTCCATGTCATTTGAAGTGCTCTGTACGTAACTAGTAAACTCGAGGGCTTTTAATTTATAGTGTTGTCTGGTGGAACAAGTCAGGATTTTGTTTACACAGCTACATGTAGGTTCACACGGCTGCAAAAATGTGTGGGCAATGAATTTGAGTTTGGAACGTGTATCGGATTGCAGATGGGATTCGAGAGAAGGACAAGAACTCGTTAGGGGCAGTTCTAAAGCAGGTGGCTGTGATGAACAAGGACAACTCGTACAGTTTAGCACGGCACGCTTGGGCGGACGTACGCAGTGACTGGCCCTACTACAAAGAGGTTGATCGCGCCCTGCTCAAAAAGTGAGGACAAATGTTTGAAATATAAGAGCAGGTTGTGTGATTGGTAGCAGGAGTTAATTTGTGGAGTAAATTGAATAAATAGAAATTATAACAGCCAGCCAAAGGTTTAGCAAAGTTACGGTTTAGACTGCTTTAGTTTGTGAGATGGAAGTGTGTGTGTGTTTTATAGAGCTTTATTTTCTTATACTGTTGGGGGGAAAGATTTATGAAGTTTTCGTGACGTCATAATTTTGCTTTTCCTGTGCAGGAATATGCAGCAGTTGGAGACACGCACATCACCATCAGTTTCTCCAGGTGTCAGATTGTTAGACAGTCCTACTCAGGTAAGTGTCTGGTTTTTTTTGCTGTTTTGTTTGTGTGTGTGTGTGCATGCGTGTGCGTGAAAATGCACACATGCAACTTGGAAACTGTTAAGAATCTCCACCATTTCTGTGAACATTTGCTTATCTATTTCCTTTTGCTAATTTATTGTTATGGGCTTTTCAGCAGAAACGCCCATCTGAGGATATCGCTGATATCCTGCCGAGCAAAAAGCAGCGGATATCTCACCATGACAAAAACCATGCCCAGCCCAATGGAAAACTTTCCAGTGGCGTGACGAGCGATCTTACCAGCTCCACCACCCACAGCAGCCAGAAACCGCCTGTTGCCAACGGCAACAGCACTACCAATGGCACCGACAAGGACACCTCGCCTACACCGGAATCTCCCAGCTCTAATCTGGAAAACCAGGAGAAAGGTTAGAGCGTGATGGTGCCGAGAATGACAGACTGTGAAGAATCTTGAAGTTTGATTGTGTTTGTTGTTACTGTGGGGCAGTTTACTTGTACATGCTTCTCTCCACATTAGTGCATACGAAATATTCAACCTGCTGCCCCCTTCCCCTCCCCTCCCCCCCTCCCCTCCCTCCCCCCCAAACCTACTCAAGCGCATACGCATCTCCATACGCACATACACCATACACACACTCATCACACACATGCACCTATCCCGCTGTCCGCTATCTTACCTCTCAGTTCCCTGTGCCCAATACTGTGTACCTGTAAGTAAATGTAGTCAGAGGTTGATTTGAATGATACTTCGATAACCTGACGATGCACTCATCATTTGACAAGCATACCCACTTGCGTACAGGTATTGACCGTCGGTGTTCTGTTTGTTTCGTTGACAGGCGGTGACCAGTGTGATTCTACAGTCCCGGATTATGTCTTGTGAGTACTCATCGCATGCTCATTACTCATGATACAGTACAATTTGCATATATGCTGAAGAGCCTCTTTTGTGTAGGAGTGTAAGTAATAAAAGGTTTATGAAAACTCGCTCAAAGGCAGTGCCTGTGACGGCTTGCGATACAGAGTTTGTAAAGCAGTGGTTTTGATCCCTTGAAATCGACACCTTCATTGGCCGTTAACAACATGGTCACAGTTTGTACTGTGTTCTGCTGTAGGAGGCTGGTACTATAGACTTGAATGTATGATGTGAAAGTTGTGCTGATGTGTTTGTGTTTTGTCGTTTTTAGACAATACCGCAGTATAGAGGATCGGCACCAGCGAGCGCGCTACAAGGAAGATTTCAACCACGAGTACGAGGAGTATCGGCGCTTGCACGAGAAGGTGCAGAACGTGGCGCGGCGCTTCCAGTACCTGCGAGAACGCATCAGCAACACCAAAGAGGGCTCGCAGGACTATGAGGTAAGTAGAGAGATTTGAAAAGGTGGAGACTTGTGGCACTTGTAAAAAATGTTGTCTCATTCCCTTATATTCATGACCCCCCCCCCCCCCCCCCCCCCCCCCCCCCCCCCCCCCCCCCCCCCCCCCCCCCCCCCCCCCCCCCCCCAAACATAGTACTCAGTTGAGCAACAATAATGTGCTATGACAGAAACTTGCATATTTAGAATTAGTCTGTGGAAGAGGAGGGATGAGACCCCTCACTCCCCCACCCCCCCCCCCCCCCCACCCCCACCCCTTCACACATGCACACGCGTGTGCGCACACACACACACACATCACGTCACAAGATTGAGATCTGTGTAAGTTGCTATGCATGACTTCACACCAGTGACAAATGAAGAAGAATTTTCTGTCATTTTCCTCCTTAGCGGTATGGGTGTGTAGACTTGCACGACACACAGCACGGTTGGATGTAGGTTAGTTTCAAACTGACGTACGCTGTAGATTAATGATGACTCTATGTGTGTGTGTGCAACAGGAGCTGAAGAACAAGGTGCTGGCAGTACAAGCAGCAGAAAAACGATCCCAAATTCCAGGAGCGCAAGCGACGGGTCGACTACCTGCACGAGAAGCTGGGTCACATCAAGCGACTTATCCACGACTACGACAAGAGACACGAACTGAGCAGCTGCAGCTAGCCCCCGTTGTCATGCTGACGTCCGCCCTCCCTTCAGCCAGCCAACGCCCTCCCCTCCCCGTTCTCTCTCGCTTGCTCCCTCTCCCGTGCCCCCTCCATGGCTACAAAGATCTGCCCAAGCTACGTTCCCATCCCCATCTGGAGGTTAGTGCTGGTGTTGCATCTGGATGTGTCGTCACATTCTTCGCTTCGACCGAAGGACTAGGGTCTACTCTTTCAGAGGGCTGATTCTTGACTGTCAAGTCAAGTCAGGAGTCGAATCTCGTCTGCAACACTGGCCAGCCTCCATCGCCACTGACCTCAGGAGTTCTTTGCTTTTGGCAACAACCAAGTCCCACTGCTGATATCTCACAAACCGTTTGACTGCACATGGGAGGTGAGAGCTCTCTCTTCACAGAGGACGTATACCTACCATCATCCAGTAAAAAAGGGCGTAAGGGTCATCGATTTGATAGCTACTTATGCCCTCTTTGCAGGTGATGGTTGGTAGTAAAAACCCCAAGGCTTGAAGTGGAAACCTTCCCATGTCTATAGAAAATGCGTACTTAAAAAAGGAGTTTGGAAAGTATTGGTCACAGGGGCTTACCATTTTATAGTACCTTTCATCACACCATTTAGACACCGGGTCAGTGACAGCATCTGTAATGCTGGCACTGAGCCAACAGAAGCGTACATGATATGCAGCAATCACACTGAGCACTACAGTAGTGTAACAACAGTCATAGAATTTGAATGTTCGACCGCTGGCGCAAAGTGTAAACAACATTGTATCGCGTTAAGAGCTGTACTGATCATCAAGATATAAGTAGAAGCGCGCTCTCGAGCGAAACATGTCGGCTTAGCAAAGATGGAATGAGTCCATTTAACTGGAAATTCTCACTTTGCAAATGTCAGCAATGGACACTGTGTCCAGTGTTTTGCACAGCGGACAGTGGTCCCAGAAGTAGATTCCATCTTACGGTGGATAATTACATGGTCACATTAACATAGTTATGAGCTTGAAACCTTACCGGATTATCAGATTGCCCAGAATGTTTCCATGATGCCAATTGGTTGACCCTTGACCCTCCGCATAACGTCCTCTGTTAGGAGAGAACCCTCTGCCTGTGACCACACAGTGCAAAGTCACAATGAGTACCGCTTCTTCATTTTTTTTTTTTTTTTTTTTTAATCTGATCATCTAATCGATTTTTAACTGCTCATTGGAGTCGGAATTAACTGCTGATGCATATTTATGGTTACAATTCTTAAATTGTAAGGAAACGGCCAGTAATACAGTCCTCAAATATTACACATTATGCCATGCCATCAACTGAGCTCCACCCAGACCTTTCACCTGTGGGTTTGTTTGTTTTTTGTTTTGTTTTTTTGGCCTTTCCTTTTTTCTTTTTTTTTTCTTTTTTTTTTTTGTCTGCATGCAGAAAGTGTACTGCTGTTGTGAGAGATAAGGCATCAGATGTACCATCATCTGGGAAAAAGGCCTAAGCACGATGGGTTTGTTAGGTGTTTAGGCCTTTTTTTTTTTTCAAGATGCAATGAGATCTCATTTTCTGTCATTTGCACACACATGCTTTCCATGAAATGACGTGGACCAGTTACCACTGCAGTGACTGCTGCCTACAGCTGTCAGATACAGCTATTGGGGAGGGGGGTGGGGTCAGCGGAGTTTGAGCAAAGCTCCAGCTACAGTGCAGGAGGTGATGGGTTCAAGTCCCCATTAGGGCATCAGAATTTTCACATGTGGTATGTGGCACCATTCCTTAGGCTGGTCCACGGGGGCGGGATCTTGGTCCTTCAGCGTCCTTCCGCGTGGTTTTGGAAATGTTTTTGTCGTGAAAAACTAAAGCAAAAAAAAAAAATTTGATTCTAAATTCCGTAGCTTGATTGGCTGTGTTTACCATCTGGACCGCGTAACATTCAGTGGTGACTGATTATTGTGTGTGTGTGTGAATGTGTGATTCGCGTGCATGTGTTGAGCTGAGCTCTTGGTGCTTGAACTGAAGCTGTTTGGAAGGACACCCTTGCTAATTCCAGCCTTGTCATGGCTTAATGTACACACTGGTCTCTCCAGTAAATTTCAGCATTCTTCAGGGTCCAAGGAATGTTTGTTTCTCAAGATAAAAGGATTATTATTTAATCACCCTCTAATGCAGGATACAATAAATTTTGTCAAATGTCTCGGCAGTAAAAAACAAAAAAATTTGCTTGCCAAATGTCACCGCGGTAGAAAAGTTACATGTTGAGATGAAGATTCAGCATCCCCCACCCACTCGCAGCAGTGAATAGGAACCGTGAACAGTATGTTCTGTATGTCTGTGCTGGAAGGAGCTCATAATGTGTTTTTAAACTGATTAAAGGTGTGCACTGTAACTGTGAGAAGTCATTTTCTGGGAAACTCCTTGTGACAAAGAACTTTTTTGTGTGTTTTGTTATGGGTGTCAGACTTAGCCAGCAGAAAAAAAATCTGATCACATTTTTTGTTGCCTGCTCATGGAATGGGAGTAGAATTTTCACACCGAAAATGCCCAGAGACGAAGCTTGAGGTGTGATCTGACTGTACGTGGTGCTGCAAGTAAAGTGAAAATTGGCTTCGCTGGTATTATCTCCAAACAAGCTTGTGTGTAACTTCTGATCTTGTGGCAAGAAAAAAATGTTTGTTTCGTGTTTCATACCCCCCCCCCCCCCTTCCCCTCCCCCCCCCCCCCCCCCCCCCCCCACAAGGTTTACAGTCAGTACATGTAGAAAGAATTACAGGTTCCAGGATATTAAACTGCTGCACCAGTTTACTGCAAAATGCTGTCCGCATTGCCTCCTTTGTCTATCTTTTTCTGCTTTTTTCTCATAGTGTATTTATCAGGGGTGAGTTTTAGAAAACGAGAATTATTCTATGTTTTAAAGAAATAGTGAGGTGAGGCATGAAATCTTAAACTTTTTTTTTAAAGTTTTGCCTAAGAGTGCTTGAATATTGTGAAAAGCAAAGTACCTGTTGGTGAAATTCTTTCTTTTTTTTTTTTTTTTTTCCTCTGAGATGGTTGTGGGGAGAGATAGTTTGATGAGAAAGAATGTTCCTCACTGCAGGGTTCGTCAGTGAAGAGCACTGACTCGAGCTGTACAGTGTAATTGATGGCTGAAACTTGTGTATTAGGGTGGTTGTGAATGCGTTAGCCTTGATACTGTGATGATTTGGGCATTGATGTGAACACATGTGCATCAAAATGGTACATGTGTGTTTTTTTGCATATATGCATGCGTATGTGTATGAATGCATTTTGTAGCTTTGCCTGCCACTTTCTTTTTTTTTCTTTTTTTTTGGTGTGCGTGTGACTTTTTTTTTTTTTTTTTGTCTACCTAAGAATCTGGATTGTTATTAAATTTGTATTTACCTAATTCGGTTGCTGTGTGTATCGTGCAAGACTTGAAGATGTTGGACAAAATTTTCCAAACCAAGTACACTACGATTGGCATGAATCTAGACTTGGAGTGTATTTAATGATTAGAACCAAAATAATATACGCAGGGTGCAGGGGTATCTATTGGTCGGAATTCCTGTCTTAAGTATTGATAATATATAATGAATTACGTTTGGAGTTAATTATTTATGATGTTCCTCTCTGGATAAACATGGTGCGCAACCCTCAGCTGCTGACACTTTCAGTTTCTGGTCAGTCTCGGTACATCGCTGTCGTGAATCTGTCGTTTGCCTTAGTCAAATGCAGATTTACCTGGTCAGCGAACAACAGCATGAATCATGAATTTACCGAAATCTGTAGATTCTGACTCTGTGGTATTATTTAAATTAAAAAAAGAAGGAAAAAAAAAACCAAAAAAAAACCAACAACACCGGAGAGTAATGAATTCAAGCGACTGAAGGTTGCCTGCTGTGATTTTGCTGTACCAATTCTGTCAGCAGAATATATCTAATTTTCAACAAAACCTTACATGGTGAAGTGAGTTGGAATGTTTATTGTGAGTCTTGAGAGCCTGTTCTTTGTTTTTTCTTGCCTTGTCTTCTGAGCTGTTCAAGTTCAACTGCATACTGAAATAATGTCACAAATAACATTCTATGTTCTGTTGTAAGGCTCGGGTGCTTGTGTTAAATTATGAATACCTATGTCCACTGCAGTGTGAAAATGTGTGTGTGTGTGTGTAAAACTTGAAAGCATGTGTACAATATGATCAAAACAGAATTGCAGTGTTGCATTCCATTGTCTGTGATTATGTCTTCAAGCTATGAATGTGTGCAAAGTAACATAAAGCCTGCGTGGCCTCTAAAAATGGAACTGTGTTTTGGTCAAACTTGGGAGGATGAGAAGGTTTCATTTTCTCCAAATACCGTACGTGTCAATTTATGTTAATTCAGGAGCGTCTCTTGTTTACTGAGAAACTATGGTACATGGCAGGCAGTGTGGTTGTGAACCACTAGTGTTGGCTGAATACGGGCAGGGCTTAAAATGGTCACCTATGATGGATTTCCACCTTCGGCGAAACATTTTCCTTCCTCCTCTGAAGCATTTAAAATCGTGCCAGAACACACCAAGCTGCACAGACATTAGTCTAATTCGAAAAATAGTTTTCTCCAAAGCAAGTGTTTTGTCCTCAGAAACACCTAAAATCATGCAAAAATGCACCAAACTGCGCAGATTTTAGTCAAAGTTTAAAAAAAAGGGGGGGGGGGGGGGGGGGTTGGGGAAGGAGCATACCCCGAGACACCTTTAGCAACTCATCTGCAAAAGCAGATACGCACTCGTGGCTTTGCCCACTTCATCAAAAAATGCTACATCTCTCCTCTCGGATTGTGTACTGTTTTAAGCCCTGATGGGACTATAGAAATGACAGTGGAAATACCTTCCTTTCACTTTTCCTTTGTGCTAGGTTAGAGTGACTGTAGCATCCATGCTGAATCATCTGTTTCCATTTCTGTTGATCAGCAGGCCTTACTGCTTGGCCCGACCTTGCTTCGGCCGCCAAGTTCACAATTGCCCTTTATCCTAGCCAGTACACTAACTACACTTTTATCGTGACTTGGAAAAAAGGCCTTGGCTACATGGATTTGCCAGGCGCCTGGGCCTTTTCTCCAGATCTCAGCAGATTCCTGCTCAACTACTAGTCTGCTCCATGTTAACAGTTTATCTCTCCATTTTTGGTGACGCATGTCATATATACTGTTGTCGATGGCCTATGCTCCACGTGGAGCCAAGGGCCTAAGTAAGTAAGTATGTCATATATACATGTACACTGTATATACTTGATGTATTGTAAATAGGTGTGTTTCCAGAAACTGTGAAACAAGACGCTTTGTGTACATTTTGCAGCATTGGAGCACAGTACTTTTTACTGGCTGTTCAGTTGACCTGGTCATGGTTCTGTCTTGAGACGAGAAACTACAGTGCAGTTGAGTTATACTTGAGCAATGACAGTGACGGGCATACCCTAGCAGTGAACAGGCAGTTCAGTACAACGGCGCTGTGTGAAATATTGTTGGCTGGACAAATTCATTTCAATTTCTGCTGATTTTTGTTCTGTAAGTGTTGTGGTTCCATTTTTATACGCACAGCTCAGAGATATTTCCCTTCTCAACTTTTCCTGCTTGATAGCTAAAGATCTTGCCACTCTAGAGCTCTGCTCTTTTGTCAGGAAATACCTGCATGCATGCTCCCCTTTCCATACACATTGCTGATTTGTTGGCTAGAGATGATGTTTCACAGCATTCACAGTTCATTTTAGGAACAGTGTGCTCAGATCAGTCTCTTGCCTCTTTGGTCCTTTCTCTGTGCTGTGCATCAGTTGGTTTGACATCGATAAGGAAGCCAAGGTCACATGGACAGTCTGCCGACTCTGTTTCAGGAGTGGGATTAGGGGTTTTTGTACTGTGTGTACAGTGCATGGCACCAACCAGCTGGTGCGGTCTTTTGCCAGTTGCTCTAGGGACTGTGCTGGTCGGTGTGTGTGCCTGCACTTTTGTACAAGGGATGCAAAAAATTCTATCTTCGACCTGTTTCGAACACCTCCTCCTGCTCCCTCCCCCCACTGTCCCCGCTTTTAATGTGTTTGTGTTTTTAGCATGGCTGTACTGCTAATGTTAAAAGAATTTTTGTTGTTGCTGATGTTCTTAGTGCATTTCATGGAGGCAAGATGGTTTGTAATAGGGTGGATGTTGGAATTTCTTTGCATACAATTACATTGAAAACACACGGTAATACAAAGGGGGATTTGTTTGTCTGTATGCCTCTTCTTTTTTTTTCTGAAACGTATGTACAATGGCTTGCTGGTGGCATAAGAGTGAGAATGAGTGGGAGACGTGATCTTACAGAGAAATCCAGACAAGTAAGCTGTGGTTAATGTGTTTGTGTTTGTGGTGACTTTTGTAGTGACGGCGTTGGTATTCACTTTGAAAGTGCGGATGCAGCAATATGGTGCATACAAGAAACAATAAAATGCTCTGTACTTTGCTTACCAAAGGTGCATTTATTTTGATGCAGAAGATTGCTTACCACTGACACGCGTTTTGAAATGCGACAGGTTTTGTTTTGTGTAAATGTCGTGGTTTTCAGTGAACTCTGCGCTAAACCTAGAAGCAGCTGTCGCTGAAATACCTTCACTGCGTGTTCTGATGAAGAAAGGCAAGGTTAGGCGTTCCTGGCTTCGTCCCCTTGATGGTGTCTCTCGCAGCCCTTATTGTTGTCTTCTCTGATTGCAACCAACACATTCTTGCAACAACAAAAAAAAAAACAACCTTGCCCTTATAATGGAATAAAAATCACTCCTGTCTGGTAGTGAAAAAAAAAATGTGCCATAAGAAAGCATTTCAGATGCTAAACCAGCTATGCAGGAAATGTGTGAATGTGTGTGTGAGAGATTTGATGCCTTTGTTTTGTCACACATTTGAGTCAACACCCCACCCCCACCCCTTCTTTTCTGTGTTTGGGTGCCTCTTGCTTTAACTGCGCACAGCTTGTGATGTAGTGACTGCAATGCTGAGTACTGTTCTGCCCTGACTGTAATTGAGTGTTGTGTTTAGGGTCAGGGAAATGATTAGTATAGATTATAATGTACCTGTGCTGGGTGCATAAGCCATGTTTCTAGTATAAACCTCTTCTTACCTCTAAGACAGTGTCTCCTGACTACAATCAAGACCAGTTTCATATACATGTGTCCTTAGCGTTTCCTTTTTCCCAGGGACTTTTTTTTTTTTTTTAAAACAACTGAGCTAGAAGTTGAATAGCACGTCACGACTATTTGTAAGCTCTTAAACTGTAACACTCGATTTACAAAGCACAGAGTTACCTGGTACATGTACTAGCACGTTCCGAACTCTGTGTACCGTCTTCCAGCAGTATTCTGACCTCTGACCACACTGTGCTTTTTTAATGATGGACTTAAAAAACTTTGAACCAAAAATCACTTTTTGCAAAATGAACCAAATTTTGATTGTTTCACCACCACAGACTGATTTTCACATCGTGTACAATACCTGTAAATATTCTCTGTTCAGGATATTAAATGACAATCCAAATCAGCCTGTACATTGAAGTGATCCATCCACAAGAAAAAACAAGGAAAATTGTTGTGGTGGCAAAGCCACTTCTGTTGTTCTGACAAGGCCTTCAGTTGACAGTATTCGAGGAGTAGGAATTCCTCTCTCTTGTGCATGTGTGCGTGAGCATCTCGAAAAATACCATACATGGGTTTGTAGGAAGAAGTGCCTAGGATTCATTTTGTCACAGTAGACTGGCGACCTTAAAGTATTTTTGACGCCGTTCGGTAGAAGGGCCCAAGCTCCATGGCTTTGATAAGGGCTTAGACACTTTTACCAAATGCCCCTAGATTTGTTTGTGGCACAGATGCCTCGTAAGTGCCCGACCTGTCCCTCACTCAGTTTTCATTTTCATTACTGCATTCAGTAGACATATGCATCTCTCACCCACTACTTTTGTGCTTAGTGTGTAATAAAGGGAAATAACACCACTGCTTTCTTGCAAGTTGATACTAGTTGCTTCCTGGAATCATAGACAATCCCCCCCCAAGTCTTAACATCGAGTGTCTCAGTCTGACCTGTCCTGTACGGACACAGTATCATCTTTCTACTCAGAGCTGTTGTAAGCTTTCTTTCACCTGTGATCATCACTACGTTGGCCTGTATCTAGAATAACAAAATAAACATGGAATTTTGGCGGATAACAGTTTTCAGGCTGGGCGAGGTGGGATGTATTGTTGAAATCAGGTATGTGTGTGTGAGAGAGAGATCAAACTTTTTTGTTTCTTTTTACCGATTCCAGGCCCATGTCTCTGGAGTCTACATCATGCTTGGGTGTGATGGTGTACACGTCGTTTGTTTGGTTTTTGGTTCTCCTTTTCCCTTGCGTTGGTAGTGCTTCATATTTATCTACGAGTTGCTTGCTATGTATGCGAATGACTGGTATGAGATGCATGTAGCTCGTTCTGGATTTCGTTTATGCACCAGTACATGTACAATGTATGTATGGTCAGAAGAAATGACACACCTTGTTTTGCAAATGTATTTCCTGGCTTATGAGACGGCACAGAATGTGACAAGATGATATTGTTGGATACTTGCACACGCATCAAGACGAAGTATCGCTGAGTTTGCAGATTGTGTGTGTGTGTGTGTGTGTGTGTGTGTGTGTGTGAAAGAGAGATGATGATGAAACGAAGAGGAGAGAGAAAATTTGTCATTGGACGTTTTCTCCCGTGACTTGACCTTTTGTTGATGACCTAATGACCTTGTGTTAACAACCTGATGACTTGGTATGGCGCGCTACAATTTACGAGTAACGGACTGCTCACTACAATATATCATTATTTGTGCAGACATCCTGATATATAACTGCAAAGATCTGTAAAATACAAAAAAAAAAAAAGAACATATATCAGGATGCTGACTTGACAACTGTGGACAAACTTGTACAGCACGGGCTTACGGTTCAGGGATAGCATTGCACACATACCAAAGACAGTAGATCTACTACGCCATAGCAGATCTATAGTCTTTGCTTATTCAGATCTAATGGCACGGCAGTAGTACAGACGACACATCACTGATCGTGCGTGTGCTGCTTCCGTCCCTAATTTGCATGCTTCCCCTGCCGTAAGTGGCCGTGTGTGTAATTTGTATTACTCGCTGTACTATTCAAACATTTGCTGTGGACGAAGAGACTCACAAACACCAACTTTGTCGTGATCTGTGCAACAGTCAAACTGACTTGTTTTTTTGTGTGATGTTAACAGATGAAAATCAGACCATGTGAGGATGGCACATGGACTTTTTATCATTTGTGTGAGGATGGCACATGGACTTTTTATGATTTGTGTGAGGATGGCACATGGACTTATGATTTTTGTGGGTGAAATGGATGCAATCGTGAGTAGATGTGTTACAGACATCAAGTATGGTTGAACATGTCTTGTGAAGTAAGGCAAAACAAAAGCTTTGTGACTTTTTTGGTTTATTTGTGGCTGTGCGCGTGTTCAGCAGAAAGGATGAAGTAAATGCCATGGTGTTAGACAACACCGATTTGCCAAAACGTGTGTGTACACCCTGAGTGTACTTATGTGTCCAAGTTCTTTCTCATAGAAAGCAAATTTCCTGGTGATCATTGTTAGAAACCATGAAGGCAAGGCAGTTGATTCGCCCCCCCCCCCCCCCCCCCCCCAAGCATTATTGGAAAATTTTCAGCTTTACATGTCCTCTTAATTCTAAAGATTCCATATGTTCAAAGAAAAATGAATTCGTGTAGCAAAATTAGATCCGTTTTCTGATCTTGGCATGGGTGAAAAGCATTGCATGTGGAGTTTTACACTTTGAAATTCATACTACAACATTCTTGTCTCAGCTGCCAGGTGTGAAAGTCAAAGTTAAGCAAAAGTCAAGGCTTTGTAAGTCTGCGTACAGTTTAATAATAATATTAAGCAAAAATGGTGATGAAAGACAGTACAGTGTAAATAATCTTTGCCCTTGCTGTTCTGACACATAGCAGTGTGTACAGTTGACAGTTGATGTTCAGTGCCTTCATGGCAAGTCGAGCGAATGAAAACAAGGTCGAGTAACAGTTTTTAAATGCACTGTGTGAATTGCTGAATAATGTGTGTGAACCTGCTCAGAGTATGTTGTCGTTATTTGTGCATTCCCTTCTACCACAGCAAATAAAGCATTGCAAAAATATCTTCCACTGTCTTGGTGCATCTACATATTGTATTTCTGTGTCTGTGTGAATGAATGAGCCAGTGATGGAATTAGAAATAGAAGTCATGTCATGACGGCCATTCCAAAGACAGTGTACTCCTGAGTACATACTGTGATTACATAAAGAGTAATTAGTGGTGAGACCAGTTTCACACTTAACAGTGACGATAACCAAACAAATAAAAGTAAAATTGTACTAAAGCAAGAGCACTTGGTGATGACCAATAAACATCTACTACATAATACTTGTACTACATAAAAGTCAGCAAAACAACATGGCTTCAGACATACATGTCCATCATTTAAAAGTTTGAACTTGAACAGTCACATTCACAAAGCATTCCGCAGATGCGAACGGAATCTAGTAAGCATTTGAAGACACTGATGAAGTAGGCCAGCTAGCACAATGTGCAGTTAGGCTGTGTCCAACTCAAAACTGAAGGTAGCAAAACATGAAATGTCTGACACAACCTGAACCATGTGACCATCACAAAAAAGAAGGGAAAAAATAGAAATAATAATAAAAATGTGCTTTACATTATCCACGACAGCTCGGCTGCATTCTTCAAAATTAATTCTTTTTCCTGCAACCCACATTCAAATTAAAAAATACTGCATTGTCCAATAAATAACAGGTATAAAACGGAAAATCGTCACTGGACTCACAGCTCAAAACAAAAATGACAAATTAACATTCTAAGCCAATAAAATTGGTTTGGCATACATGTGCAAAAATCTGCATCAATATCTTCTGTGACACCAAATTCTCAGCCACTCCAAACCAAACAGAATCTGCAGAAAACATGGTGGCCAGTGATGGCAAGAACGAATCTTAGTCCAATCTGACCTCAGTCATTCAAGTCGTTTGTATAAATTGACATTGTACATTCACTGTAAATGATTTGATCTGATGAGAACATTGACAATTAATGTGCCACGGCAGCAATAAAGATAAACATCCACACAACATGTAAAAGCAAACTTTAAAAAGACAGAAAGTTGGAATTTTAATTTTTATGTGAAAAAAATGTGCTTAATGGGGACACAGTGTAATGAGCAGAAGAACATCCTGATAATTTCTGGAACAAGCATGTCTCTACAACTTGAGTACAACACAGGTTACTGGCTATGCATGCAGGTGTACAAAAGTGACACTGCCATATTTTCTTCATCAACTGCTCTTGCGCTCTGCACAGCTCTTTATACAGGTCTATGTATAATACAGATCAATGAACGGTACAGATGCAGAAAGATACCATTGTTTAGAGAAAACTTTGTGCACCAACTGACAACACTTGCAACCTCCATACTGGAAAAACAAAGAGTCCATAGTTCGATCTCCGTCAGAATGTTGATGTTAGTACTGGGAAATTGTGAAAGCTGTGCTACATCAGTTATGCAATTTCTGCTTCATGCATTATGACACTACATGTATATCGTGTCCTTTGTAAAATATGTACAGGGAAAAGCTTACATATTTTAAACAGCATTATTTTGATCAAGGCAAATTTGAGAAAAGTGCGTAACTGACGCGGCATTTCGAGCAGATATTTTGGAATTGCCCTTAGCTCGAAACTGTCTTACACTGCAGCACCCATCCGTTGGCACAACCGATCCATAAGTTGCCATGCACATCAGTATTGAGAGTTGTAGGCTTCACGAGGTAGCCACTTCCAGCCGCCAGGTAGCGCTCAAACTGACACGTGCCAGCAGCATCCACTCGCACAACGTGCAGTCTGTCATTCATGTAGTCGGCGACCACCAGCTTCTCTGCTCCATCAATCTGGCAAAAGCAGACGTCAGTTGGATGAAAAGGAAGCTCTGGTGGTGCGTACTTAGCCACCGCTTCATAACATTGCCCTCGGTAAAGACGAACAGTATGTGTTGAGTGTGCACCCAGTTTGCCTTCTCCTTGTCCTGCACCAGGAGAAGAATCATCCGCCATTTTCCTCTTTTTGCCTTTTCCCAGAATGGGGGTTGTCTTGTTGGTGCCATTTCTATCTTGTTCCACAACTGCAAAGAGCTCACCAGTACTGTTAGCATCAAAATCAAATGTACATTGTTCACGTACAGCACATAGTTCCTTCTTATAAAGAGGTGCAGTCCCCCCAAAAGCAGCACAAACATTTTCATGACTAAACGGGCACACAGTGTGCACCTTGCGCAAAGATCCATCTTCACCACATCGGAACACCTGACTGATGCTCTCAGTTTGACTCGTACTCGCCAAGTTCAGAGTGACAGGGACACCAATGAAATCGGCGATGTCTTGGTCTGTTACACTGCTGACGTTACTATACAGGCAAGGTCTCTTGGTTGTGGTTGGTAAATCATTCTCCAACGCAGCCAGTGCCTCCTCGGTGCACTGACTCTCTCTGGTCTTCTTCTCTGTGGCCACGACCACAGCGTCACACGCATCACTCAAAGCATGCTGTACGCTCTCCTGAAGTTCCAGCAGTGACAGAAGCTTGCGCTGTATGTCTTCTGTGTCCTTCTGAAGTTCCCCTTCGAGTGCGTCAGCCAGCTTGTCAATGTCCTGTAGAACTGTGTCACATACTGTGTTGATCCTGGCTACCAGCAAGTCTCGCTGAGAATGCACCTGCACATAAGACAAAGTCTTTTGTTTTGCAGCGACCAGACATTAGAGGCGACTATACAGATACATGCACATACAGATACGGGCACTATTTTTCATTCCTCTTCTTCAAGTAAGTTGGTGATGTACATGTCTATCAACTCTTCTGCCCCTCTTCTTCATGAGTCATACAAGCAGCAAAGTTTCGTGCGTGAGCGAATGAACTGGACTAAAACTTTATTTTCCGAGGATAAGAGATTAGGTTACACAACCTCTAAAGTCTGGTCCTTGTTACACAAATCACACACACACACACACACACACACACACACACACACACAGAGTACAAGCAACAGCAAGAGAAACAGGCAGATGGACAGAGACTGCGAGATGTGTTGCAAACCTGCTCCTTGACCGCAATTCTCTTCTTCTCCGCTTCTCTCAGGTTGTCTTGGGCCATAACTTGTAGCTTGGACAGACGACCAATGGAGCCCTCAAGGCGACTTTGGACCGCAGACAGTTGTCTTTTGCAGTCTGCTGCCACCACCTGCAAATCTTTTGTCTTGTGGCCTTCATGGCTTGTGAGTTTACACCTGAGGCATATGGCTTTGTCGCACTGTTCACAAAAGAAGATAAGCTGCTCCATCGTGTGTGTGCTACACATGGCAGCATCATCATGATTCCGCGCTTGCTCCAGCTCTTCCTCAGTTATGTAATAATTAGCCTGAAACGCAGTGAGGCCACCTGCAGGAACAGCAGTGGGTTTGCGACAGACAGGGCAAGAAAAAGGCCGCCCACGAGCGCTGTTCACCAGTCCCTCGATACACACCTGGCAGAATGTATGGTGACATGGCAGGAATCGAGGAGACTGGTAGATGTCTTGGCAAACTCCGCAAGTCAGGTTCTTCTTACTTCCTGTATGATGTGCTGCTGCCATGGTGGTGGAGTGCAATGGCCTGTGGTCGGATAAGTTTTGATACAAAGTCACTCATACAATTCAGTCTGACCTATCTTAAAGGCCGCGGGCATTTGAAGATTTGAGTGCTGCATGTGATTCTGTATGTACATGTATACACGTGGTAGATGCTAGTAACTGAACAGCAAGGCTCCCATATCAAACCGTCTTAAATTCCTGCCACCATTAAGTTCACTTAAACAATCATCTGAGTATGACCATCAATCAGGCATATATACCCAGAAGAGGTATCTTGACTGGGGTCCTACAAATACCGCTGTGGCCCGGCTGTTCTCGATTTCAAATCCTGAACCGGCCTCATTGAGCTAACCGTCGGGTCCTAATTACCGAAAACAACCGAAAACGACCGAAAACAACTCCTAATACGGGTAGAACGCAGTTAAAACATAGAAATAACAACACAAAAACATGATTAAAGGTGAAAAAAGAGGCCTTAAACATGTTAAAAGGAAAAAAAGTACTTATTCACGCCAAGAGAACAGGACGAAATGAACGCGTCTCCCAAGGAAGCGACTCTGGTCCGGGCTGGTTATCGTTTTCTGCAGTATCATCTTTTTTCGTTTAACTTTTTTAAGGCCTCTTTTTTCACCTTTAATCATGTTTGTGTGTTGTTATTTCTATGTTTTAACCGCGTTCTATCCGTATTAAGAGTTGTTTTCGGTCGTTTCGTTGTTTTCGGTAATTAGTAGGACTGTTTAACCTCGATTACTACTGAAACAGCTTTCAGATTGGCATACCAACCAGAAACCAGCTCGTTCAACCTACTTCTGCCATTTTACTTTAGTTCGCCTTGTTTTTGATTGTTTTCGGTAATTGGCGGGACCCATCTTGATTCGAGGGTCTGAGAACAGCTTCTTTACTCCACTAACCAGCATATTGCTTCAACGCTTGATACTGCCGCCCCCCCCCCCCCCCCCACAACCAGTGTAGGTGTTAGTCGATCTGTTCACCACTTACAGGTGGCGTTCATCTATATTAAGGTACACTGATCTGTGTGGTTTTCTGGCCGTTTAGATGTGTTTATTTCAGATTCGACATTTGGACGAACAAGTGCACAAGCAGCATACTTTACGGCATGGCCGAACTGCGTACCTGGAAAAACTGAAACCGAAAGTAAAGAGCTGCTCTCAGTTTATCTTCTATCCACTACCTATTCACCCGGCCGCTGGGGCCAAATATTTGTGCTGGCCTTTTTCTCGTTGCCCCGTCTTTGATATCACCCTTATGTGGTGGAAAAGAGCGTTAAGCTCCTAAACACCCACCTACCCACCCTCTCCCTCTGCCTCTCTCTCTCTCTCTCCCTTCTTCCCACACCCGGCCCCACCCCCAGTCACGTGGCTAATCGGTCGAGGTCGTAGAGGATCTAGTGTCATCGGTAGAACTTGGAGAGGGGAGAACCGGCAACAATAACAACAAAACAGACAAAATAAAATGAAGTTTGGAGAAACAACTTTGTAGGACGGGGCCGTTCCTCCTTGTTGTTTTTGTTTTGTTTTTTCACGAAAAAACTGACAGCTGGCGCTTTTTCGCGAAAAACTACTGTATGGGCCTTTTTTTTTTCCCCCCCGAAAAAAACGACCACCAACTTTCTGCGGAAAAACAAAAATCCCGCATACTGTACTGACTGTGACGTTCTTGTCGTTGTTGCCGCGCTATCACTGTGACTGTGTTGCGTGTAGGCTTCTTGGACTGATTATGAATCGCTTGGTGAACACAATCCTTACTCAGTTGTTTCTGTTTGCTTCTGAACTTTCAAGTTTCGCACGGTAACTGAATCAGTAGGCTTGCGCCTATACTAAGACGTCTAAGTTTTCGGGTTTTCCCGATCCGTAGAAAGAGATAGATCATATGCACCCCGGCACCTCTGACTCTCTAGTAATATTGCGTAAGCTTCTTTTAAACCCCTACAACATGCGTAAAACTCTATATAAGCCTGTTTACCCAGGTAAGATATCTCGTCATTAGATCAGTCGCGGCCGGTCACTGACGCGGCGGCGGCCGGGGACGATAAGCCGCAGCCGGACAACTGATTGAACTCCGACGCCGGTATTTAAGCTTCATAATCTTGTTTATTGTTATATTTATGCACACGTTTTGTTGTTGTTTGTTTCTTTCGTATATTTCACGAGAAATCACTGTATTTTAAAAACGATCTTACGGGTTTTTTTTTGTTTTTTTTTCAGTCAAAGGTTAAACTGACCACTGAGTTCAAAGCGGTAGCCGGCCCGGCCGTCGTCGTTGACGCCGACGCCCAATTCAAGCCTTCCGGCCTAAATGTTTAAAATTTGATTACGCCAAACGCGACCAACAAACGCAATTCCGCTTACACTTGTATGGTTTTGTAGCTCCGAAACTTATGCAGGTTTTGTCTCTGTCCCTTTTAATCTGCACAGGCATTTGGCCACAACCAGTGAGCTTCAGTCCAACAGAAGTGTTACTAACTTTCTACCCTCAGTATGGCTGTCGCGCTTGTTCCCCCTTCTCAACAACGCCAACGGAACTTGACGTGTGGAGTTTGTCAGGAAATCTACAGGGCCCCCCGCCTCCTTCCGTGTCACCACAGCTTTTGTCTAATATGCATCGAAGGGCTGGTCAACGTTCACGGCCAGTCGTTTCCTTGCCCTGTGTGTCGCAAACCCACCCGGGTTCCCGTGGGAGGAGCGAGGGTGTTCCCCAACAATTTCTGGGTCACCGAGGAGGACCTGCAGCTTGCTCGGAACAGCGTGGACGCCGCCATGTGTCCCAACCATTCCATGGAGCTGCTCATCTTCCTGTGCACGGAGTGTGACCAGGCTATCTGCCTCAGGTGCAGACTGACAAAGCACAACAACCACAACTGTGAAGACCTGTCGGAGGTTGCACACCGCTGTAAAGCCGAGCTGACTGAGGGACAAAACCGTCTCGAGGTCACCATCAGAAGACTGAACGAACATCTGGGTCAGGCGAAGGACAACCTTAGGGCTGCGCAGCACAAAAGGGTTTCGTTGAAGGAACAGGTATGGAGACTGCAGTATGGTAGTCTCATGTAATTCCAGATTATACATCATTTCAAACTGCAAGTAATTTTAATCATCGGATGGCAAGTTCACTTGACTTGGTTGACTTGGTGCCACAGAGGCATACAGTAGGAGTTTGTGTGTCTGTGTATGCTGAAAATTACCTACCTTGGTTTCAGATACCAGTTAATCTTCCCTCAATGCGTGTCCAGCAACTCTAAAAACTTGTTTTCATTAATAATAATAAATAATAATTTCATTAATTTTTCAGTTATCAAAGATCAGACATTGGTACTCAACTTTTTGTGTTTATATTCAATATTTTTTGTTGTCTAGTATGATGAAATGATTGAGCAGTACATGTATGTATAATTATGTCTTCAGGTGCAAGCACAAAGCAACTTGCTGATGGCCAGAATAGCCAGATGGCGTGAAGCTGTACTCAAGGATGTGGACACCACATCAGATGCTTTGGAAGAGCAGCTCAAACAGGAGGTGCAGAATGTCCAGCACGAGCTCAACTCCATCTTGCCACTCCAGCAGCGTGTGCAGAATGCTCTCAGTGAGGCCTGTGATACCGACATAGTGGATGCGGAAAAGGAGCTGAGGGTTGGAGCTGGTAGGGAGGAGGAACTGGTAAAAGCAGAAGATGGAATGTCGACCAGAACCCAACGACAAGGTCTGTACTGTGATGTTAGCAGTGTAACAGATGAGGACATCAAGAAGTTTCTTGGCTCTCTAGTCACACTGGACATGCCCAACGTAGCTGTGATGGAGACCATTACACAGATCTACCAGTTCAAGAGAGAAGGGTTGTGTAATGAGGTGCATGCCATCTGTCCTCTTGACAACGGAGATGTATGTGTGGCATTGGGGGGAATACCACCAGATTACAAGGGCGAAATGTGCGGTTACCTGCAAGAGGAGGATGGTATGGTACATCTTTCCGCATTGGATAAAAGGGTTACATTTAAAAGATTCAATGGAGATGAGAGCTTTCACAGCACATATCATCCTTGTGCAGGACAGTTCTATCTAGCATCAAAATCTGCAAGCATGCTTGTTCTCAGGTGGATTGATGAAACATGTGGAGTCCTAGAAACCGAAGTCACCTCTAGTGACCCATTTGAGACACAACATACACACTTGTTCGAAATGAATGTCAAGAACAAACCACTTGCATTTGATGCAAGCAGCACAGAAATGCTGTTTGTAGTACTTGAAGATGCTCAAAAGGAAACTTGTGAAAATATGTCTGACGATGAAAACACCCAGCTAGACAGTACCTCCCAGAATGCCATTCTTGGGGAAGAGAAAACCAAAGTAGCTACAGCCCTGGAAAAAATGGAAGTAAGTAGTACTGACACAGACAGTGGCTGCTTCAGTGTGCCCAAGTCATCGAGCAAGAAAACACCAGCACGTACTGTCCAGTTGTATTGCCAAGACCACAGTGAACCCATCGCCAAATACATTCCACCAGAAACCCCCTTGCCCTTCCTTCCGACAGATGTCTGCTTCTGGCATACCGAGGACGAAGAGAAACTGCTTGTGACTGACTGGATGAATGACAGTGTGCATGTGGTGAAAGTGGACGACACGGGCACTTGTTGCTTTGAGCGCCACCTGGCAGCAGGGAATGGCCATCTTGTGAAGCCTTCAGCTCTAGACAGGGACAGTCAAGGCCGTCTTTGGATTGGCTGCAGCAACGGCTGGCTGCTGCGTTGTGAAGAGTCTAAAGATATTGATGACATGACAGACATAGATGGCTCTGATGCCGATTCTCTGGTCATTGTAGTCGACTGAGGGGTGTGTAGGTTGCCAAGTTGCTCTAGTGAATCAAGTACTGAAAGATACCACTTACAGGACAGCCAAAGCAACCGGTGACAAGTCCTTTTGAAAAAGTTTGCTATTACTGTGTACATATTATGATCAAGAGACATGGGCATAGAGACAAACACGTATCAGCAGCAAATGTGGCTGCAAGTCTGGAATTATGTCTTTGTAAATTAAAATGCATCTCCCGTATGACCATGTTGAAAACTGAGGTCATCAACATCTCTTCATTGTAAGATGTCATCATCATTCCATGCTGAAAATACTGCATATTTTGTAGTCAGAAGTTTTGCCCATAGCTTATGGGCTGTATGTGTTTGATTGTACATAATTATGTGTATTTCTAATTGTACTTTACTGTGATGATTGACTGCAATTGATCTGACTTTTTTGTGTGCAACATAACCATCTTTGTACATCAGTTTCACGTATGTTTGAATCTCCACATCCTTTGATATTCATGTTTTGTATGCCAAATGCGAGATTGTCCAGCTACAGAGACAAACAGGTGTATTCACATTGTAGTACATGTATGTTTATCAGTATCAACACATCTAAACTAGTTTTAGCCTGAGAACATCCTCTCCACCCATGGCACTCTTCTATAGGCGTGCCCACTACACACAGACTAAAGATGATACAGAAACCCCACTTGTGAGGAAACAATGCAGAAGCCTGTAGGGTCTTCACCACACAGTGGCCTTCATACGGAGAACCCGCCTGTCTATTTAATAATTGGTCGAGAAGGCTTATACATGTAATGTGGCTTTACAAATTATTCCACGCACTTTAAAAAATGTTTTCGGTCAACCTATTCACTGCCGTAGTGGCAGAACTTCATGACTGGCACCTCTGGCCCAGTTGTCAAACTTGATGAAAATGTCGTCTATCTAGTGGTTTAAAAGTGTTTTTTTTAGCAAAACTCCTCACTTGCAGGCACGTTTTTGCTTCCCATGTACAGCATGTGATGTGAAGGGACACCATCAGAGAATGACCAGAACCATGTGTGGCAAGGATAGGGTTAATAAATGAGGAAACGTTACCAAATCCCTCTTTCTGCAGTTAACTTACATTGTGATAAAACTACCCACACCCAATCATACTTAGACTTGAGATGCTGATTCATCATTTATAAGAATTTCGAGCATGTCTGTATAAAGAGGATATGGTGTAAAAATTAAAGTTTCTAAAAAAAAAACAAAAAACCAACTGTTCATTTTATTTATTCCGTAGAATTATTTATTCATTTACTTTTTATGTACAAAAACAGTGTATCAGACACTTTGTGTACAAGAAACATACCATTACATTCCAAACACAGAGGAACAGCGAAAGGAACACAGCAGACACATTCATTCTGGTTCCTACAGTTAAAGAATGCATCACAGTCTGTTGCAAGAACTACACACACTGGTACGTCAGCACTACTGGCAAGGTTTGACATGCCTCTTAAACATGCTGATCACTCATCCACGTAACTGAGTGACAATGTCTTTTCCACACAATTACACCTTAAAGGTGTTGACAGCCTGAAAACTTGCTAATCCGAATCAACATGTAGACAGATATTCTTGGGACATGAAGGTATGTGTCCAAATACGTGTACGAAAACAAAACCAAGACTGCAAGTCACTGGCAAACATTTCTCACCCACACACACACTGACACAGTCGTCATACAAGAAGAATCCCACAAATCTGAATTACAAAAGAACAAGCACCACAAAATGTTTCCTCCCTCACTCAAACGAAAACACACACACACACAAGAACCAAGTTGCCCCAAATGATGCATTCCCGTAATTAGATATAACAATTGTAATGTAAAAAAACACAACGTATCACCTGTTACCACAATTATTATCATCATGATGGTGCATTATATAACTTAATTTCCCAGATCACAATGATCCTACATGGGATCAAATGCACTGGGAACTGTAAGTACAATTACGCGAAATGATTCAATGTTGGTAATCTATAAGGTAACAAACGGAATTCCCCCATACCATTCTCTTTTGGTATCACTTGCAGTCTTACAAAGCCTCCTCTTTATTGGATGTTGGAAATGAGAAGGGGTGGGGGGTGGGGGGTGGGGAGCAACAACAACAACAAAAAGCTGGTACAACTAAATCACTATTGGGGTAACTTGAAAATATTATGTGAAGGGAGTAAATGTATGGCAGGTCAAAACAAGACAAACAACAAAATAATAATAATAATACCCAAAGCCCCCTCCCCCCCCCCCCCCAACCTGTTTTGAAACAAGCCCAAACTTTTATGCAAGTGAGACATTGTGTTACAATAATGTTAGGACACAGAGCGCCACAAAAGATTTTAAAGCTGAAATGTCATCAGGAAAAAAGGGCCTATGTGCTTATCAAATTAATGGTACTTAGTCCCTGATGAGGGTAGAGTGTAAGAAGGCAATCTGACCAACACCTCAAAATCGAAACAAGCGTCTGTTTCAGCTGAAATCGAACAGCTGGTACAGGAGCTTAGAACAGGGAAGGGGGGAGATGCACACAAAACATGAAATTGTAATAGAAAGAAAAACAATCCATCGGTACTTTGACAAACTTTGTTTGCACTTGCAGCCCAGAGGTTACATTACAGAAAAACTTCAACAAGCCTTTGCCTATTCCTCTCTCTCTCTCTTTCGCTCAGTCACTCTCTTCATTTTGTCACACATTCTGTCTCTCTCTCATGTTTTCCTCAGTCCAAGCTGGGGTGTGAATCCATGGAAGTATTACTGCTAGATGGATCTGCAGGATTCGAACCGCGGGGCCTGGAGTCAAGGGTTTGGTCCAGTTCATCAATCGGGGGTAGGAGGTCGGTGTCTTTTGTGCTAGTGTCTCGCCCGTTCAGGTCTTTGCGACAAACTGGACACGTACCATGCTGCAGACAGACAGCAAGACTTGACTGACTGAACAATGAAGAAGACCTTCATTATGAAGAATTTTAGTAATAAGTCATATTAACTGTGTTCTGTAAACAGTGAAGGGCATAATTATGTGTGCATTTTCTTCCCACGTGTGTGTGTGTGTGTGTGTGTGTGTGTGTGTGTGTGTGTGTGTGTGTGTGTGTGTGTTTTGTTTAGTGTAGTTACTCATTTTGTATTTGGAGAGCAGTGCTCTGCAAGAACTATGTACCATTAAGCTTTTACAGGTACAGGTGACCAACAGCCATTCTGTCATTTTATTAGACGCGCGTGCAGTATTGACATTCTTGATGTAATGGAACTGACACCCAGACCCTAGCACTGATCAATCAACTTCCAACAAAGACAATAATACTGAGAAACCATTTCATGCTAGTGATAAGCACTTGGCTATAATAATAATAATAATAATAAATATTGTATAGGCGCTTTACCCAATTTCATGAATCGGCTCAAAGCGCCTCGAACTGAACCCAACACGCACGCTCACGTGAATCAGACGCATTCTCTCACACACTGGACATAAACACATTACAATCACGTGGTGCGAAGGGTCAGCTCAGATATTTAAATTTCAGAATTTAGAACTGCATTTATTTTTCAAATTTGGTGGGCTGAACATTTCCAAAGCAGAGGAATATTCTATAAACAACTTCTTCAGTAAAACAACAATGCGTCAAAACAACACACTCGCTCTCTTCGATATGTTTTGCACTGTATCTGCCTTCTTTCTTTCTTTCTTTTTTTTTTTTCTGGGGGGGGGGGGGGGGGGCCGTTGCCTGCTTCCTTCATGTTCTTATGTTATTATAAAACAAATTCTCAAAGATGCTGTGCAGCTTATAATCTTTAACCTTGGAAAAATAAAATGGACTCGGTTCCATGCAATTCAGTTCTCTCTCTCTCCACACATACCATTTCCAGCCACCGGATAATGCAGTCTTTGTGGTAATGGTGTTCACAAGGCAACCGTTTTGCTTCCTCTTCCAGCGTGAAGTCCTCCATACATATTGAGCACTGGAGCACCATAGCTGGGGAAACAAAAAAAATGCCTCAGGTCAGTTCTTTGTTCCAACAATGAAGGTAATGCTGACTATTGCTGAAAATGGACGCAGTAAGAATCATGAGTCAACCTCTTTGGCACTGTTGTGCATTTCACGTTACATGTCCTTCAAATTAGTGTTACTGGCTTAGCTTTTTAAGCAAGTTGTCTGACAAGAAAAAATTGTTTCCAAACAAAAGTCAAACTGTACTGTTCTTGAAATCAGAGATCAGAAAAGGCAACTGGACAGTTTGAAGCCTGTGATACGTCTGGAGTACCTAACAATCCAAAGAGCAGTGAAAGACGCCTTTGTAAACATTCAGTGCCATGGTGGGACTAGGGCGTAGGGGGGCACTGTGGCCATGTCAAGTGCTCCCCAAAGCCAACAAGAATCGGCTTATAGTGATACAAAAGCACAAACCTCTGTCTAGAACTGTATACCACTGTTTTCCACATGGCACACAGAATGGTTGTCTTCCGGCACAATTATTCAAGTTTCCCATTCCTTTCTCATTTTTATTTTTTTTACTACTTTGTTGTCCCTTTTGGAAAATTTGTGCTGCTTTCCCAGGGGGAAGAGTGTCCCTGCGGTGCAGCGACACCCAATACCTATCCTATGTTACAATTTTGCTGGGAGAGGAAAGCCAGATATAACCAAGAGAGAAACTCCTGATGAGCAGCCCGGTAGCCAGGAAAAATCGGTATCACACAAGCTCGACCTGGTTTCTAACCCATGCTTCATCGCTGCGACAGCTGTTCAGGAGCGCAGCGGCTGAGTCTGACACGCTACCCACTAGACCACCGCTCTACTTGAGTCATATTTTGAAGCACAACAGGCCTACTACACCACAAAGGTGCATGGTCCAATGTCTTCCTACCGCATTGTGATGGTACTGCAACTGGACTATGAGGGGGGGGGGGGGGGGGGGAAGAAAGAAAGACCACACGTACCGACTTGCTCCTGTGTGATGGTGACGGAAGGAAGAGCGTCAATTTTATCCGCCTCAGCTGGTGGTGGACCAGAGCTCTCTAACTGGTTTAAAAGCTATGTGGAAAACACAGGAAAAAAAGGCCATCAAAATATGAATCTTGACCTTCGCCAAAGGTCTGTAGCTAAACCAATTTTCATGGATCTGACACGAAACTACATCGTGGGTACAAAACACCCACAATTTTGAAGAAACTTCGAGTGTAGAGTCAGGTAAATATAAGTGTAACCATGAAGAAAATACACGAGAAAGAAACTGACAAAAATATCAGCAGACACCTGTGCGACCAGAAGAATATAACCACAGACTGAAACTGCGTGAAATTTGGCTGCTATCATGACGAGATCAGTCCCAGCGCAAAATAATTGAAAAACACTTTTATCTGATAAAAGTTCATGACTTGTATCGCTTTTCTGTATACAGCTATTAGTATGCATATAAACAATTTTGATTATATTTAGTTTAGTTTCTTGTTTACTAGTTTGGGTGAGTTTGGCGACATATGGCGAGGGTTAAGCAGAACTGTGTATCAACACCTTAGAGTAAAACCTTACATATCAAAATTCATGTAAAAACAATATCAATTCTTCTCCCTTTTTTTTTTCCTTTTGTCCTGCGTTCTTGGCTGTAACTATGTATAATAATGGATGTGTTGACACAAACAGAAATTTAATAAAACCAAAACAACAATCACAATCCCACTAAAAGTTTTGCAGATGACATACACGTACTTCAGAATGAAGCCATGACAGTGTTCCCTGCGATTCGAAAATACAAGGGTACTTGTGACCCCCTCTCCATATTTTTTAGGGTCATTTTGTAAATTGGTCTTTTAGTATAAAGTCTGAAAGTCAAAACTGTTTGTTGTTCATGATTACAAAAGTATTCAAACAGGAGAGATGGATGTGAATTATAATGATGCTGGTCATAGTGAACTGAGAAGGCAAGGAGCTCGCACGCTTACCAAGTACAGCATTATGATTGGACAAAAAGTGTCCCAGAGTACTTAAGCCAGTCTGATTCTATTATGCACAATGGCTCAGCGGAAATGCGATGCTGCAAGTGTCCGCTGCTAGACAAAGATCGCCTTTTGTTCACCGCGTTCCTGGGAGAGTGCTGGAATATAAAACTGTTTTGTCACGGCAGGACCAAAAACGTGCATACCCTGTGGCGCTCTGTTCTCAAATTTGTGCGTACAAACACGCACCCCTGTGCGCAACCGGGAACACTGTATGACACACTCTGTGATTTATCATTCTTTGGTTTTTAACTTCACAGTGCACAGCACCACCAGATCTTAGAAGTAGGGTAAAAGGGAATAAGTGTTTATGAAATGGGTGTGTATAGCTACAGGTATAACCTGTTTCACCTGCCCTAAACTGAGACCCTGTACAGAAAACTTTTTAATTCTCACAGCCAAGTTTTGGTCCTTATGAAAGTTCTGCACTTCAAGGCATTTCTTTAAAAAAAAAAAAAAAAAAAAAGTGGGGGGTGTGGGGTGCAAGCTCAGGTGAACCTGGTTATACCTGTGTGATGATGGTGTCCAGGCCACCTGCACCCCAGGCATAGTCTGCTGGGTTGCCATGGAGCTGGAACATATTTCTGAAACAACACAATGACACAGTCACAAGCAAACATCATCAAGAGACAATATACATCGCTAACAAACTGGCATGCAAACTGATCACCATACCAGTTGCCACCGAAAGTAAGTTTCACAACCAAGCCACCACCACACACACACACACACACATACACATACACATCTGAAGGACATTTGTACATAACTGTATAAAAAATTATAGACAGATGCCTAAGTACATTCTAAATATTTGACTCTTTATTTCCTGTATGTGGAAAATAAAATATAAGCACTGCATAATTTGAAGTCATCAGTACCGGTAAGTAACTACCCCTTCCTCAAGTGTTTTCCAGAAAAATTCTAGGTTGCATTTTCTAGATTTCCAGAAAAAAAATAACAGGTTCACACAGATTATATAGTGCCACATAGGATGCCTATGCAGTTTACTAATGAGTAAAGTTTGCTTCATCACATAATTTATAACAAAATTACAGTACAAAACCTCATTCATCTATTGTACTGGTAAACATGAGTTGTGGAAAACATCAAAGCAGAAAAACAACAAAACAACAAAAAGAAAGGAAAACCACACCACCAACACCACTGTCAACAACAACAAACTAAACATTATGTGCATGTCAAATAAAATGCTTACATTGGAATTCCATGAACTGCTGCTTCCCCGCCCAGCCTGGTCAGGAAATAGTTAATAAGTCTGCAACAAATCACAACATTTGTAGGCTTGCAGAAAAAGAAGAAGAACTGAAACACTTTGAGGTGTACCTAGAGATATGCCTTCCCCGCACATTTCCGGGACATAAAACTTACGCATCAGCAACACAGCACCACTTTCAGGAACACACCAAGATGACGAGTATATCAACCAAGCTTCAGACACAAAATTTAATCACTGTGTTGGCTCACCTGCATAAAATTACACCCTGTACAAATGTTCCCAACAGGTTAGTCAGGTGACCTGGTTTTATCTAAATGAGATTAAAAGGAGACCGATTTTGGCAATAAAAATAGTTCATGCCTAAGGGCAGAAACTTGCCAAAAAGACCTGGGCCCGTATGTAGAACTCGAGGTTAATTTAACCCATGGCTATGGGCCTAACCCAGACTAGGAAAAAAGAACCCCCAAAACAAAATTAAATTTAAAAAAAAGGAAGTGAAGCAAGAAAGACATAAATTCTTCTATAACGGCTTAGGCACCATGGTGGAATGGACCCGCTTCCTGATTTAAAATAAAACACAACAGAAAATTTAACCCTAGAGCTAGTTTAGTTCGAGGTTAGACTCTAACCCGGGGCTAAACTCCCTAACCCTGACTTTTACATACAGCCCCAGGTCTGGATTATGTCTCTTTGTACTCCACTGTGCAGTTATGCCAACTTGCTCAGCACTCGCAAGAAAGATAATAAGGTCAATTACTGCGACGGAGATTCAAATGTGTGGTTATTTGCTGTTTTTTTCTGGGACGCGCGGCAGATATTCATATTTCTGGGACAGACTGTTCATTTTATCCACTTTCTGGGACAAATACGGCTACTCCGTTATGACAGGCATGCCTGTCTCCCTCTCTCTGTCCGTATCACTGTCTAGTCTAAAGATTCATGAAGCGTACCCTTCTACATACGGATTTCGACCAGCTGGCCGTATCACCCTGACTGTCCCCTGTGATCCAGATGGACCTGGCCTTGGATCCGCTTGAGCGCCCTGACCTCGATCGCGTCCTCGACCCGCTTGATCAGCCTGGTCCATCTGGGTGAAGTTCGAACCCAGCAATGCCTGGGTCCACATCTAGTCACATACAGAAGGCCGCTGATGGAACAACTTCACCAAGGTCAAGGACAGCAAAATGATAAAGACAGCTGTGGGCACATGAAATACAATTAATTCATGGCTTTTCTTTCAAAATCCTGTTTTCACTCTTGCTGTGTTTTTAAGGTACAGATTCAGCTTGATTTTGAACATTTGCCAAATCCTCTGTATGTATGCAAAATGTTTGATGCATTTCTGTCGATTATGAGGTTTTAATTCTAATCTACTACTGTATTTTGAACATTGCAACATCAACGGGTTTGGTGTTCCTGTCACCTGATGAATACTTCATGTCATGTCCAAGCCATAACATTACAAACTAAAGGTTAAAAACACAATAGGTAAATTATGTGTTCCAATGGTCTTGTTTAAATGTTAAAAAGAATGGTATTTTTAATGCACATGGTATACTGCACACACACACACGCTACCCCAGTACTTGTGTGAGATGTCAGTGTTTCCCGAGACGACCATTACCTCAGCAAACTGAGCAGCAGGATCAGTGGGGCCCCGAGCCTGGGGAGAGTTGCGACTGGATGTGTTGCTTGAAGTGTTGGAACTGAAACATCATGGTACAGATGACAGTCAATGTTCACGCATATATATATATATATCTATTCATCTGGTCACTTGAGTCTGACAATCAATCTGTCGACAATATGGCCTGAGAAAAAAACTCAAGTCATACAGCACTGCCAACTGTCACATCAGAATACCTGATAGGTTGCAGTGCTCGTTGATTACCCAGGGCTTGTGGTAGATATTTTTTCTGAGGGTCAGCATGACTTCCAGCAGAAAAATCTGAGGGTCAGCCTACTCTAACAGACATAAACGCCGTACATTTCAGAGCGTCTGTGGCGACTGCTCTGACGATTGATTGCCGAAGATTGAAACTAAAACTGTGAAAGCTGTGCGTCATGCTATCAAATTTGATTATCACGCGACGCACTCCTGCTCCAAAATTTTAAAATCTGTGCGTCAGTAAAACCTCCAGTGATTTTTTTTCTGCGTCATTTCGTGATTTCTGTGCGTCAATACGCACAGTTTGTGCGTTAACACAAGCCCTGTTATCACAGCGTTGATTACTACATTTATTTTCATTACAGCAAACATAAGCACTATGAGTATCACTATCAGCATTATACAGCATTAGCAAAGAGGAGATGTAGAGGCAGGTAATCTGTTATTTTAAGAAAGGCCTACAGTATAACTTTATACATAACATTATGTTGAACACTAACACCAAAATGAAAATATGCTTGATGGACAAATCAAGGCTGAAAAATGAAAACAAGGATTTGTTGGACAACCTGAAACAAGCCATTTTTATCATTTGGCCTCAGTAAAAACGGTCTGGACCTAAGTACTGCGTTGAACAAATCTATACTGAATCATTTCGTTCTCCCGCAATGAATTCACCAATTTGCAACTTATAAAGATAAGAGTAGCCATAAATAAAATGTACAGAAATGAAATGCAATTTAAAAAAAAAAAAAGTTGGGGGGGGGGGGGGGAGAACACATCGTCGTGACTGTGAATTGTAGTTTTGTTCAGCTGTGTTCTTTCTGTTCCCAAAGACAGGCACTTAAGTCACACAAAGAGAGCAGAGCAGACTGGCACACTTTTGATGGTGTCACAAACCGAGTCAACTTCACCACCCGTGACATGACGTGGTCACCGGATTTACTCAGTTACCGGTACTGCCAAGTTTGGGAAGGATTGTGATTCAGTCATTCACAGGTTCACAGTCACACTTACGCAGCGACCTCCTCTATGAACCCACTGTTGCATCTTGGACAGGTATAATCCTAGGACAAACATAAAGGAAAAATAAGCATGTGGTTTAATGTAAATCTTCCAATCTATGTAAAAAGGCACTCGAATAATAAGAAAAAATAAGTCTTGCACTGCTGCATTAGAGGACAACCGTTCAAGCGTTAGCCAGTGTTTGTAACCTTTCTCCTGTTTTGGAAGTGCCTCAAATGTATTCCATGAAAGGGATAGAAAGTTATCGTTGTGTTTTACTCACTGGAAGATTTGGTGTAATCTCTGCAGAGCACTGGTGGCAGTAGAACCTGCCAGAACACGGCGGACTTTCGACAGAAGCCTCCGCCATTTTGTTTCCACCACACGACTTCCGGTAGACAACGGTACCGAGGTATCGCGAGGGAATCCCCTTGCTTACTGCATTGAGCAGTCACTCAGTCTCCTGTTGCACCATGAGGTGTAGGCCATTTTAGCTTTCCATTCAAACCACGATACTCGTTTTTAAACGACAGAGCACAGAACGTATAAAAATAAGGAAATCTAGCCTCACTTTCTAGCGAGATTCCAAACCTTGCCAATTACGTCATCAATACTTGTTACTTTCGTCAGGACCCGCCATCGTTTCTGCCGGAAAGCATTCCTTCCTTCCTGGTTCGTCGTTTAGGCTGCCTTTGTGGAGATGCAGCATTTTCTGAAGCAACAGCCAAGCACCGCTCATTTTTAAGGAAACGTGATTGCTGGAAAGAAGAGCACGAGCTTGTTTCGACACACAACGCAAGCATGTGCGAGAGTTTCCATATCTTGTGTGCTCTGTGCCGTGTGGGCTTGTACGCAGTGAGTATGAAAACCAGTGCGCTACTGACGCTTTTAGCACGGGCAGTGTTCAGAAGGATACTGGACATGGTTTCTTCCGTTAATTTGTGTATCATAAATCTGTATGTGTATGCCGAAGACCTGGTGTGGCTGGGATTCCCGGAAAGGGAGGGGGGGGGGTGTGTGCAGGAAAGCGCAAGACGCCAAGAGTAATGAGGAGGGGGCAGGCGAGGGTCCGGGGGGGGGGGGGGGGGGGGCTCGAGTTGTGATTCTGGAAAAGGGACAGTAGAAACTAGAATATGATGCACATGGATGAAACTTTAACACCTGAGGATGGATTTCAGCAGAATCATTTTGGCCAGATAAGGACTGATTCCCAATTTCTACCCCGGCCCGCACCCCAGAAGAAATTGTTTCATCCACATTATGACTTTTTTTCACTATTTCAGGCATGTTTTTTTTATGAGGAATGAAGTAGATGTGAAGACAACATTTGCAAACTTCATAGGCATTTAAGTAGCCCTCCCCCCCCCCCCCCCCCAATTGTTCAATAGGAACATGTCCTTAGCTTTACATTTTATAAAGTTTGATCCATGGATGCATTTCTGTGCAGTTGTACAGTTAATGAGTTATGTTGTGACAGTTTACACACAAGTTACAGAAGACTTTAAAGAGCTAGTGCAGAGCAAAAGTGGGCAGGCAGACGCACAATGTATTAGTTGTTTAGAGACGTACATTATTTATAACAGATTGTCTGTGTATCATTGTATGTCTCTGATTTGTTCGGCCATCCGGGGCATGTTGCAGGACAAATTTGTGCAAACTGATGCACAATGTAGTATTTGTTCAACAATCTGGGCCAAGTCGCCTACTTCAGCATACTTGCACTCTGAACTGTCTCCGCACTGAGTTCAAAGGAACTCAAGGCTCAGGCTCGGTTTTCAAAGTCAGAGAAGTGCAGACTGCATAATCAGTGCATGAGCATTGTTCATAGAAATAATGAGGAAGTTGGTATTCTGTGCAAAAAAAAACCCAAAAAACAAAAAAAACCCTTGATTGTTTTATTAAATTTTGAAAATAGTGAATTTGTTCAGAGATTGGGAAAGGTGTGAGGAAAGCTGAAGTTCTAATCTTTCTTCGCTTTCTTCAGCCGCTCTTTTCATTAATTCCATAATGTTTTAATTCTGTCACTTACAAAACAAAACAAAAGACAAAAAAAGACAGTTCAGTTGGGAGAAGAATAGGCAGGAGAGTAGTTTTGGACCACCAATCCCTCATAAAGAGTCATATTAAACCCGTGGGTTATTATCCTAAAGTGGTAAACCATAAACACGGAAGTTTCAGCCTGTCATGTCGCTTGTCAGTGTGATGGATGGTGGTTTAATTGGTATTTTCAAGTTCTAGTGCAGACCTACTTGACCCTGGGGGGCAGCATGAGAATGGTTGTGTCACTTGGCTGTGCCTGTAACTGTCCTACTTTGCCGCTGAGTGAACCTTGATCCGCACTCACTGCAATGCACAGATCTATATTCAGAGTACATTTTGAGTTTGGTTATGATTTCAGTTGTACAGAAGATTATGCTGCAAGGGCCCGAACCCTACACGGCCAAACTTCAGCGTCCTGTGCATCGGACTGGAGGGATGTGGGAAAAGCTCTATACTGGCAGTGCTCAGTAGCGATGATCTCCACAAAATAGAGCCTACTATTGGTAAGTGTGTACTACATATATGAGCCTGTGACAGAAGGTGGAGAGAGGCTGGGGTCTGTTGAACTTGTATGAAATAAAAAGTAAATGAGGGATGAATATATTGTGTGTTGTGTTGTTTTCAAAGTACTTTGCATGCAGAAACACATATCACAACTTCGCACTTCTGTGTGGATAACTATCCGTGAAAACTGTAAAAATGTGCGAGAAATGTGCTGACGGCTAAACGCCGAAATGGACGCTCGCCGCAGGTGGGGTGTGTGTGTCAGATTTCAGTTGTGTATTTCTGCACACAGCCCTTCATGTTTGCTTATGTTACTTCGTTTGGGATACATCTAAACGGTATCGACAAAGGTAGCTGTGAAAATAGCATATATTTGTTTTATTTCACCTGAAATAAAGTGGCATGTTGTGCGTGATGCACCGTGTCCCAGACCGCGTGTGCTCTTGACCCCTTTTTTGGTGTGTCAACATGGCCTACACATTCCAAGTTTTTGAGTAACCTCATTTGCATATCACTCCTCTGCGCAATGAACGAAATTAAATGTGCGTTTCCTTTTGCAAACTAAGTTTATTTCGAGTTTTGGCAGCAGCGAATGTTTTCATGTCCAAAAATCACGTACGAATAATTCCCGATTTTGATTCACGCGTGGTTCGTTTCGCAATCCGTACACATTTTGCCGAGCCTTCTGGGTCAGGTGAACATGTGCATGGCATTCACTTTGGAAAAATGTCGCCGAGACCGAAAGTAGGTAAGGTTATCGATGTCATGTCCCGTATCGTACTTTCGTCACGTACCGACATACATTAAGTATCATGCAGGTTTCTGGTGTATTTTCCCGTCTTTAATCGTTTGCCAGCGTGTTTTGAAGGGTTCATTTAGAGAGATCAGTGGATGGGTATTGTTCAGCCCACACAGCTTTCCGAGACACCACAGTTTAGTCGAACCAAACCATGTTTTCCTTATGACTGCTACGATTTTGCACCTGGGCTGTCATGTCCCGCATCACGATTGCTCAAAGAAATGCAAATATCCTTTCACTGTCGATTTCTAGTCTCAAAATTTGATACAGAATACGCTCAGAGCAGTAGCGCTGGCAGTTTGTCTTGTCAATGAACCATCGTTAGTTGTAGTTAACTACAAGGAGGAGATTTTCTAGTTGAACGTTACGAATTGGAAGGGGACATGGCGGCACTCCATGTCCCTGATCACATACGACATAATAACTACAGTTTAGACAAGTTCACTTGTCAAAAATTTAGCTGTTTCATGCTTCGTTGGTGACAAATGATGAATTGAAAAGAAATCCTTTGTTTCAAACCTTATTGTAATGAAAGCTAATTGGTATCTTTACTTTTCTCATGTCCTCGCAAGGTGCATCACATACAACATAAAAATCCTAGAACGCACAATTTCCTTACTTGTGTCACAGCATTACATCACTGTTTCACTGAAGAATGCTGTCAAGATATGAAATACTGTGTTTTTTCATTCACTGTTTTACTTCTGTTGTATTTATTGTATTTGTTGCGTTCCTGCTTGTGTTGCGCGTGACATGGGACATGATACATTCAATTAAACCTTAACACAAATGCGGCATCTGTCAAGTGTAACTCCACTTTTTCAATGTCTTTTAGTCAGCTTTATGGAACAGAGAAAATAAACTTTCCATTTTTTTTTTACAAATAGAACATTTTCGCATAATGTCATGTCCCCTGTCACATACAACCATCATGACCCTCGCAACATTTTTCACACACACAAGGACTAAATGCAAATGAGTTATGTTGGCAAGTGTGGTTTTAAATACTAAAAACATGTAGGTTTCAATGTAACATAATCAATTCTACAAAAAACAAGATTCACTTTTGCCCCATTCAAGTCCTCTCTGAGCTCCACCTTCTGTCACAGGCTCATATATGAGTCATTATGTATAAGTCTATTGTGCCAATTATGATTATGACACCCACCCCCCTCTCCCCCCTGTTTTGGGTTGGTTTTTGTTTGTTTTGTTTGTTTGTTTTTTTGGAGGGGTTGGGTTGGGGGGGGGGGGGGCACGTGTTGGACTTCCTCAGGACTTACTTTAATGCAAAAATGGTCATTTTTCAGGTTTAAACCATTTTACATGTAGTTTGAAGGCGGTCCTTTGGTTTTGATTCAGAATGATTTATTTTGTTCCAGGTTTTAGTATAAAAGCAGTCCTTTTTGATGACTGCATTCTTGAAGTAAAGGAACTTGGAGGTGGGTATTGGTACAAAAATGTGCATCCATTATATATATATGCCTAAACTGTAAGTGTTACTACATGATATTTGGCATTCTGGTCTGATTTTGGAGTTGCAATAATAAAAATACAAAAGAAGCCATTACTTAAAATTCTAACTTTTGGCAGGAGTCCTGGTTCACCTGTTTGGGTCAGTTTACATAAGATTGGCGTACATGTCTTTTTCCGTGCAAGGTAAAGCTTTGTGCTTGCTTGATAAGGTGACCAGAAGATAAATTTTGATTCTAGAGACTGGTCATACATGTGTACCATCTAGATTTTTACCCTGGAGGGGAGAAAACTGTGCGTATGATTTGTATGTCAACTTTTGTATTTTATTCCGCGCTGCAGTCGTCACTTGTTTTGTGTTTGTCTAGATTTGAATGTTTTGCTGCAGGTGGAGAGAAAGTGCGTCCATACTGGGAGCGCTATTTCCAAGTTTTCCAGGGAATCATCTTTGTAGTGAACAGTGCAGCTAGCGAGGAAGAGTTGGCCCTCGCCAAGTCGGAACTGTACAAAGCCCTGCGGCACACACAACTTCGCTCTCTCCCACTCCTCGTGCTCGCTAACTTCTCAGACGCCCAGGGAGCTCGCTCATCTCAGGAAGTAAGCACTTAATCTGTGCATCAGAATCAGTCACTTGACTGGCCCCCATAGTGTAGTGGTTAGCACTTTGCACCATGGACCGGGAGACCCGGGTTCGAGTCCCAGCCGAGGCAAGCAGGATTTTTCCTACCTAGGTCGGCTCCTGCCCAGAGCGAGTGTGCTTTGGGCCCAATGGGGAGGCTGTTGCCACACAGCCGAGATTCACCCACTTCACGGGTGCGACTTTGGGGGTGCTTCCCTTGGTATGACACGTCTTATGATGTGGATGATTACACGGCCGGCACCGCAGGTGCCATAGTTCCCGGGCCTGGTTAATGCCGGGATACTTATGACAGGAAGCATGGAATGCGGCCCTGTCCCGCAGTCCCAAACCACACAGACCTCCATAGCATCATCTTACCATCATCCTCATCTCCTTCATCATGCATAATAAAAATTGCCCCAGCTTCCAAGCCCTCGGTGGATTCCACCCATTACCAGGGAGGAATACCACTGGAGCCGGCAAAGAGTTGTGGCAATAACAACAACAACAAAAAAATCAGTCACTTGGGCCACAGTATAGCATCTGCGACCATTGTGGTGGCTCTGGCCAGGGTGTAACTGCAAGTTGTTCTAGAAGTGTACCACCTACTGAGCAGAGGACGTAATTTGGTTGACGACTGAGGACAGAAGGCTCATTGTGAAGTGAAAAGTGAAGTCTCGGTGTATTGCATTGAGAGCTGTGTATCATTTGCAGGGATCGATTTTCTCGCGTGCCGTGCGACTATGTCTCATATTTTGATAAAATGTCGCATAGAAATTTCGCAAAATGCGTCATATGTCGCACGAACATGACATCACAAGTGCACTTGACAACGCGAAGCAGAGATGCGCTGTCTATGTCAGTCATAGAGTCTGTTACACTGATCTAATTTTAGTGATGAGGCTTACTTATCCCGCTCGCCGCGCGCACTGCCAGGAACTCTCGCTCGAAAGAGTTGCAAAAAATATTGGCACGTTATCAGTTTTCTCAGTTCTGCGATCGAGAGGTCCTTTTCCGTTCAGAACCTGAATGTCACTGCACTTAGGAACAGGCTCTCGGCACAGACATGTGACAGAGTGATACGGATGAAATTGATTGTCTCATAGAAAATGAAAATGTCTCATAAAAATGACTGGTCAAGGAGACAATGTCTCATTGGCATATTTGAGTAAATCCATCCCTGCATTTGTAGAGATAGGCTATTTTGAGTGTACATGTGCACTCAAGAACAGAACTATTCCAGAACAAAATCTGTCCTCTGTGAAGCCTACTGGTACTGATCTTAAAATGTAAGATGTTTGGGTGCATTTAATTATGGGTATATAAAAGCTGTGGTGTGTGTCGTGTGCTTCCAGGTATCAGAACTGCTGGAACTTGAGAAGGAGCTTGGCGACACCAGACACTGGCAGCTACACGCCTGCAGTATCCACAATAAGGACGGCCTGCGCGAGATCTTTCAACAGTTCAACAAAACCCTGCTGGACAATCTCGAGACAGAGATCGAAAAGCGCAAAAACAGTTCTCCACAACACACTAACCGGCTTTAGCCCAGGCCACCAGGCACAGACACACACGCACACATGTATCTTTGTGTATATAAACATCCCATTAATAATTGTCTCAATTAATACGTATTGTATACATTTCAAGCGCTGCTAGACGGTATGTTTGAAATTCATTTGTTCTGTTTGTGCATATTTTAACGTAAAGCTTCTTAATTTCTTTTTGTGTTGTTGGTTTCATTGACTTGAACTAACGATGATGTACAGCTGAATTGGTTGAATATTTTGTGTCCATATTTTTACTTCTTTGTATATGAGTTCTTGGTTACCAAGTTATTTTTTAACCGATGCCAATTGTTCCTTTATGCTGGCCTTGGGCTGGTACCAGTTCACATGAGGCAGGCCAGTTTGTTCGAAATGCTTTGGTTCTTACATGATTGTTGTTTCCATTGTTCTCCCCTCCCCCAACCACTACCCCCACCCCCAAAGAGAGAAGAGAGAGCCTGGGTTGGCATGACAGGGTTTGTATACATGTACACAGAGTATTTTTGAGAAGAACATGGCAGGTTAACTGTTGTTCTGCTTTGCAGTTTGGTGCCACCCTGCGCGGTTGCAGAATTTGGAGAAAAGAATTTTGATGTGCCAGCCGGACTGGTGCTGACTGAAATATTTACTTTCCTAGAGATTGTTTCATTTTATTCATCAACACTTGCATGATGTGGTTAAGGAGCTGTATGAATTACAAAGATCCTGTTGTTAGTATGAAAGACCTGGCTCCCTGGCTTAGACTCCGCTCAAGACTCAAAGTGCAGAAGTGGCTCCTGTATCGGCAAGTCCAGTGTGTGCAAATTTCAGTTTGCGGGGCTTTTTATTATTATTTTTTTTAAACTACTTTATTGTCCCTTTCGGGAAATTTGGGCTGCTTCCCCCAGGGGAAGCGCGTCGCTGCAGTGCAGCACCACCCAATACCTTTTCTTTGTTTTTTAAAAACATTTTTGCTGAGGGAGGAAAGCCGGATAACCCAGAGAGAAACCCTGGCAAGTGACATGAAGTTGTTACGAGCCATTTACCAGTGCATCCTCTCAACAGTCCTGCCGTATCCCTGCTTGTGATTCCATCCCCAGACCCACAGGTTTGATAGGTCTGTGATGCTCTCCACATTGTTTTTGTTGAAAGAGAGAGAGTTTTCAACCTACCTCAGGTGACTGTCATAATATGATCCTCAGCTGACATTTAATCATGCACGAGAAGTCGTCAGATAATCAGGAGTGAGTTGCATGTCTTCTTGTGAGTTTGTGAAAAACCTTTTCAAAGCTAGTTGAATCTTGGACTAACTCAAGGCATCAAATTTGTAGTGGCAGTCTGCACATTTTCTGCATTCTTGCACAAGATGAACTTATTTCGTACACAGTCTGCTAACTATACCTCTCTCTGCTGCTGAGCAGAGGTATGTTGCATTAGGTGCCTACATTTTGGTGTGTGAATGTTGAAACTGCATAGCTATTTTAAATTAAAGGGAATGATCAATGAATGATCATTTTCTACTGGTTACAGATTTCTTGACTTAACAGTACTTTTTGTTTTTCATCTGTTTTTAAAGTGTTTATGGAGCCAGTGGATTTGAGTGCATGATTGTACTTGCCAGAGATGATTCGTCATTTTCTTCTTCTTTTTTTCCTTCCTGCATTATGTTTGAAGCCAGCTTTTCTTGTGATTTGTTCGTCCGTAGTTGCACTTAACCGGGGATGAATATAGCAGTGTTCTCTTCGCGCTGATATAATTTACACTGTTAAACTGCCTGGCCGCTTATGCGTTCAGTGCATGACAGATTTGGATGGCAGAGGACTGTGCAGTGGTCTCTCTATTCATGTCATCATGTGTCGTCTTTTGTTTTTTTGTTTTTTGTAGCCATTATTTTTTTAGTTTCTTGGCAAACACCAGCTTTGTATCGAAGGTGTTCACATGTAGTGTCTCATTTGTTCTCAAATACCAGAACAGCTGGATTATTCTGCATGCTTGGGATAAATCTGTTGAGAAAATGCGGCTTTTTATGCACAAATGACATCGCCATGGCAGCTAACATATCCCCCTTCCCCTTTCGCTGTGTTCTCGGCCCTCCCATCACCACCACCACCTTGCTCACAGTATACCTACATACAACTCTGCCATTTAGAAATGAAATAGCCTTTTTTCTCCAGCGATGTTAATGGACTCACTGTGTTTTACCATTACACGGAAGCACTCTCCAAATGTGTATTATTGTCACGATTATCATTCTTGTTCACATCAGGTACAATCTTTTTTTTTTGTTTTTTTTGTTTTTGCTGCCACAACTCTTTGCCGTCTCCAGTGGTATTCCTTCCTGGTAGTGGGTGGAATCCATGGGGGGGGGCTCAGAAGCTGGGGCAATTTTTTTTATTATGCATGATAATGGAGATGAGGATGATGGTAGGACGATGCTGTGGAGGTCCGTGTGGTTTGGGACTGCGGGACAGGGCCGCATTCCATGCTTCCTGTCATAAATATCCTGGCATTAACCAGGCCTGGGAACTACTGCACCTGCAGTGCCGGCTGTGTAATCATCCACATTATAACTAATAAGACATGTCATACCAAGGGAAGCACCCCCAAAGTCGCACCCGTGAAGTGGGTGAATCTCGGCTGTGTGGCAACAGCCTCTCTGGGTAGGCGTCGACCTAGGTAGGAAAAAATCCCACAAGGTGCTGATAATACTTGCCACACCTCCAACAAACTGATGACTGGTTTAAATTAGCACAACTTAAATGAGAGGTAGTAATAAGGTATAATCAGTCTAGCTTTTTTAGGGGGGTGGGGGGGGGGGGGTGACAAGATGTTGGTATATTTGTATTGTGCTTTAGGGCACAAGAGTCACCCATATAGTACAGGTCAGATGATTACTGCTGTGTGAAACAGATTTTGGGCATTTCAGACTGCTAGTCCATATTTAATTGCTGTTGAAGAACTGCTTTTCTGAACTCTGTGGTTACCTCGTTCTCCACAAATGTTTTCAAACAGTGTCTCAATTTTTGACAATGTAGCCTCAATCCATGCCCCACTTTTTGTGTTAATTCTTTAACACCCACCCGCCCACCTATTGACAATTTACCGACACTCCATGTCCCAATTTTTGACACTTTAGCCTCAAAGTATGTCCCAATTTTTGGACACTTAACCCTCAAAGTATGTCCCAGTCTTTTGGACACTTCAGCCTCAAAGTATGTCCCAATTTTTGGACACAACCCTCAAAGTATGTCCCAGTCTTTTGGACACTTCAGCCTCAAAGTATGTCCCAATTTTTTGACACTTTTAGCCCGAAACCATGTCCGAATTTTGACACTTTAGTCATATGGTGTTGTCTAAAGATGATGATGTTTGTTTCCTCCTTTCTGTTGCTAGGTAAAATTTACCTTGTTAACCTGTCTGAACAGTTTAGTTCGAGCCCGTTCAGGGTTAAGGAAAAACACTGACAACACGCTCTCTACACTTGATATAAACAGTTTTATTACTGTAGTAATCTTCATGTTTGTATTTACAATTCCGACTCCATATTTGTCATGAACACGGTGTACATTGGTACGTGCAGCATAATGACATCGTATGAGGAAACAAGGTACTGTTGCAGGAGTGGTATCAAGCTCATAAAACTTGCACTTGCTCATTTCACGTTCTTAATTCACACTCACGGCGGATATTCATGATAATACAATGCATATTGATGAAGAGTTCAGTCGTCAACAATTATTCAAAACAGAAATTGTACATAATTATGTAAATATGCTGTACATTTTCTTGCATGAATTACTTAAATGCTGCTTACCTCTGTGATTCATTTCCTCCAACCACACACTTGAAGGGGTTCTCATTTCTCTGTGTGTGTGTGTGTGTATGCGTGTTTGTGTGTGTGTGTGTGTGTGTGTGTGTTACATCCATTGGGATTATCAAATGTGACTGGGGCTAAGCACTGTCTGTGCTTTGGGAAAAATAAAGACAAAATTTCAGTAGAAACCTCCCTTTATATTTGAACATGGAGAGTGGTAGGATATAGAATACGTCAGTGGACATAGTTGGCGTTGCTGTACACCCCCTTCTTATCATATTGCTTTGAGCAGTGTGTATGTGCAGTCAGTAAACCATGCTGTGTCTGTCTAACGGGGCTTTAGGACTTTGACATCAACTTCTGTAAGTGTAACTGAAGGGGGGGGCAAAACGGAATCGGAAAGTAACGCATCTACATTCTTTTTGTTGTTATTGACACAGCGTATTTTGTTGATTTTAAATTTTTTAAAAAATGACAGATAGGGGCTCATGTATAGCCGAGTGTCTTTGCCTGCCATCTCTAGTAATTAATTTTTTTTTTATCCTTTTACCCAAACTCACATTTATCCTCATTGTTTTTACGCATCTGTGGGAAAGTTCATCGCAAAACTTGGGGGGGGGGGGGGGGGGGGGCGTCTTTCCATCTTGCCCCCAACAAGAAGAATCCTTTTTGTGTAATATTGGGATGTGGTTTGCGAAGGTGCATCTTTGGTTTTAGTAATGCACTAGCAATACTGTCAGAATATGATTAATAAAACATATGTGAGTGTGCTTTTAAATCGTGATTTGGAACATACATAATTATTTCCATATGTATCTTGCTTCAGCAGTTTTAACACTGTGACTGTTGTGGAAAGGAATGAACATATGATTCACTGTAGATTCATTCAACATTTTTTGTTTTGTTGGTTGTTTTTGTACGTTTGTTGTAACAGTTTGAGGTGAACGTGTGCAGCTGCGTCCCAGAAGCGAAGGCTGAGCGAACTGAACACTGCATACAGTACTTTACGCAATAGACTAATTTGTTCAGTACTTTCTGAAGTTTGAAATGTTTCTGATACAGCTTCTAGCAAATTGCCTTGTCTAAGACTATGACTTAGAAAGGTAAAATGTTCACGATCTACAGTGATCATTTTTCAGATGAATGATTTTTATCCACTGCATTTTTTGAAAGTGTTTATTACTATGAAATAGAGCATACACTAGTATTCCATTACTTGTCTGTCATGTGAACACATTCATTCAAACAACACTAAATGAAAACCCATGACTTTTCAGTCCTGTGTTGAAGAAAAGCAGAAGTATTGTGTGCTGTAAAAAGCATAGATATTCTCTTCTCTATAACAGATGTTCTTCTCTTTTTCTTTTTTTTTGGGGGGGGGGGGGGGCTTTTATTTAAGACCCTTCTAGCATAGACAGTATTAGTGCAGATGCATGTATGAGAACGCACCAGAGATTATTTTTGTTCACTCAGGTTGATGGCAGGTTTTATTCATGTGTATGGGGGTTAAACAGTATGGCTACTGCAAAATGTGTGCCACCATGCTTCAGCTGCTTCCATTTGTGTAGGGGAAGGATGCCACTTTTTCATTTGTCCTGGAGGTGGCACTTTTTTTCCTCCTCAGGATTGCAGATTTTTGTAGTTTCACAAAAGAGCAGTGTACAACCAAATAATCACTTAGCGAGACATAACATTGTACTAGCCTGTAGCCATGTGAGAGGAGTTGTCGAAACTTTCCAAATGATAGGTAAGTTTGCTTTTTCGCGGCCATTTTGTTTTACCCCCATAATGTTCTTGCTTACAAGCCTCGGTTAAGTGGTTCCCTACACATATTTCATCACTCAACATAAGCAGATATTACCATGGTTACGGAATGGGGCGAATGTAATTTTGAATGCAAACAGGCTGTGAATACTTTTGGATGTATGAATTTTTTAAAATACATGTATTTGAATTGTAGCATCTGTATTACGTTTTTTGTTGTTGTTGTTGGGAACGCACACCTGAACATTTTCAAGTTGATGTTTTTGTGGATTAGCTATGGGTGCAGTATTAAATTACACGGCACAAATTTTGCAAAAGACCAGGATGGAGACTTTCTTGTGGTTGTACATTCTGACCTTGTTACAACTTTAACAATATAAAAATATACATATATATACACCATGAATATTAAATTTTGAAGATAGAAGATTCATGACACAAATGAAAGTAGGCGGTCTCTTTAGTCACATGTGATGTATGCGTTTTATTTTTCTTGTTTTTGTTAACTGTTAAAAGTATTTGTGAATGTACACATTTCCATCGTGTAATTTTATGGTAATGCATCTTGTTTTGAAAAAAAAAAAAAAAAGACCCTCACCTTTTATTGCCAGCATCATGCTAAGCTCAGACGTATCTTCAATAATTGTCATGTCATAGGATCACATCTCCAGTGCACTTTTAAAAGAACAAATGTACAGCAGCTGTATGTATGATCTGGCTAAGTCATTCGCAAACATTTGTAATTTTACCCATTGCTTATGCTCGCCCATGATTATACGATATTGCATACGATGATTTGAAATACCGTATGTGTCTTAATTTTGTGCTTGCAAACTTGCTCCGATTGCTAGTCTTGCATCTGGCCCTGTCTTTGCCCATTTGAGTATGTCGGCATGGAATCATTGGTCACAAGATGTCATGTGCTGTTTTTATTATTCTAACTTCTACAGTACTACTTTCTCATGAACCTAAATACAAGTATTCTGACAAGCATGGCCAGTACTGAGAGTGAGAACTCTGTGCTCTGCTATTACCATACTTTTCGCCTTCCTTTATGGGGAGAAAAAAATCAGAATAGCAAAAGGTTCAGGTTTGTCTCTGATGGAGGATATTTGGCTGAAAATGTGGAAAATGGAATAATCTTTTCTGTTGTCCTCGTAAGTATGTATTGACCCTTTTGAGATTCTGGTCTTTTGTCAATCTTTCAGGCACAGCATGTATTTGGCATGATTGAATTTCGGCTCAAGTTGTTTTCAAAAACAGCATTAGTACAACTGGAAAATGTCCAGTGTCTTGAGCTATTCTCAAAATGTACATGTACTTCCATGAGGCCATCGATAAACTGTATTCCACGGCACCTACTAAAGTTGGTTGTCGTCCATCTTAACTTCAGGTACCTGTTAGCATAAAAAAGGCGAATCATGAATATTTAGAAGTTTTGTATCAAGGACATGTTTTCAGCGTCTCCATTTCCTGTGAATGAATTTTAGATTTGACAGCTGACAGGTTCTTCAAAGGTTTAAAACTGTGAATTTGATTTTTAATGTGCTGTGAAGGAGTTTTCCTGCCAATGTATGATTGCAAGCTTGAACAGGGTCTCTCTCTTTTGAAACCATTTACAATGAATGTATAAGTAACATTCTCTGTTTTCATTAATTCTCTTTGTTGGCGAATAAAATTCAGTGCTTTTTGCTTCTCACCTGCGTTGAAATACATTTTTGAAGTTTGATTTCAGCAAGCATAATACAAGTCTAAGCTGTTGCCTTTCTGCATCTCTGTTTTCACATACATTGACCTTTCCTTTGGTTGAAAGTTAGTTTGATATTTATTTCCCTCTTTCCCATTTTGTGAATCATCCCAGCAAAATCTCACACACACACACACACACACACACACATTTTTTCACTTCTCATTTTTTTTAATTGTCCTGTAGGGTTGAATCTCTCTCTCTCTCTCTCAGGCACGCACACACACACACACACACACACAGTGACACACATGAAATCTTGCAAAACTATTTCACTTGTATACCGTGACACACATGAGAAAGAAAACAAAAATGGCACAATTTCATAAACACAAAATACATCACAATCTTGCAGCCATCATGACTAGAGGCAGCACCAAGTTGTCTATCTGGGTGGCCAGGGCCTCGTACACTGATGACACAATGACAGCAAATGCGACACTCCACCATGATGTGATGGCTGTCCACCCTGAAACAAAGGCACAAGCATCAATACTCTTTTCTTTTTTTTCCGCAAAAACCAAGCTACTATTCTATGCTGAATGATGGCTGCCGGTAGCTTACGTTATGGCATGGTTACCAATGATCACGCTGAGATGTAAGCCAATTATTGTGAAATGTCACACATTGTACTTCCCTGTGACTAGGGTACCGGTATTTCACTGATTGGGTATGATGCTGTGAAGCTTGCTTTCCTTCAGAAACTACCAGGCATGACCAGAACTGAGCACCACATCCTAATGTTGTTTCTAAATAGTCTGGAAAGATACATTGCTACTGTGACTACCCAACACGGACCTCATCTACGTGAACTCTATTCTGCAACATGTGGATGTTGTGAGTCCCAGTAAGTTGTTAAAACAGTGTGAACCAACACTGTCAGGTGTGATAATCGGTCAATACTGTGTGCACTGTTTATTCATGCACTGCTATCAACGTCCTTACCCAGGTAAGCTATGACCATGATGAAAGCAAACTGTAGGAGAATGGATGCTCCCTGTTCCCTCTAAACTTTTGTCAGTGCCTGCCAAGTAAAATGCTTGAACGTGAATCGGGAAGCACAAAAGCACTAGCATAAACTTTAAACATGTCAGGGATGTCACTGGAGCTTGAAACCTATAGGACAAATGTCCTGGAAGGTGGCAGATGAATAGGACATTTGTCCTGAATTGGAACGAAACAATAGGACATTCTGGCGCGCGACAATAAAGCATTGTAAAACAGGAACCACATAAACACAAGTCAGGGTTAAACTCTTTGCCAATCAGAGGGCTTCTTTTAAGGAATACCACATACCACACGTCACTCGCTTTGCGTGCGTGCAACTAAAAATAGTCTCTGCGCAAGCGAGCAAGTTCCTGAGTAGCGCAAGGCGGCAGTCCTCACTCGGAAAAATGCCACTAGTTTGTCCGCGATCAACAGAAACACAATCGGACATATGACCTCCTCTTGTAATAAACAATCAGGACATCTGTCCTGCTGGACAGTTTTTTCATCGGACATTTGGCCAAGTCTATCGGTCATAGTCCTGTGTCCGGGCACCAGTGACATCCCTGCATGTATACTGCCACTTTCAGCTGTTAAAGAGTTAAGACTGTAGTAGCATAAGCTGCATTTCACAAACTACTTGACTTAAAACTTGTCTCAGGAAATAACAACTTTCAGATGCAAGCTGCAATAATCAGATAATGTCTCAAGTTGAAAGAATGTCCTGCAACACGCACCCACCATGTTTATCTCTTACATCCTGCTGCATCAGCAGGATGAAATTTAAATAAAGTACTTACGGACAGATACAGATAACTTCATTGTCCATAAAAGGAAATTTGTCTTAGGACATCACTGACAAGTAAACAAATGCAAAACATGAGATCACACAAGCAGTGTTGGCTTTTAAAAATCCCCCCACACCCCCACCCTCTTAAACACTAAATGATCTTGTACCTGGCCATCTTGTCCGTCCATATCTTGCACCAAACAGACAAGCAAAAGTGTCACCTATACCCAGGGATAGGACACCTGCGTAGTTATGCATAAATATCCCCCCCCACCCCTCTCTCCCCTCCCCTCTTAACACTAAATGATCTTGTACCTGGCCACCTTGTCCGTCCATATCTTGCACCAAACAGACAAGCAAAAGTGTCACCAATACCCAAGGATAGGACACCTGCGTAGTTATTCAAATCACCAGCTGAAACATGAGAAAAGCAACTGTGACGATGTTGTGAGAATCATCTGTTAACATCTCTTTATCTGAAAACACAACACTGAAAAGCCCAGTTGTTTCACGCACAGGTGCACACATTCACACAATTTTTGCAATACTGTGCAAGACAAACTTGGAAAGCATAAAAGCAGATTCACAAAATGAGCACCTTGCAGCTTTTGTACAGCCATGTTTATGTTTCAGTCACTACAGGCACCAACAGGACTTCTTCCAGTTGCAGAACCATGTTCAAAACGTTTCAATGTTTGGAAGATTCTGCTTTGGTGAATCACATGCCTGGCAGACACAAGGCTCCATGTTCGAATAAAACATTGGATAAGACAGGAATTCTGTATCTTATAACTGAAAATTACATACAACAGGTGCTAAGCTGGAGTTCACATGTTTGGAGGCTGGTGGTAGATTTGGACAGGGTGGGTGGGTGTTTGCGAGTTTAATGTCCTTTTCCACCACATAAGAGTGATACCAAAGATGGGGCAACGATAAAAAAGGCCAGCACAAATATCTGGCCACAGTCGGGGTAGATTTGGACAGAAATGAATAGACAGCAACATGCTTACAGAACTAGTCTCCAGAGCCTGACGCATGGAGAGAGACAAGGAGTTAAGTCCTAGACTATGTTGACTAAGCTGAGACCAAAACACTTGTGCAAGAAGCACAGACGGAGACTAATCAAAGACTGTGAATATTCCATGGACTATGCAGTAATACACGTTGATGATAGTCCCAACATGATTAGTCTGAAACTAGAGGTAAGTTTAAGACTAGTCTGCCGGTAGTCTCTTTTCGTGCATCAGGCACCAGAACTAGAAGTTTCGAACCCAGGAACCTAGAGCGGCAGCAGGAACTCACCATGTACACTGTGTGCCAGCCAGAGTGGTAGCGACAACCCCACCAGCAGGTAGATGTGAGTCAGCAGTACCCTCCCCTGATCCTGACTGTCAGCAAACACTTGGAAGGATTCCTCTATGGCTGGACCCAGCATTTGTACTTTAGACAGTCTGGCAACCTGTGCACAGCAGCATACATGTGTAAGCCAGAAGAGGTTGAAATATGCATGGACTAGGGACATATGCTGCCTACATTTGTTGAATCTGAAGTGGTCACTGCAGTAATGAAGTAGTACAATGAAGGTTGCACACACTTGAATTTCCCACCCTTGGGATAATAAAATGATTGATTGAGTGGTTTTGCAACTGCTCTATCAGAGGTGTGTGGACTAAAGTGTTCAAATTGCATGTACATGTACTGGCTGGCAATATGCACATACGCAATCAGGGCCGCGTTTCTTACGGAAAGGCGCTCGCGGGCGCTTGCGAAAGTCGCTTTGCCTCGTTGGGAAACGGCCAATTAGAACCAAGGCGCTTTCAAAATGGCGGTGGAATCACGAACACTGTTGTTGGCAAGGTTGAAAAGGAAGAAGAAAACTCTAGTGCTCGCAGCTATCAGTCATCTTTTGAGCGCAGAAGACGACGTTTTTGAGGAGGAGCAATAATTACTGGCTTGGAGCATGATATACCGCTAGTATGCATGTTCTGCTCGATGCAAAACGGAGACGTAAGGCACCATTACGTACTCACTTTGACCACTCCTTCCCCACAAACACGCACGACATATCCCTGAATGACTGGCGACCACGGCCCGGTGCAATTAGCTCAAATTATTTTCGTATACTATTCTGCACAATTACAAGTTGGGACAGGTCTCCATCCACCCGCAAATTCATTTTAAGCCATTTCTTAGTTCCACTTCAACGAAGCCTTCGGTGGGCGCCGCCATCTTTGTTTACATAGAAACTGACCACGTGACCTTTTGCTCGCGGCAAACTAGCTTCAGACGTCGCGCGCGGGCGCTTTTTCTGCCCGCCGCGGGCAAGGTGCCTATAGACAGTTTCATAGGAAAGCGCCCCGGAACGTTTCGAAGCGCCCGCCTTAAGAAACGCGGCCCAGTTTCATTGTTGTTATGTTTTTTGGGTTTTTAAAAAAATTACTTTCGGGAAATTTGGGCTGCTTCACCCAGGGGAAGTGCGTCGCTGCAGTGCAGCGCCGCCCAAAACCTATCCTATATTTTTTTTTTACAATTTTGCTGGGGGAGGAAAGCCGGATAACCCGGAGAGAAACCCCCCGATGAGCAGCCCGGCAGCCAGGAAAAACCCACGCTTCATCGCCATGACAATGGTAACGGCCATTCAGTAGCGCAGCGGCTAAATTCGACGAGCTACCTATTAGATCACCGCTCACCCACAGGAGTCAGGAGCCTGAACCAGAGCAAAGTTTGACCTATTTCTTGACTGCTAAACCTGTTCAGCCTGGAGAGATCTGTTGTACCTGGACTCTGTTCAAGCTTAAAATGCTCCAGGGACCAAAAGGAGGAAAAGTGTGTAGTACTTAGTGACTAAGTGGAAAAGCCAGGGGTGCACTTCTGCAACGCAGACAAGTTGTGCTAAGGGTGTCCAGGAATGTCTTTTAAAATTAGACTGAAATCTGTGTAATTTTGGGCATTTTTGCTTGATTTTGATTGTTTCAGATGAGGACACTTTTTGTTTTGTTTTTTTGAGGAAAATGTTTACATTAAAATCTGTGCCATTTTGGCATGGTTTGACATGCTTCAAATGAGGCAATTAACGCACTCTCTTGGGGGAGGAAACTTTTAAACTGAAGGTGAAAATCTGCTGGAAGGTGAAAGATTTTAATCCCTGTTTGTTACACCATTCTTCACTAACACATCCGTACCTCCAGCACAATCAGAACAGCAAACGCCACCACAGATGCCAAAAGAAGGAACTGTGGGTCGGCAGCCAGTCCAGGTGTGTAGACCGCCACCACTACAAAATGGAAGGCTTTGCGCACCGAGGAAGACGCTCTAGCACTGCTGCTGCGGCCTCTTGAGGGAGAGCTGTGAGTGAATGCTGTGACACACACAGCTGTCAGCATGGCTAAAGTGAACCACCAGATCAGCAGTCGTATCTGTTAGACATAAACACTTAACAGTTCACCCGTTTCTTTTTCCGCAATTTAAAGACCCAGTCTTTAAGATTTTTTTTATGCTCTTAGATTGTTCTGAGCTAGACACCTGCACAGTGACAGCATCTGAAATGCTGGCACTGAGCCAGCAGATGCATACATAATCACACCACAGAAATGGCTCAGAACAATTTGTGAAAAATGTATGTTAGTATAGATTTGTTGCAGGATTGACTTTCACGTAGAACAGAATTGTTTTTTTAATTCATCATAATGAACAGATGTGTTTGCTTAAGCCACATTTAAAGAGACTAAATCACGATGATTATCATCTGTCTACAGTCTGTCCAGCAAGATCTGTTTAACAAACATCCGTCCAGCACAAACCTGTCACTCATAAAAGCCCATGCAAAAATCACAGTTTTACTTGAAATCGTCAGATTACTGGACGCCACTTCAAGACACTATTATGCAATCTGCAGCAGTCTCTGGCCTAGCGGGGAAAGCCCACGCCTTGCGTAATAGTGGCTTGAAGTGGCTACTACTGGCGTAATAATAATAATAATGAGTAGTACTTGTTTAGCGCTTAATCTCACAGGAAAGCAACTCATAGCGCTACACACACACACACGCGCACACACACACACACACACACACACACACACACACGCGTGCCCATGCACGCACTGACACACACACACATACACACACACACACACACACACACACACACACACACACACACACACACACACACACACACACACTGACATGCACAACCTGGCATGATGCGGATGAACAATTGCAGTCAAAGGCACTGAAACAATGGCAGACTACTTATATGTGTGAAAGGCCTGACGGAAGAGATGGGTTTTCAGGTTCGATTTGAACTGGGACAGTGTGGGAAGGTCACGAATTTCGACTGGCAGCGAGTTCCAAACAGCTGGGGCAAGGAAACTGAAGGAGCGTACAGTCTTATCATATAGTGGGCAGGGAGTGGTCAAGCTCAGGGTTTTATGAGATAAGCAGATTTCAGCGGACATTCAAAACCTGTATCTATGCGGTCGCCTGCCTTCATTTTCAATGCGAACTGACCCGTGTTGTGTTCCAGAGGAAGTGAAGAAACCACAATAGTGGGTTGGAATGGGTGATGATTTGCAGCGTTACCAAGGCTGCCACAGCAAACCCAGCATACGGTAGCAAGAACGTCACAATATGATGACCAGCATTCATGAGCAACACAGGTAGCGAAGCCAGTGTCACAAACACCAACATCACCTGTTGAAGAAAAGAAAAATCAGTAAAAAATGGATATGAAGATTTATTTACAAGTTGCAGGAATAATTAATGTGATTTTGGTGATGATTAATTCATTTGTTACATATAAATATGGAAAATCATAATATATAGACTGAAGAGTGGGGCAGTTGGTGGTCTAGTGGTTAAGAGACTTGTCACCAATGCGAGATGTCCGGGGTTTGAGACCCACTAGGGCAAAGAATTATTCCCTCTTGTATGTGGCACCATTCATTCGGGCTGATCATTGGGAGTTCTCTCTGGCTACTCCAGCTTTCCCTCTTGTACGTGGCACTGTTCATTCCGGCCGATCATTGGGGTTTCTCTCTGGCTACTCCAGCTGCCTCCCCCTCTGCTTTGGAAATGTTCAGCCCACCAAACTTGAAAAATAAATGCAAGTCCATATTCCGAAATTTAAACAGCTGAGCTGACCCTTCGCACCATATGATTGTAATGTGTTTATGTCCAGTGTGTGAGAGAATGCGTGTGATCCACGTGAGCATGCGTGTTGGGTTCAGTTCGTGGCGTTTTGAGCTGATTTTATGAAATTGGGTAAAGCGCCTATACAATACTCATTATTATTATTATTATTATTAAGAGTGCAGGGCTTAAAATGGTTCATGATCCAAAAGGAGGAAGAGTGCGCAGCATGTAGTGCCACAACCGCGTGTCTGAAAAGCTGATATAATATGTTGTGCTAGGGGTGTCCGAGGGCATGCTCCCCTTGGAATTTTCTTTTAAACTTTAGCAAGTAAAAGCGACATAAAAGGGACAGAAACCGCTTAACTTTCACAAAGGTTGGCACAGGTCAATGTTTCGGCTTTCGCCTTCCTCAGGACACAAACAAATGGGGCATAACCTCAACAAACAAAACGTAATTCTGCTGACATACTGACATACACGGCGCGGGGCAGGAAAAAAAAAAAAAAAGTAAATAAAATAAAATAAATGGTGGGGGAGAAAAGGACCAGAAAACAATAGTTAAAAAAACTTTTTTATGTCAGTATGTCAGCAGTACAGTATACGCCGGTTATAAGAAACTCGAGGGGGGTGAATTTTTTGGTTTCTTATATCCGAGTTTTCTTATATCTGAAAGTCGGATATAAGAAAGTATTTTGAAAAATATTTCTTATAACCGAGTTCAGTGAAAAAAAGGTTTAAAACATTTCTTTTTTCTCAGTTCGTGTATGTTTTGCATTAAATTAAGAAATATCTGGTTTCTCTTAAAGACCTGCACAGAATATATATGTGTAGAGTTAATATACACCAGTGCGCTTGTGTCCTTCAATGTCAGATTTTTTTGTCTGAACATGAAAATACTGTTTTTGCTTCCCAACTGTAGCGCTGGCGGTCATGTGGTAAGAAAAAACAAAACAAAAAGAAAGAAAAAATCAACCAAACCAACCAACCAACCAAACAAACAAACAAAAAGGCAAACAAAAAAGAACTAAGGGGAGAGAGAGAGAGAGAGAGAGAGAGAATTCCCTTGTATTTATAGGATATATTAAAAGTGCATTATGTATCAACTTTTGATCTATAAAACACTCGTCCCATTAGAGTATGATATGCGATGCTTTCCGTGTCTAATTTGGCTGAAAAAAGCTGCAAATTAGCTTTTTTTCTGTTGGGAGGGGGAAGGGGATGGAGGAAAGATGGACCACGTATATTGTCAAAGAAAGGAATTGATCAACAGTTAGTCTAATACTGATAGTTTTATTCTCCTTAACGCGAGCCCTGTAGACAGACAGACATACAGAGAGAGAGAGAGAGAGAGAGACTGAGCTCCCAATCAGGCAACAAAAAAAAAACACCAAAATAATAATAAAAACAACATATAACAATAGAACAACAAAAATGCATCTCGTATTTTTTCTTCTTGCCAACATTCAATTTTGCACGGAACACAATGGTAAAGAACCAATTCAAGAAAAGAAAATCATGCGCCATCATGTACCTGTCCTAAGTGACGTCAGACCTGACCTGTTTTCTTAGAATGGGTGAAATTTTCTTGGAAATGTACTTTCGGTTTCTTACAATGAGTGAAATTTTCTTGGAAATGTACTTTCGGTTTCTTATATCCGAGTTTTTGTATCAAGCGGGGCAAGAAATTTGCTTTCCTAAAACCGAGTTTTCTTATAAGCGAGTTTTTTGTATCCGAGTTTTTGTAATACATAATAAAGAAGAGTTTGGCCGGGGGAAAAAAATTTGTTGGCAATAACCGAGTTTTCTTATATCCGAGTTGCTTATATCCGGCGTCCACTGTATGTCCTTTGCGAAAGTTAAGTGGTTTCTATCCCTTTTATGTCGCTTTTATTTGCTTAACTTGTAACCACTTCGCAGTCATTACCGTCTCCTTTTCTATTTTAACTTTAGACTAAATCCTGTGCAATTTGCTGCATTTTTGGAATGATTTTAAGAAGCTCAGAGGAGGAAACACTTTTTTTTTTTTTTGAGGAAAAGTTTTAGAATAGGACTAAAATCTGTGCAATTTGAAGAGTTCTGGCATGATTTTATGCGCTTCAGAGGCGGAGGAAACACACATTTTGGAGGGAGGAAACTGTTAAGCCAAAAGGTGGAAATCCGCCGAAAGGTGCAAGATTTTAAGCCCTGAGGGTGAGCAAACCCCAGTTAAGTGCCAGCGCCATGCCTCCCAGGCGGACTGGCCACATAAGTACAGGAGCAAGATGAGCACAATGTGATGACCGGTGTTCATGAGCAATAAAGGTAGCGAAGCGAGTGTAACAAACACCAGCATCACCTGTTGAAGACAACAAAAATGAATAAAGAAATGGGTATATACATGCAGGGTTGCACATTTTCCACAGCTTCTATAGGACAAAGTGTCCTGGAAACAGCAAAGTGATAGGACACAGTGTCCTGGCCACTTAGTGTCAATAAAAATTTTGATAGGACAAATGTCCGCTTGAGGTGGGAAAAACAGGACATTTGAAATTTTTATAGGTCAATGTCCTGGGACCGACTTAAATGTGCAACCCTGTACATGTATAAACCTTATCCCCCCCCCCCCTCCCCCAAACCTTTCAGTCCTTACTACATGTACTTCTAGTAGCTGCTCTCGGGGTTGGTTTTTTGTTGTTTTTTTTTTTTTTTTTTTGGGGGGGGGGGGGGATCCTCTCTGGCACTCTGACCTCACCTCTCTTGTATGGTTTGTTTGATTTTTTTTTTAAACCAAGGGAATGTACTCTAGCCATATGCTGTCATTTTTCCTGAAGCAGTACCTGCCTTTGTCTGTACCTGTTCACCGACCGCCAAGGGGAAACACTCCTATGGGTGTCCAGAAATGAGTCTGTCAATAATTATCTACAGGAGAGTTACGATTGTAGTGACAGATGATTTCCTATTCACATATTGTGGCCCATTGTGTTTCATTTTTTGTCACTTCTTTTTTTGTATGATGTTTTTTGTCATCTACCTTTTTTCAATTCTGCACAGTTTTATTTTTGTTATCCCCACAATGCCCTGAATATGTATGTTCACCCATGTATTATTGCCTCTATGTCTGTATGAATACAATGCAAAACTGAAAAAAAAAAAAATCTTTTCCAACTGAGCCAGTCTTGACAGCCAACATGTCCAGAACGAAAAGTTTCATATTTCTAGAGGTCAAATTTAATAGAAAATGTAGAGAATTAGTAAGCAGCAGTGAGAGAACTAGGCCATTGTCTTGGCAACCAACATGTCCAGAATGAAGTGTTTCATATTTCGACAGGTCAAAATTAAGATGCAGAGAATTTGTAAGCAGAAGTGTGGATACTTACTGACATGAAAATATACACATAACCGTCTGTTATGCTGGGCACCGTCTGGGGGAAGAACACACAAAAACATACATTACATGTACTACAGGTAGTGTAGTTTAAGAGGGAGGAAAAAGGTATAGTAAGGAATGGTAAAGACAAATCAAAAATACTTTATTGTCTTCTTTAAAAACATTTTCAAACAGAAAATTGTCTTCAGAACCCCCCCCCCCCCCCCCCCCCCCCCCCCCCCCCCGAGCCTCTCGCTCTCTAACTCACTATCACTTACATGCACAAACACAATTCACCGATTTACCTGAGATAACAGTCGTGCTTCCAACCACCTGGTGATCCGCCATAAGAAGTGGGCCAGCAGGTGCGAGACCACAAATAGCTCTCCCAGTGTAAACGACTTTGGGGTCATTTTAGGAAAACATATCACAGCAGACAATGCCACCAGAATGCCCACCATCAAAGCTGTGATGCTCATACCTACAAGGAGGAAGAAGCCTTTCCTAATGTAATCCCAAAGAAGGAAGAAAGGAAAGGAAGAAAGAAAAAAAGAAAGAAAGAAAGAAAGAAAGAAAGAAAGAACAGACAACATCAACAAAACCTGACATTATCTTAACAGTTAACTGCAACCCCCCCCCCCCACCCCCCACCCCTGAAGTTAATCAGCTTTTTTATTATTTATGTATGATGAACAAAAATACCACTGCTGTTATGCAATTTACTTGCTTCTCAGTTCTCTATTCTGGGAATAGCTAAACATGACAAAAGTGACTCATATGCAAGTTATGCCCAGGTTACATGCTGATAACAGTATGTTGCATGGCCAGCAGATTTTTCTTCCCACAAACTGGCAGTCAAACTACCACCACAAAGCCCTCAAGAACAAGGACATTTTGAACATGTATACACTGACACAGTCCACTCCACAAATACTGAAAGTGCACAACACACACACGCACACACACACACACACACACACACACACACACACACACACACACACACACACACACACCTTGTGTATTCTTCTGCATTATGTACTCTGGGACGAAGAATTTATCCCTGTATTTTGATTCAACCATTTGAAAACTACAGCTTACCTTCTTGAAATACAGATGGAAGCAGTACAGCGGATGATACAAGGATCAGCAAATAGAACCCATACCCAGGTGCAACCTTCAACATTCTTGGGGCAAGGAGAAGCATTGCAGAACCAGCTTCCAATAGAAATATTACACTATGCAGGAAACCGCTGTCTGTAAGAAATAAAAAAACAAACCAACAAACATATATATATATATATATACATGTACAAAATACAACTGACTGAAAAATATACATTATTAAATTTAAATAAAAATTGTTTGTCAGGTTAATAATATGATGAGAAATAGAAATTGTCTTCACACTTTATCCAACTGCATTCCAGTTTCCTTAAAATGTAATTTCATTACATCACAAAGATCAGTATGGGTTAATTATAGGAGTGTGTTTCAGTGTTGCACATTTTTTACCCCCCAGATAGGACATGGTGTCCTGATGACAAAAATGTAATAGGACACAGTGTTCTGGTGATGCAGAGACAATAGGACACCAACTCTGCCGCAACCATTTTGATCACCACGAACATTCACACACTTCATCAGACAGGCACTCGCTAGGTAATGCACAACTGCAACTGTGAACAACAGCGTATTCTGAGAGCAACTCCACACAAAAGTGAACATTCAAATATGAAAAACTCATTGGACAGAAATCAACATTTTCTCAAATCAACATGAGAATGAACAAAATTATGTCTCAGCTCAACTGTTCAAAGTCAGTACATGTATAGTCATGATACCTGAATCACTTTTCCCTTTTCAAAGGGAGAAACTGTCTTGGTGCAAAAAAAAAAAAAAAAAATGTTTTCACTCCTCAGAGTGTTCAGACCATGAGCCACTTCCAGGAATGAAAGGATTAAACTGAAGCTGCAAATCATATCTTTTTCTTGCCAAACCAGTCAAGTATGCTTGCAAGATCACTTTTGGTTGAGCAGGTGCCTCTGGGCTCACAAGCTAACAGACTTGTTAGCATTTGCTGATTTTTGTCAGCTTTCAATCGTTTTTTCGGTGGCATCTTCTTCAAACTCAGTCAAAACAATGTGTACTTCGATCGCATGTGTTCCTCACATCCAAAACAATGCACAGTCCGATAACACGTGTTCCTACTACGCATGCGCGAGGCAGAAGACAGTAACAAAGAGATTGGCCGCTAATTGGTCAAAATGTGAGCCTTGGGTTAAAAATAGACATGTTCATTGTTGTAATCTCGATAGGCGTCGCGTGGCGAGGTGGCACGCGCAGCGAGCGAGCAGTACCGGCGTGTCCGCAATGTTTGTGATAAGAATAGGACACGTGTCCGCTAGAGCTATGCTTTAATCGGACCGTGGGTCCGCTTGGGGGTCGGGGCTATCGGACATTCGAAGTTTTGATCGGTCTATGACCGGAGACCGACGGAAATGTGCAACACTGGTGTTATGTTGTTATTATCGTTTGTTAAAGTCCTATCCATAAGTGTAAAATGTACCTCAGTAACAAGACCAAATGTCTAGGAAACAAACTGTACCTGTTTGGATATCTGTGCCAGAAACAGAAAATGTCCCCATTTCAGGCAGAACAGCCAGAGGCACCAGTAATACGCAGTACATTCCATGGTACACCTTAGGACTGAAAACACACCACAGCCAGATTAGACCTCTAATGGGACAACAGTTAATTCTTTTCCAACAGAAAAAAATGATCCAGCTAAAATGTCAGTGACCGGTACCAAGACTTCTTTGAGTAGGTATACCATTGCGCGTAACTACAGCAACCACTGTATTACAGAGACAAAACAAAATAAAAACACAAAAAAATCAACAACGAAAAAAGTCACCAGTACACAGTTGGAATGTTTACAAAGTGACCTACCGAAACAACACTGGCTGGATAGCTTCTCTGCCTCCTGGTGATGGAAAACTGAAGACAGCAAGAGCCTGAAGTGCCAGACAACCTTAACATGAAAGACAGAAAGGAGGGTTAAAAAAGAAAATCAAAGAGAAAAAAAAACAACAACACACACACACACAAAAAAGAAAGGAAATTGAATGTATCAGCACTTTGTGTCTCCAAATTTTTCCTCCATACTGATCATTAAAGAAGCACGCTATACCTATCGATCATTGTCCGGGACCCACTGATCCCCCCCCCCCTCCCCACTTAAACCCATCTACGATCGGATTGCGCTCCTTTTGCGAAACACAACGTGAACGAACCCATGCACCAGAGCGTTCAATACAATTAAATATTATAACATACCAGTAATATTGATAGAATCCCAGTTCTGCGATTGCCATGAACTCATCACCAAGGCTATCCCCGATTTTACTAACACAACTGCTACCAGTGCTTCTTCTCCCCGCCAAGAAACCATATTGTATGATATTCATGTGGTCGACGACAGCGACATGGTACAGTTCCACGACAAAACTATCCTTGGAGGAGGGTTATAGACACAAATAACTGCTGAAAGCATCAAGTCGAAAGTACACATTGGCCGCTAGGAAGCCATCTTTGCAATTTGAAATCCGGAGTGACTTCCCTTGTGGCTATTTGAGAATCACGATTGGCAATTTTGATCCCTTTGAACCCTTCAAGAATTATCTGAACCATGTAAAGATCGGAGTGAGAAACCCTGCCACATGCATTTGGATCCAGAGACAGTAAATTTAAGTTAACGTGACAGTGTTGTACATTAAGCAGACAAGAATGTCCGCGATTTTTTGCCACAGAAGTTTTAATGAGGAAAAAACACTCAGAGAAGTATCCGCCCCCCCCCCCCCCCCCCCCCCCCAGCCCCCCGTGACCCCCCCTCCGAGCCCCCCCCCCCCACACACACACACACTCACCCCTGTCCCACAGTCCCCGTCTCAATGCCCAAACCCAGTTCAGATGATTCGGGGCAACAACTCAAGCGAAATTTTTTTTGGTTTCTTTCATTGTTTCACAAGTGATAAAGAAGGGGTTAACTGGGGATGCCGGTGCACATACACTGACCGGGCAAAATTAGAATATATTTTCCCCCTTTTTTAGGTGCTTGCCGGACGAGGAACCAAACAAGGAAACAAGCGTTCGTTGTCTTCGCAATCGCTATTGTCATCGTTGTTGTTGTTGTGCTGCTATATTTGTTCACACACACACACACACACACACACACACACACACACACACACACACACACACATATATATATATGAACAAATATAATAAATATAACTATGTTGAACTTGAAATACTTTTTGATAATATACTGACACTGATGTACACTGTTTGAAATAAAATGAAACCAGACGCTTCACTGTTTTATTTTAGTTTTTTTGCGAGTAACCATTATTGGATTAATCAGTTCAAACCTCTTCAGCCGTTCCCCGTTGAAAAACAGTTCCGGCTGGCTGACAGTGAAGGATCACGCCCCTTCCATTCACCGCGCCAAAATGCTAGGCAACACGACGCCCTGACGTCATGCACCCTTCACTCTGATTGGTTGATTGGCATGTTGTGCCGCCATCTTGGCAGGTCCCCGAGCAAGCACGCATGCAAACACATCCCGAGAAGCAGTACTTACTATTTCGATCTTCGATCCACCCGAGAATGGCACAGGGAAGTGAAAGTTTCGTTGATATGTAGCCTTGTGGATGACCAACAAGCGCGGGTCCGCTTGTTGCGATCATCGTTTCATTTCATACTTATCGGGAGAGTGTTCAAGGAGTAACTTGTGTGAGAAATTTCGTCCCCAGCAATGAAGCTGACAGACGGCCATTGTTTTTGTCTGGTGCTTGTGTGCTTCTTGTGGCTGGCCGCAGGTAGGTTCAATCGGCTTATCTAAATTATTGATCGAGGCCTTGACTTCTCTATTTACTGCGCGCGCTTCTGCATAAGAAACACAGCCGTAAACTTTTTTTTAGTTTTACTGAGATTCAGATCTGAGGAAGTAATAGGAGCATAAACTATATCGAAATAACTATATGTGACAGCAACAGCGTCCTGTCGCTTGCAGAAGGTGCCGGCATCCCGGAAGTTCACTTCGGCACAGACGTAGTGCAGTTCAAGTTGACAGGGGATTTTGTCTAGTAGTGTAAGCCCCCTCCCCGAAAAAATAACGAACTAACCCCCCCCCCCCAAAAAAAAAACAAAAAAAAACAAAAACAAAAAAAAACCAAAAACAACAACAACAACAACAAACCACCAAAAATCCCACAAAAACCAGCAACAACAAAAACAACAGCACAAAACAAGACAAAACACAAAAAACCCAGAAAAGACAGACCAAAAAAAAACAAAAACAACAACAGACAAACAAAAAAGCCAACGGTAACCAGGGGGAAAAAAGCACGCCACAAACAACAATAACCAATTTGGCAAAAAAAACAAAAAAACAACAAAAACCCAAAACAAGCAGACAGACAACACACACATTATTGCCAACAAAACCATGACTTAAGTATCAGCTAGGTGTGTTATTATGGACACTTTGAATAAATTTCTCTTTGGGTTTTTAATTGTTTTTGAGTTTATGAATGGAGTCAACCCTTGTTTGTATTGCATCTGTTTCTTTCACTATTTCAGATGTTGCACAAGCCCAGTGTAACTGCACAGTGGAGTGTGTGGTTGATTGTACAGCTGGGGAATATTTTGACTCTGGCCAGTGCCATCCATGTCCTCCTGGCTACTAGTGAGTATGAAGGCTGAAGGCATCTATATAATATGTAATGAAAAATACAAGAAAAATGGTGAGCATGCAGCAGCTACAAATAACGCTTAGCAGTCACAGAGTCTCTCTCTTTCCCACCCATCTCACTAAGGGTTTGTTTCCTGTTTTTGTTTGTTTGCTTGTTTGTTTGTGTGTGTGTGTTTTTTTTGTTTTTTTGTTGTTGTTTTTCGGGGGGGGGGGGGGGGGGAGTGTCACATTTTCTATCTGAGTGTCAGGATGAGCAGTCTCAGGTGCACTATAATCATCATATGCTACTGGCTTTTGTTAAAAGTGGAAGACTACACAGGCAGGGTTTAAAATCTTCCACCTATTGGCAGATTTCCACCTTTGGCTAAAAATTTTCCTCCTCCCAAGAAGTGTTTCCTTCTCTGAAGCACTTGAAATCATACCAAAACTGTACAGATATCAGCCTAAAACCAAAAAAATTTCCTCTAAAAAAAAGTGTTTCCTTCTCTGACGCACTTGAATTAGTTGAAATTATACCAAAACTGTACAGATGTCAAAGTAAAAAAAAAAAAATCCTTTAAAAAAAAGTGTTTCCTCCACTGAAGCACTTAAAATCATGCCAAAATGTACAAAATTGTACAGAATTTAGTCTGATTAAAAAAAAAAAAAAAAAAAAAAATTGGGGAGAGCATGACCCCCCCCCCCCCCCCCTTTGGACATCCCTAGCAAAACAGCAGGTGTTGCCATTTCACACACTTTTCCTCTTTTTGTGTCATGGACCATTTTCAGCCTTGCACAGGGGTGATTTAAACTAGCAGGCAAGCATCTACAGTATCATCACATGCCAACATGCTTGACCATTCTTATCATGTAGTTACTGGCTTGGTGTGATCTTTCCCAGTGCTTGACATTTATATCATCACATAAGGGGAAATTTATGAACCCATGAGTGGAGCGCCCAGTAAACTTTGATTACTTATTTAGGGAAGGGCGGACTTCTGTCATGTAAGATTTATAGAACTCTCACAAGAGCACATTAAGAGAGAAGAGTCGGCATGACACTGCTGTGTGTCAGTGCACACCATGATTTGCTGTGTGTGAGCAGCTCTACACCACAGCTCTGTGCTACACTTCTGAAATGTGATGATGATGATGTTTTATAGCGCACTGAAGAAAACTCCATGCACAGCATATGCTCATGGCGTGAAGAAATGGGAAGGATAAGTTTTAAAGTAAAAAAGGAAAAATGGGGAAAGGGGGGGGGGGGTAAGTCTGCATCAGAACTTTGAGAAAAGACGGGACTTCAGGTGACTCCTGAAAGACTCAGTAGAGGTGCTGGATTTTAATTATGGTGGCGATGCATCCCACAGAGCAGGGGCAGAACATGGGGGGGGGGGGGGGGGCTGCATCAGAACTTTGAGTAAAGATGGGACTTCAGGTGACTCCTGAAAGACTCAGTAGAGGTGCTGGATTTTAATTATGGCGGTGATGCATTCCACAGAGCAGGGGCAGAGCATTTGAAGGAGTGAGCTTCAAATGTGCAGACAATGAACTTCTTAGAACACTCACCCCAGTCCATTTCAATTCCCCCAGGGAAATTTACCAGCTTGATCAATCAGACTTGAAACCAGTTATATCACTGTTTTCTGAAGTTCACGGATCCAACACGTGGAATGAAGGAGTGATATGATTTCTGTGGGAAGGGATTTGCACACAGGTCAGACTTTTTGGTGGTTGTTGTCTGATCATTTTCTCACCAAAGCAGACATATGTCCTATCATTTATGTGCCATAGTCATGATGATTCACCTTTTGTACACTGTACCTTTACCTTTTACGCAACCAGAACATTTGTCGTGTAATTGTTTTAAGGGATATGAAGCCCAGTGTGGGTATTATATTTTTGTAGATGGGTTGGTTTTGTGCAAGTAGTACTCTCTCCACTCATGGGTTCATTGACCAAAGTCGAGAAGAAGCAGTTCGGTTTCCAAAGAAACGTTTATTGAACAAGAACTGGACTAAACTGAAGTGAACTGAACAAAACGGAATGGAACAACCCTGAAACACAACAAAGCAGCATGTAACTATACAGTATACTATTCTGTGAAACTAAATATTTCACTTCTACTGGTTATTCATTCAGGTAAAATTGATTAGAAAACATCATGAAACCAAATATATATGCAATGTCTGCTTCAGACTACAATGGATTTCCAACATAAGTTTCTAATAGTAATTTGCGATAATATTTACAAACGTAAAGCTGTTAACCTTTATATATTACAAATTTACAATTATTAAAAAGAACTGAATGACATAAAAAGACATGGTTACAAACTATTTATAATGACCGACCTTATCAGTTTGATAAAGGTGAAAATATACATACATGTATATATATCAAGAAAAATCTGGACAGCATTGACATAGTCTGTACAGGATGGCAGTCAATGAAAGTGACTGAATGTACAGCTCACAGTACTGACAAAGCAAAATATCTGATTCTGAACTGAACTCATGCATGCAATGCATGTGCTTTACTCACAAAAGTTGTGGTTACTATTGCCTGAACACAAGGGCAGACAATATTACAGATACAAAAAGTATAATATCATGTAAGAAACATTAATACTGACATGACAATAATAAATACTGACAGTTACTTTCTTTGACAGTTTAATGATAATTATCAAATCAAGGATATATACACCTGTCATATAAATGTGCTTTCTTCAAAATAAAGTTTAAAAGATAATAACTATGCAGAAATATTATGCAGTATGCAAATTATGAGACCCTGTAGGAATACAACTTTGCCTCTGGTTATGTGCATGTAACTCGGCAGTGAACTAGCCAAGCTAAGCAAATCAGCCCTCATTCACCCGAAAGACACTCACCCAGCCACGCAGCCAAAGACACATGCCAGGAACAACTTGTCCTTAAGGGCTAAAAGCCATAGGATGTAAAGCAAGCTAATGATGATGTAAAATAGCCAGTCTCATGTGTTTCTGGAGAAACAAAACCAATCAAAGATCTAAATAACAGTATACACACACACACACACACACACACACACACACACACACACACACACACACACACATTCACTCTGCCACATTAACAGGATAAGTTCTACTACACTGTACTGCAGGGCACAGAATCAGGCACACCAGCTCATTTAGGTGTCAGTAGTATAAACATCCAGCGGCATCAGCTGTCTCTGGAGAGTGAATTCATTCCCTAACGCATGTACTTGACCTCTGCTGAGATAATTAAGGCAATCGAAGAATATGCCAATGCCAATATTCAGTGCTAAACCCTGTTGGTGTAATAGTGGCTTGTTTCTTTCATTGTGCCGTCAGACAACTCCTCCTTTCTTTAGGGTTTAAGATCTTTCTCTATTTGGAGGATTTTCTCTGTTAGCTAAAACTTTTCCTCTGAAACAAAAATCTTTTTCCTTCTCTAAAACTCTTAAAATCATGCCCAAAATGTGCCAGATTGCTCAGATTTTAGAGGGTGGGGCAGCATGCCCCTGGACCCTCCCCTGGCATTGCGCTTCTGCTTTGCGTTCATGGCTCTGCCGCTATATCACTTAATGCTACAAAATTTTCGTCCTTTAGGATGATGGGTTATTTTAAGCCCTGTTTGCTTGATGTTAGTCATGGGATTTGGTGATACGCATGAAGACGTTTTATGTATACGTGAAAGACACTCATCCCATGCATGCCTGCAGTTGTTATTAAGTTTTTGTGTAAATGTGCATTTTATCTGCAGGCATGGTTTGTGCACTATTATTAGGCATTGTCATTATTTACGTTCACGTATAAGACATTCATCCCATATGCCTGCAGTTGTTATGAAGTTTTTGTGTAATTTATGTGAATTTTATCTGTAGGCACGGTTTGTGCACTATCATTATGTGAATTGAGGGATAGCCACATACCCCTGCCTTGCAGTCTAGTTCTGGCTTGAGTGTTGTGTAAAGCTATGTCAAAGAAAAGATAGTCAAGTTTTAGCCTTGTGCTTTGCTATCAGTGTATCAGCATTGGAATATCATTGAAAATGTCCCTTTGCTTGAATTGCAGATTTTGCCATTTTGAAAATACATGTCACATATATATAGTATAATTTTCGTAATTCATAATCACATGTTTGTGAACACAGTGACTCAAAGTAGTCAATTTGAAACACATCTGCCGTCTCATATCTCACTTAGGACAATACGCGCCACACAGCATACTGCCAATTTATACCTATGTGACACTGATAATTTGAGTGTTGCGTGTAGTGAGCGTTTGCACCACTGGTAGCCAATAGTTTTCCTTGAATATACAATCTATGAGTTCCCGAACCTCCGTGTTTACATAAACCACTTTAAAGAAAAAAGGTTTACATATCTCCACTGATACCACCTCGCTACCCATAAATGTTTGACCAACAATCCAAGGAAGGCTTTACATGCTGGAGTGTTGTGAATTGGCCTCACCTTAACAGGGTTAGTGTTTATGTTTGTGCTCTACAGGTGGTAGGGGGGGCCTTTCGTCTGGAACCGTTGACCCAAGACCAATTCTTTTGTCAGGAAAGCTACCATGAAAGCCTAGGGGGAAAAGCAATTGTCCAAGCACAACTTGCTACAGTTGACTTCAGTTGATCCCAAAGCCTCTGAAGTCTAAAGGCTCTGCTTGGCATGAGCAGTGAACAGTGGCATGCGCTGTATTTGTGACCTATGCTTTATGTAAAGACTTCGCAGTTATGTATAGGAGAAAGGAGTGAATTTTTTTCTGGTCTGTTCCTAACAGTAACACGGCTCCAGCCCTTTTCATTTGAAATATTAAATATGCCACCACCACATATCCTCATATATATACTTTACATGTTCACTAAGTGTATTTGTTTTGTAAAATACTTATACCCCCCCCCCCCTCCCCCTCTGTTTTGGTGCTTTTTCTTCTTCAGGTTGTTTTGTCATGAGAAGTTATTATGAAATTTATGTTCCAGCTTGACAGAAAATGTGACATACATCAGTGTTTAACAGTTTAACATAGTTGTGTTCAGGGAATAATATATTTGTTCACTTTAAAAGTTAAACTAACACTACCATAATTATAGGTTGTGAAAAGAATAAAAACATCATGAGTATAGGAACTGCATATGTCATTGAAATCTGAGTATATTTTCAAGGTACATAATTCGCTGTATATTCAGCCTCCACTCCAGATCTTTACAAGCTTGCACGACCGTCAACTCTTTGATCCTCCCTGTGTTAATATACCATTACAGTCGTTGCCTTTGTCAAATTCCCAAAGCTGTTAGCACTAATGGAAATTCAGTAGAGAGCTTCACTAAAAAGGTTGGCGTGCTATGCACAGTCAGTGATCTGGTATGCACAGACAGTTGGGTATTGTACACTGTGTAAGGTACCCGGGGTATACTAGATCTTATGAAAGTGTAGCTCATGGTTATTCAGCTCCCTGGAGGGTCCTTGCTGGCAGGGTGCCAAGTCCTGTGTATTGTGTAAGGCTTCTAGGATGGGTTGGGTCCCCTTGTATAAGCCACAGGGGTTTTTTTTTTTTTTTTTTACCTGACTCTGTCAGAGTATAATGGATTGAATTTCATTAGACGCCGATATGTATTTATGTCGTGCCTTTACAGTCTTTTCTGTAAAAAGACATTTGATACTGTAATGTAAATTTAAAAAGCTAGAATTGGTGAACAGCAGTGTCAGTGGACTGATCTGTACTGTAATTAATTATTATCAGACCTGTACACCTTGAAACCAGTTTACAATGGATTAGGTGGCATTTTCACAATTTGTTTATGTATACATGTATGTATGTACATGTACAATGATCGAAAAAGATAAGCTGTTATGAACTGTAGTTTTCATCTAAAGGCAAGTTTTTAAAATACGGGGGTAGATGTAATTTAGTGTCTTGTCGATTCATAAAAGTGGTGAGGTACAAGACCTGGACCCCCCCCCCCCCCACACACACACACACCATCCTGTTTTTTTTTAATGAAAATTGTTTTTTGTACAAAAGTTCTTGAAATTTTAACATGTGTTTGTATTTTTCGTAGTACTTACAGGCCAATGTGGAAGTTTTGTCATTTGCTCTTATAAGATTTAAAAAAAAAAAAGCCACCACCACCACCACCACCAACACAAAATGACAGTTTGCTGTGCACGGTCCCATTGTTTTCTACTTCTAACCGCATCGTGAACACAGGGAGGGTTTACTTCAGGTTGGGATAAACTGTGATTCTTTCCTTTAATGCTGCTCTAATTGGTTTACAAGTACTGATACAGGGCATATATGCGTACAATAGGAGGTACTCAGGCGCGTAGGAAGATGCTGAGAGGAAGGGGGGCCCACTAAGCACTAAGTCGGGTGAGCCATACGGCCGGGGTGAAGAAGGGTTAGGGTGTGTGTGTGTGTGTGTGTGTGTGTGTGTTGACTGCCAAGGACTGTGTCCTGCGACAGCAGAGCACGGGTCCCCACCACTGGTGGGCCCCCTCTCCTCTTATCAAAAGCAAGGGGGGGCCCAAAGATATTCGGGCCCCCCTTCCAAAAATCGAACGGGGGCCCGGGCCCCCAAGGCCCCCGTGGTTCCTATGCCCCTGGTACTTACTTCAGTACAGGGATATTTTTTTTCTTACAACAGTGATTGTCAGTAGAATTTAATCTTTGTTGGATTTTAGTCTGTGGTCCTGCAGACATGTTGCCCATGGCCTTGTAGTAATGCATATTGATCTGGGTCATTATACAGATCGCACTTTATCCCAGCAACCCTTGAGAGCTGTGAATTCTTTAGTGGTCACAGCGCCTCACTGTCAGTGATAGATTTCAGCCACTTGCGACATGGCCAGGGAATTTGTGTGTGTGTGTGTGTGTGTGTGTGTGTGTGTGTGTGAGGGGGTGGGGGGTGGGGGGTGGGGAGGGGAGCAGAGGAGACCCATACATGCCAGTCCCAATGATCCCGGCCGGCCAGCTTCAAAAGCGGCATTACGGTCATTGTCAGCGCGTCTACTTACTATAAAAAGTCTACGTGGTTGACCACTCCAAGAAAGGGGGAGTCGGTGGCTCAACGGTTTGAGCCGGCCTTGGACTCGAGATAGAAAGGTCCCGGGTTTAAATCCCGACATGGCGAAACATTTGTACAAGCCTTTTTCATGTTAAATGCCTCGCTTCCACTGACACTGAACTGGATTTGTTTGTGTAACTTGTGTAACTTGTCCATTACAGTCAAGGATACTTAAAGTGTGGCTGACTTGACAGTATGACTGGATTGAATAAGTGTTCAGCTGGACCGTTCAGTTAGGGTAGCTATCGATCCCCATCCCCCATAACCTGCCCCTTAAGGCCGTCTCCAGTCACCACTTTGTGGCGTGGACGATTAACCCCAGCTTACCAGCCAACCACTCCAGGTCGGAAGCAGGGACACTTCTGTTCTTTGTTTTGTTTGCTTGCTTTTACATGTTCCTTGAGTTACACATAAAAACAAGGAGGAACGGCCCCGCCCTACAAAGTTGTTTCTCCAAACTTCATTTTATTTTGTCTGGTTTGTTGTTATTGTTGCCGGTTCTCCCCTCTCCAAGTTCTACCAATGACACTAGATCCTCTACGACCTCGACCGATTAGCCACGTGACTGGGGGTGGGGCCGGGTGGGGGAAGAAAGGAGAGAGAGAGAGAGAGGCAGAGAGAGAAGGTGGGTGGGTGGGTGTTTAGGAGTTTAACGTCCTTTTCCCCCACATAAGGGCGATATCAAAGACGGAGCAACGAGAAAAAGGCCAGAACAAATATTTGGCCCCAGCGGCCGGGATTCGAACTCTCGGCCGAAGCATTGAAAGTCCAACGCTCTACCCTTCGGCCACCCTGGCTTCCCAGAGAGAGAGAGAGAGAGACGTCAGTTCCGTGAACTAAACATTTGACGTCAGCCTCAGGCAGGTCGTCATACAGAGAGAGAGAGATGACGTCAATTCCGTGAAGTAAACTTTTGACGTCAGCCTCTAGCACTGAGATCGTCTGAGGATACTTGTTCATGTCTTGTGATATTTCCCTGTTGGCTTTGCGACTTCTCCGACTGAATTATTTTTCACATGAAATCTGGAAGATCTAGAGGGCTGATGAAATGTGACGATACTTGCAGATTTTGTCTGTGATCCAAATATTTGACGTCAGCCTCACGCTGCTCGTCTGACAGATGATATTTCTACATATCTTGTGATTTCCTTGTTGCTTTTGTGACTTCCGTGACTGAATTAATTTTTACATAAAATCTGGAAGATCTAGAGAGCTGATGAAACGTGGACTTAAGTGCCTTGGATTGTACTTACGAAATTGCAAAATTGGAACTTTTTTGACCGGCGCTTCTCGCAGAAACGTGAAAAATGTGTTTATCTAAAAGCTCTGCTATTCTTAATACTAAAGCTATAATAGTGCAGTAGTTCATGTCAAATATGTGCAGTTGGCACAAGTGACAAAAATACCGGAATGATGAGTAATTTGAAGGAGTCTTTTCATAGATATTTGGCCTTATATGCAAACCACCCCTACCTCGGAAATATTTTTCTTACACAAAACTTGTCAGAGCTACAGAGCTGTGCTACGAAAACAGGCAGTATAATTGGATGATCCTCCCAATTTCAGAAAACGAAGCCATTTGAACATTTTTTGCGAAAAAATTTGTAACATGACCGATTTTTTTTTAAATCGGCGATAACTCTTCTGAAAATGCAGTAGGCTAAAAATCGTGAAAGGTAGGTCTGGAGAAGGTGAATTCCCATTTTATCTCAAAGTAAAAAGGCCTCCAACGAGTTGGTTTAGGAGATAGCCATCATTACATCCGTCCGCACACACACACACACACACACACACACACACACACACACACACACACACACACACACGTCTCACAACTCCCGCCAAAAAGAACGCAGCAGCATAGTGTGCACGTTGGGTGTCTATGACGCAGATTTCGTTACGTCACTGTGTGCGTGAAAGTAAGTATTGTGTGGAGAAACGTCACAGTCTTGTTTTGTATCACAGAAACTTGCTGCTGCACGTAGCAAAATCTGCCCCGTCTCATAAAGTTGTTTCTCTATAGAGAAACAACTTAAAAACGAATTGAAGGCAATGTTAGGGTGGAAAGGACAGCTTTTATTAAAGCGTCAAGATAAAAAAAAACAGAATGGTTAAAAACACAACTTGCATACAAAATGGTCCTGCCGACCATATCTTGGCACAACATGATGAGTATTGGTGTCGGCGGGACCAGTACATCAAGAGCGCAAAAAAGTTGGCAAAAATACAGATTCAAAAACGTGACTTGACATTAAATACTTGGGTTTTGTGGCACCATCACAGTGTTGTTCACTGTGCATACAACATAAAAATTGGCACACATGTGGGAGCTGCCCGCCACAGATGTGGGATCGCCAGATGCCACAGCAATCCCACAAGCAGGTCCTTGGCTGAAATGCTCAGCTTGGGCTTAAAACTTAACCTAATTTGTATTGTTTCTCCTATTTCAGCTGTGACGGGGTCAGTGATACAAAAACAGCATGCAGTGCCGGCACTTACAACCCAGACCCCAGTTCAACATCTTCAAGTGACTGTTCAGCATGTGCATCAAACGAAATAAGTAGCGGTGGTGCCTCAGCGTGCGAGTTGTGTCCGGCAGGGTACAGCTGCACTGGTCGGAGCAGTACCACACCATGCGGAAGCCAGGAGTACTCCTTGTCTGGGGATACCACATGCACGCCATGTCCAGCGGACAGCATATGCCCTACGACTAACCAAGCACCCCAGGTATGTTAAAATCTCAATACATGTACATTTTGTACATACAACAGCCTGTGGAAAACTTTTCATTAAATGCGCTGAATCTGTGCATCAGAGTCAATCACTTGGTCACAGTACAGCATCTGAGACCATTGTGGTGACTCTCACCGGCATATAAGTTGTTACTGAAGTGTACGGCGTACTGAGCAGAGGACGTACATTACTTGTTTGTGGACTGAGGACCAGCTAGATGGCAATGAATGGTTCCTATTTTTAGCAGCTATATCGAGTCCCTGTCTGTTAAAAAAAATTGATTGTTGGCTCAGAGAAAGTTGTATTTCTCTAATAATTATTAGAAACCACAAAGTCACAAAAACGGCCACATTGGACGTATGAAATATCCTTCTATCTGGCAAACAGCCTAAGAGCTTCAAAAGCAGCTGCTGCAGTTCTCCATCGCAGGGGCGTTACAAACATAGATGCTTGAGTCGAGAGTGATCAGGTTGCTTCCAGGGACATTAATGTATGGTCAATGTCCTTGCCATACCACCCTCCTACTGTCATCTGCAAAAAAGGGCCTAAGCATCTTGGTTTGATAATCGCATAGGCCTTTTATCAGATGATGGTACACATATATATATATATATATATATATATGTGCTGAATGATAATGATGGATTGAACTTACGAGGTTTGCCAAGGATGCAGGCAATACAATACATATGTTGTTACTGTATTCAGCATTCTGTTGTTATAAAATAAACCTGTCCACTACGCATGAGCCTGTGTATAATTTGGGGTTTACTGTGGCTACTTGATCGTCCAATAGTTCATCTTGTGACTGTGGCATTTAAATTTGGCTCCTAAAATTAGCTATGACTGGCAGAAATACATATCAACAGCAAAATTGTGAATTGCTGGAGTATCTTTTGAATAAGTCAGGAAATGGCAGTGTGGCTGGAATGCATATGGATACAAAAAAATAACTTTTTTTTTTTTTTGGAGGTGTAACCGTTACTTCTATCAAAGTGAACAAATTGCACAAGCTCGTAATGTGGAATATTGCGAATATCAGTTGTACATCTTGCAGCACAGACGATGATAGTATCTAAGTTCATGTGCACCCATCTGAATATAATAAGCATATATAGTGTTTCATTCCAACTGCTCAGCTCAAATCCCTGCAAGCTGAACCCACCTGATGTACTCATGTGAAACACGCATTCTCTTCAACACCAGACAACACGTGCAATCATAGGAAGAGTCAGCTCTGGTATTTAGGTTTCAGAATTAGGATTTGCATTTTAAGTTTTGTGAGCTGAACATTCCAAAGCAAAGACTATGTCACAATCAATCGCACCAGTTGTTCAGGGGTAAAAAACTAACTTTTGTTTTGTTTGATCACTCAGGCATGTCCAGCAGGCCAGGTTCCTAACAGTGGTCAGACAGCGTGTGCGAACTGTGCAGCGGGAACATACAGAGGGTCATCAGATGCATCCTGTCAGTCTTGTCAACAGGGTAAGATTGTCACTGAAGTTTTCAAATTCTGTTGATTAAAAAAACAAAATCTTCGTAGGTTCTACTGCAGTAAAAATTGCATTTCTGAACTCTCTGATAACTGACGTCATTCTTACAAATTTTGTTTCTGTAGTTTTGACAATTTTGTCTGACTCAAGGCTTCAGTGGATAACTAGAAGGAAGTTGAAAACTGTTGGTGTGATCGGCAGCCAGACAGTTACGGTTGTACCCCTACTGAGTGGGAAAGAACCAAGGTTAACTGAAACTGAAAATAAAATACAAGTGAACCAGCTCCTTGAAAAAAAATGAAGGCTCACTAAAACTGATGTAACAACAGCAACAATAACAACAAGAAAAACCGTGGAAAAAAACACACACACAAACCAAATGCTTATCAAAAGGGAGGGAAAAAAATCACAATACTAAGGTGTGTTGAAAGAAAAAAAAAATAGAAGAGTTTATAGAACATGTTCTCCAGGTTACAAGTGTCCCAATGATGGTATGGACGCACCCATTCAGTGCCCAAGTGGAGAGTACCAATCATCCAGTGGCCAGCAGTCGTGTATAACCTGTCCCGCCGGTAGCGAATGTTCTGATCCGACGACAGCCAATCAGTGCTTGGCCGGCCAGTTTTCCATCAGCGGCTCCGTCAGTTGTACATCGTGTGCCTCAGGTAGGGGCATAGATATTGTGGTGGAAGTGACAGTTTCAGTAGAAGTATCAAAAGTAGAAATATAAGTACAGCGTACTACAGCTGGGTATCCTGATAATCCGTGTGTGTGTGTGTGTGTGTGTGTGTGTGTGTGTGTGTGTGTGCGCGCATTTGCGTCTTTGTGCATATTGTAATAATGCATGGGGTGGGGATGTCAGGAGGTGTGTTTGTCACTTTGTGTACTTGTTAGTTGTATTATACAGTGTTTTTAACCCTGGGTAGTGTTGAGAACGGAATATTCCGGACTACCTCGATGGCTTTTTCAGCATAAGACAATTCAGCCAGGATGGGCTTAACATTGTTCTGTCCTGTTCAGCTCTCCAAGCAAATGTTTCCTAGGGTACACTGGAGTAATTTGAGGTCGAATGCATCCTGCCTTTATCACCTCTTGCAATTGTGAAACTTTTCTAGCAAAACAGTTCCATGCCTGTGACAGTTCAGGAGATGATGTCAGTGATTGGTTGTTTTGATTTCACTCCCACCATTCCATACCCACAGGTTACTATAGTGACGCAGGTGCAGGTGGATGCACCATTTGTCCGAGCGGTAAAAACTGTACAGCCCCCGCCCAGAGCGGCTCGTTACCTGACTGTCCTGCAGGCACCTACAGTTTAGATGGGGACGCAGGTTGCACTAACTGTGCATCAGGATATGTGAGTGGTTTAGGGTCAGGAACGTGCACTATTTGTCCTGCCGGAAAAGACTGCACTAACCCAGCGCAAGACCCGGCTGCTGTTTCGAACTGCCCTGCGGGGACGGCCAGTCTTCAAGGGGTGGCTGCTTGTTCTGTGTGCGAATCGGGGTACTACAGCCGTGAAGGGGCAGAGACATGCACCATCTGCCCAGCTGGGAAGAACTGTACGGATCCTGCTCTCATCGGTGCTGACCTTCCAGACTGCCCAGCAGGGACTTTCAGTTCTGACGGAGACTCATCCTGCACAGCTTGTAGTTCTGGAACTGTGAGCGCTGGGGGTGCTAGCTCGTGTTCTCCCTGTCCAGCTGGCAAACAGTGCAGCTCCACGGATTCATCTCTTGCATCTGACTGCGCAGCAGGAACGTACAGCGCTGCAGGGGTGGCGTCATGCAGCACCTGTTTGTCGGGGTACTACTCCAACTCCGGAGCGGGCAGCTGTACTATATGTCCAGCAGGAAAAGACTGCACCAGTCCAGCGCTGATCACAACCCTGTCAGACTGCGCAGCGGGGTATTTCAGCCGTGAAGGAGACGCAGGGTGCACAGCATGCGAACCTGGTTACTACAGTGCTGCAGGCTCGGGAAACTGCACCATTTGCCCGGCTGGGTCTGACTGCAGCAATGTTTATTCTGTCGTCACCGTTCCACCTGACTGCTCACCGGGAACGTTCAGCCAAGCAGGAGATAGCGCCTGTCAGTCTTGCCCTTCAGGTACTGGCATTGAGCTGCGGACTTCACAACTTGCATGGTTCACTGACTTCGCATGTGTAGATTGATGTGCACTTATCTTCACAGCATTCCTAATTTTCGTATGCACTTGCTGTGCCTGTTTTGCACATTTTGCAGTGTGCTTTACCACAGTTTACTGTGTTTTGTAGAGAAACTTTCACCTTCACTAGCTTGTAGAAAAAACAGTTTTTTTAAAACATTATTTACAGTGTTCTTTTAAGAAATCATATGTTTTTCCATCTACATTTCTGTGGAAAAACACTGTGTTTTATTTTATCTGAGGGTAATAGTTTGTGTGTTTGACTGCACTAACATTGTTATTCCGTAGCTGTCTGCATGTTCGTATATGTTTACTACTTGCATACCACCCACATATCATGATTTGATAGCGAGTATACAAAATCTACTTTACACAGTAAAAAAAATTGTCACTCTCACATTTTGTGCTAAACATTTTTGTTTTGTTTTGTTTTCGTTATGCATAATATTACAGTAGGGCTGCGAAACACCAAAAGGAAACAGTAAACAACAGCAACACAAAAACTTGAAGAACAAATTAAGCTGCCAGGTTAACCACAGAGTATGAAAATAGACAAGACTGTATACTATCTCTTTATTAAAAGCCCATGCAAAATTTGCAATTTTATTTGAAATCTTCAGATCACTAGAAGCCACTTCAAGCCACTATTACGCAATCTGCAGCGGTCTCGGGCCTAATGGGAAGGTCCATGCCATGCGTAATAGTGGCTTGAAGTGGCTCTTACTGATGGGCTCTTAAGTGTTACCAGTGTTTGCATGTTTTTTCACAGTGTACGTGCTCACTCTATCGCCATTGTTTACCGTTGTATTTCTGTAGGTTTGTTTAATATAGTGTGAAGATTTGCTTGATCACATTAGTTTAAAACACTAAATGCATGCCAGCACTAAGAGAACTTGTAGCTGCACTGAGTTTATTCTGTGTTTAGACATGTGCATGTCGTGTTCTTGCTTTGACAATCATTGACTGTAAGATTAGAATTAGACCAAAGTTTTTACTGAGTGCAGGTTGGCATAGTGTATGTTGTGGCAGACTGTTGTGATAAAGAAAATAACATCATGTAGCCTGATCACTGTGTGCACATGTATGTATACAACCACTTCTGAACAGTTTGCATCTGGTTACAGCTCATAGGTGGTTAATGGTACACGCGTATTATTGAATGTTCTGAGGAATTTGGTTGGTCACTGAATCCACTGAGACAATTGATTTTGTAAGTAAACATTCTATGAATAATGATATGGATTTAAATTTCAGCATCTAAATTTCATATGACTTTGTATATGACCACAGTTTCGATATTACTTTTGCTATTGTTTAGTAGCCCATTTGTGTGAGGGTAAACTGTAATGTGTTGCTGATTGCTACAGTTTGACTGTAATAACCAAGCTTTCCTTTCACTATTATGGGATGGAAGCTGTGGACAAGTTGAGTGAATAGTGTGCAACGTTCCATGACTTTGGTAGTGACGTGTACATTCTGTCTGTGGCAGGGCACTATGCATCGAGCGCAGGCTCAGGTTCGTGCACCGAGTGTACTGCCGGCCACTACTGCACGTCTACAACACAGACTCAGTGTGGAATGGGAAAATACAGCAACGCTGGGGCCACCGCATGTACCACATGTCCAGCTGGGTGAGTCTGTTTTTCAGAACTGTCAGATCTGGTGATACCTTCACAGAGTTTTAAACATATGTCCTTGCAGATGGATATAGTATGGGACATTGGTCCTCAATAAGAAGAAAACGATGAAAACATGATAGGACTTTTTCATGTATGTGTCTGAGTTGGTTACAAAATAATAGGACATTTCGAAAATGAATTGGTCACTGATCAATGTCTGACGCCCTGCCGGGCATCATCATGGCATATAGATCAATATGCAAAATAGTGAGTAAAATGTGTTTCTTTTCAGATATAGTTTATGATGGTTCATGTCACATAAAAAATGGTTTTGAAAGCAAAGATACTGTACCCGGAAGACTGTATCATGTGGGATCATATGTCATATGATTTTATCAGTTGATCATTTGTAGCTTCGCAACTTGCTTCATGCTTTCAGATGATTTCTCTTGCTCCGTGAGCACTGTTTTCATGTGTCATCTAATCATTCAAAAGAGCACATAAAACTTATCTCTTCCACTCAGACTGACAGTGCCAGACAAAACAACCTTTGTTCTTCCTCAGTTTTTCTCCTTCTCTTCTTTTCAGTATATCAGCACAGCAAGCATGAACTTTTTGTCAGAGAGTACCTCCATGCTTTAAAAGTGGATATTGGATTGGATTGAATTAAGGGTTCCTGTGTTTTTAGCTACTCCTGCGGCTCAGCGACAACCAGCACCCCCACCCAGTGTTTAGCAGGCACGTACGCAGCAGCCGGCGCCACGAGTTGTAGCAACTGTGACACAGGATACCAGTGTCCGTCTGATGGGATGGGAACGCAGGACGCCTGCACAAATGGCACATTCGCTAATGTCACTGGTTCCACATCTTGCAGCTCCTGTCCGGCAGGTATGCCTCAATTTAAAAAAAAAAGAAAAAGATTAAAAACAAAAAAACAACTTTAAAGTCAGATTTAGCTTCTGAAGATAATTACAACGTAAAATTTTTAAAACTTCCATTGTTATGCCTCCTCTCTGTTCTTATTACCCTTTGTTTTTTTTTTCTTTCTGTGTTGGGATCTGTGGATCTAAACGCATATTCTTGTACAAGGACAATTCTCTCCCCTGCAACCTCCAAAGTCTGTTTCAATCTGATTTGAAACATTTGAAGAGATATTCTTGGTATAAATCAAACATTGCTTCAAATAAAGAATTATTGAATTGAATTCAGGATTGCAAACATTTGAAGAGATATTCCTGGTATAATTTGGACTGAACATGATCAGCAGCTAGCTTCATCGAAAACCTGTGTAATGAAGATATCTGCATACAGGACAAGATCAAATGCTACTCATAGCTGACTCCAAACTAGATTTAACAAATGCTATGAGTGCAAGTTTTGTCCTTTCACATTTTCAGTATCTTGTCCAAAGACTGTAGAAGAAGTGGAGGAGGATGATACTATACAGTTCTCTCTTTTTTTTTTTCAGGTTACAAATGTGTAACTCCATCTGCATCACCCATTGCTTGTCTGGCCGGTGAATACAGCCCAGATGGCAGCACTGTGTGTGTGGCATGCGCTGATGGCTACTATGCAGATTCAACCGGCTCCGCCAGTTGTACTGCGTGCCCCGCCGGCCAGTCCTGTCCTAACAAAGACGCGGCTCCTGCAGATTGTGGGCCAGGAGAATACAGGTGAAACATTATGTGCTGTCCTTGTTTTTTTCCCCACACTGTGGCTAGCTCCAGTTGTATTCCTCCCAGGTCATGATTGGAATCCACAGCAGGCCCCAGAAGCTTGAATAGTTTTTTCAAACAAATCAGCTTTTTTTATAACACACTTTGTGTGGGTCAGCCTCAAAACATTTGGCCAACACTCCTTTCAGTTACAGTGCCCCCCACGTTTGGAACTCCTTGCCATCTTCTCTGAGAAACATCGCTTCCCTCCTATAGTTTAAAGCAGAACTCAAAACACATCTTTTCAAACTAGCTTTTAATCTTTAAGTTTAAACTCCACCACCTGTATTGATGTGTATAAATGAGTGCGTGTGACTGTGTTATGTGTGCGTGAGCAAAAAGCGCATTGAGTGCTTTTCGAAGCAGAACTCCGCACTCTACAAGTGTAATATATTATTATTATTATTATAAAAGCTAGGTATGAACCTATTCTCCCACCATCAGTCATCAATATTGTTTTCTATTACTATGTAGATTGAGACATGAAAATTTCAAGATCAGTCCAATGGTGCATGTAGACAGAGTGTTCTCCCTTTAAAAATGGCTGTTGAAGAACTGTTACTCTTGCCAGATTCTTGCAGATGCACCAGTGGGGATGTCCCATGTGCAGTACAAAATGTATTGAACCACACAACCTCAGTACCATAATGATTGAAGGTTTTTCCTGAATTGGTAATTAGGTGCGAAGGCAGCCTTTTGAGCTGCTTTTTGTTTATTTTATTTATTTATTTATTTATTTATTTTTCAGTTTGGGGACTCAGATGTCATGTACCCAGTGTAGCTCAGGTTACTACAAGACCAGCAGTGGAGTGGGAACCTGCAGCGAGTGTCCTGCTGGCTCAGAATGCCCTACAACATCTGCCAGTCAGTAGTTTTGTTAAGACATAAGACATTTATTAAATTTCCAAAAGAGGAACATTGCTTTGTGGTCTCTCATAAAAACATAAAACATGCCAAACACTCACTCATACGGCCATGAACAGTGACAGAAAACAAACAACAAGTAATTGACTACAAAAAGGTAGATAAGTTTAAATTTTGTTTGAAATTGTTATAAATAAACCAGTCGTAAGGATAGGTGAAAGTGTTCCTCACAGCTTTCAAAACGGAAGGTAATTTTGACCCACTCTGTCAAATTCAGAGGGTCATTTTGTGAACTCGTTGACATACAGCCTTAAAATTTGCATAAGATTCTGACATCTCTGCGTCAAAAACACACATGAAATTTGGTCTAGTGGTTAAGGTATTCGACTTTGAATCCTGAGCTGCCTAGTTCGAGTCCATGGTTGGCAGGAATTTGATGCGATTTTCCCCCTTCCAATTCCCTTCCAAAACCACATGCAGACTCATGCCCGTCTCGCCTTCGTGCACCCACACACGGACACGTGTGCACTTTAAAAATCCCATTCCAAACTGGAGGGGCCGTGAAATGGAAAAACAATCACACGCTATGCATACGTTAAAAAAAGGGATGGCACCGTACTGTGGTGATGAGCTTCCCCCGGGGGGAGCAGCCCAATTTCCCAATCACACGCTATTCATATGTAAAAAAAAGGGATGGCGCTGTACTATGGTGATGTGCTCCCCCCAGGGGGAGCAGCCCAATTTCCTATACCACAGTAGTGGGACTGTAGATTATACCAATGCCAATACACGTGTGTAAGAAGGAACACTGAGTGAGAGTTGTTACCTGTCACGTGGCTTGTTCACACTCCTTGGCCGATCTTTCCTACCCTGGCTATCTTCACACAGTAACTGAAATCATGTTCTGCGTTTACAGGCACTGCCTGCAGCGATGGCTATTACTCCCTGGCCGGAGCTACAAGCTGCATTCCCTGCCCTGGCGGATACGAGTGTTCTGTCAAATCGCAACTACCGCAAGAATGTTCAGCAGGCACCTACGCAAGCAACACCAGTCTGTCTTGCGCAGACTGTCCGGCCGGCTACATGTGTCCTAGCAGTGGAATGACAGAGCCCATCGTTTGTCCTGCTGGATGGTACCAGACTGGCACAGGACAGACCACCTGCACGGAGTGTGGCCAAGGTGAGAATGATGCCTATACGTTGTTTTTTTTATGGGAAAATTTAGATCACCAATCGATAAAGTTTAAGTGGGTCATTAGTGACGTCAGCGAATCAAATTGTTAATGTGATAACCGATATCTACTTTCCAGTTTTTGATATACTTTTGGTCAGTAGCACAGTATAGTCTGTATCATGCCTGTCGTACATCAACAACACAGTAAAGTCTGTATCATTCCTGTAATATTGAGTTGAGCATCTCCGCTTGTTAGCTGCCTTAGACAGAATTGAGAATGTCATTAAAAATTTTGTTTATGAAAGGGCAGTGTCAGCCGATAATGCTTGTTTATTCTGTAGCACTTCACCATGGCCTGGCCTGTATCAATTAAATGCTGTGGTATCGACCATCATATATGTTAGTGTGGCCATTGGTAAATAAGTGCTGTTTATCATGACATAGGTGAGAAGTGTACCGACCGTTCGGCCAGCCCCACTCCCTGCCCTGTTGGAGAATACCAGGACGGGCGTGGCCAGGAAGCATGTAAATCGGTCAGTACTGTTTAGGTGTTATTCTGTTGGTCTTCTGCCTACTAAAAATCAAAGCTAAAGCACACTAAATTGCACAGATTTGGTCTAATTCTAAATTTTTTCCTCCAAAAGCAGTGTTGCCTCCTCTGAAACGCCTAAAATGCACCAAACTGCTCAGATTTTAATCTGATTTAAAAAAAAAATGCCAGAGGGAGCATGGCCCTAAAAATGCCTTGCATAATGCATTTTTTTTTTTTTTTTTTTTGCAGTGGTGGGGGTGGGTGGATGTTTAGGAATTTAACGCCCTTTTCCACCACGTAAGGGTGATATCAAAGACGGTGCAACGAGAAAAAGGCCAGCACTAATATTTGGCCCCAGTCGGGATTCGAACTCACGACCGAGCATTGAGAGTCCATCGCTCTACCATTCAGCTATCCTGGTTCCCTGTGGCAGTCGTGTGCTCATGGCTTTGCAAAATTGTCACTAAATGCAACACACTTATCCTTTTTGAATCATGGGCTATTTTAAGCCCTGTAGTTTGGTTTATGTGGGGGGGGGGGGGGGGGAGTGTCTGTCTGTTGTGGTGCATGTGTTTGTTTATATATTGTATACTGACCTTTACAAGTTTGCCTGTCCGTGTCTTCTCATGTTTTCAGTGGAGCAGAAACGATGACGGCAAAATTTCATTTTTTTTATTTCAGTGTCCATCTGGTTACTATGCTGATTCCACAGGAAATGTTCTGTGCACCATCTGTCCAGCAGGCTCAGAGTGTCCAGACCCAACAGCCAGCCCCGTAGCCTGTGGCAGTGGCGAGGTCTTTTCTCTTTTCATAAACATAAGTAGTTTACTTGCTACTGATAAAAACATATATGTATATTATTAGCAGTCTTTGTATTTTACAGAAGGTTCCAACTAGTTTGTGAGTGTGTAACCTATTATTGTGTATGTGTTTCTTCCTTTAATTATTTACTTATCTTAATGACTTACTTAGGGATGTATTGGATACGTTTGTTTTTGTTGTTGTTGTTTTCTTTCTTTCCTTTCCTTTTTACATATACTGTATTGTGATGTGTAGTGTACTGTATTGTATTGTGTATGCTTGTAAAAAAAAGAGATTTGCCAAAACAACGTTTAAAATGTCTTTATCGAGTAATTAAAAACAAAAACAAAAACAAACTAGTTTGTGAGTATTGAAAGCATGTGAAGATTGTTTGTGTTTTTAATGTTATGTCATATGATTATCATTAGTATGGTTTCATTAGCCCTGCACGTGTGTTTCTTGATACATTTGTCAATTTCACTATCTGGTTATTTGATGTTTGTGTTTGCAGTACTCGCTGGCAGGATCAACAGCGTGTCAGTCTTGTCCAGCAGGAACCACTTGTGGCTCGGGCTCCATCTCCACCTGCAGTGTGAGGACTTTAATAATAATAATAATAATATAATGATGAGAATTTGTGTGTGCACGCTCGCATGTGTGATATTGACAGTAATGATTATAAGCATCAAATGACATAATGTCCTGCTTTATTTGTTTCAGACTGGTGAATACTCAAACGGCACAGCTTGTGTTGCATGTCCAGCAGGGTTCTACTGCCCGTCCCCTCTCGCAGCTCCTCAGGCGTGCGCGTCAGGAACATACCAAACGTCAACAGGACAGACGAGCTGTCTCACGTGTCCATCAGGCCAGAAATGTATTGACCGTGCGTCCACACCAGTTGACTGTGATGCCGGCTACTTCAGTGCTGCCGGAGAGGAGACTTGCCAGGTAGATGGTCATTTTTTTTTTTTTTTTTTTTCAAATTTTCTGTAGTAATTTTTCTTGTGTAGTCAAAAATATTCAGTCTCTCCCAGGAGAGTCCAATTCAGTGTTTGCTGCATGACCATCAGTCAGTCAACTCAAAGAGATAAAGAAACAGTGGCAATTGTTTCAGATTCAGTGAAAATAACTATGAAGGGGTTAACAACTGAAAACAAATTTCAATTCAAAATACTTTATTGTCTGGTTAAGAGAGAATGTAAACAAGAAAATTTTCTTTGGCCTCACATAACGCTGTTACATACCTATAAAAAAATAATAATAATAATATACATCCCATAAAGATCTTGCATAAAATATAACGACAAATTTCTAAAGTGATCTGTAGATCTAAGACCACGTTCCCATACTGGCATGGTTCTGTCCTCTGTAGCATGCAAAATATTGATTTTTGTTTGTCATACCTTTACATTTGATTTACAGCTGTTGTTATTGTTGTTGTTTTTTCTACAGCGTTGTCCAGATGGCACATACAGTGCTGCAGCTTCAGGATCCTGCACACAGTGTCCAGCCGGCCAGCAGTGTTTTGATGGCACAAACTATGTCACACCATCAGATTGTGCTGCTGGCACTTACAGTCCTGCTGGCCAGACAACATGCTCCATCTGTCAGACCGGTAATGTTACCCTTCATTTTGCCACACAGGATCATAACTGTCTTCCTGTTTTAGTTTCTTTTTAGTCATTTTAGTATGTGTACTGTTTCTGCTTGCCATCAGTAAAATCTTGTACAAGTCAGTCAGCATTTCTCAATGATTTAAGCAAAACCGTCTGTCATTTCTGCACCTTGTTTGGGGCGGTCAGTGGTCTAGTGGTTAAGACTTCACTTCACCACCAGTGTAAGAGGTCGGGTTCGGGTCCCATTTGGGGCAAAGAATTTTTCTTTCTCGTACGTGGCACCGTTCATTTGGGCCAATCATCAGGGGCTCTCTCCAGGCGCGCTGGCTTCCTCCCCCTCTACTTTGGAAATGTTCAGCCCACAAAATTTGAAAATACAGTAAATGCAATTCTAAATTTCGAAACTGATGTAGCTGAGCTGACCCTTCGCACCATGTGACTGTAATATGTTTATGTCCAGCGTGTGAGAAAATGTGTGTGATTTATATGAGAGTGTGTGTTGGGTTCAACCTGTGGCGCTTTGAGCCAGTTCAACTCGATAAAGCGCATACACAGTACTCAGTTGCTGTTGTTGTTAGTAATAGTAGTAGTATTTGACCTGTCAAGATTGTACAGTGATGAGGTCTGTGTGTACAGGTACCCACAGCTCTGCTGGAGCGGCGGCCTGCTCCCTGTGTCCCGCTGGTTTCTACTGTTCCGATCCCACTCAGTCCCCACAGTCGTGTGGCTCTGGATACTACAGTGCAGAGGGAGTGGTTAGTGTCAGCAGAAAAATCCTCCTCAGTGTTGTCTTGCTTGTTCTCTCAGGGCTTATAATCTTCCAGCTTTTGGCGGATTTCCACGTTTGGCTAAAACTTTACCTCATCCTGTCTGTGCCTGGTACATGACACTTTAACTCTTTGACGACGGAGCGCAATTTCATAGGAAATCGTGTGTCAGAAATTGCGCTCCGTCGTCAAAGAGTTAAGGCACTGAATCAAGCTGTATGTATGTGTGTGTGTGTGTGTGTGTGTGTGTGTGTGTGTGTGTGTGTGTGTGTGTGTGTGTGATGGTATAAACAAGTGTGATACAGATATATTTATGTATATGTGTGTGTGTACTATGCCATGTGTCAGTTTCGTGTCTGTTTTGTGTTGTTGTTGTTTTTTTTCTTCCTGTATGTATGTGTATATATATGTAAAATGTCAAAAAACAAGGGGAAAAAAAACCCCAAACTTTTGCTCTCCCAAGAAGTGTCTTCTCCTCTGAAGCATCTTAAGTCATGACAAATGCAGCATGTTGCACAGATTTTAGTTTGATTCTAAAAATTGTCCTCCCCCAAAAAGTGTTTCCTCCTCTGGAGCACTTAAAACCATGCGAGAATGCACCAAATTTCACAGATTTTAGTCTAATTTAAACAATTTCAGGAGGAGCATGCCCCTGGACGCCCCTACCATAACACCTCTGCTTTGCAGGTGCACGCCCTGGTGGATTTGCCGCTTCGTCACTAAATGCTAACTTTTCCGCCTTTTGAAATATTGGTCGTTTTAAGCTTAGTACTCTTTGTAGGTTATTTATGATGTGTGTGTGTGTGTGTGTGTGTGTGTGTGTGTCTGTGTCTGTGTGTGTGTGTGTCTGTGTATCATTGTTATTGTTTAGTGTGCTTATTAATGAATTGTTTAGTTTTCTTTCACATGCCGTGAGTATCAGCCGTGGTGTTTCCTGTTACAGAATACAGCGTGCTCCCTGTGTCCGGCTGGCTACTCATGTTCAGATCCAGCCCAAGCCCCAGTGGTGTGCAGCAGTGGCACATACTCCACGCAAAGCCAGACCAGCTGTACCCCCTGCCCCACCGGCCAATCCTGCCTGGACCCCTCACAGCCACCGTCCAGCTGTGCTGCTGGTCACTACAGTCCCCAGGTTGGTCATGTCTTTTGTGTTGATGAGACGTCCAAACTGGCAACTCTTGAGAGAGAGAGAGAGAGAGATATTTTATAATAATGTGATCTCATGTGTTTATTCACTTACCTGTCAGTGAAGCCATAGACAAATTTCCTTTTATGGACAATAAAGGTATTTGTATGTGCATAACTTTATTGCAAGAGTGGTAAGGGGTGGGTAGCAGGGCAGTGTTGGAGCGATTTTCATGCATTATGGTGGTGAAATTTTGGCGCAGCTCGGTTTCAATGGTAGCTGAGACTGACCTGTTGTAAACTTTTCTTGAGCATACTTCCATGACACTGTCAATAATTTATTTCTTCTCAGGGGTGCCAATTTTCCAGAAAACTCCGTATTTCCTGAATGAGAACTTTCATAACTTTAATTTTCCAGATTGAGAACTTTCAAAAATTAAAATTTCTCTTGCCCTCCCCCGCCCGCGCTGTTAGGTTTTCCAGATTGGGTTTAGCTTCAAAGTGATTTTTTTTGATTGGGGAGTCTTTCCCACTTGCACTCCTGTATCCTACAATATATGCACTTGGTGCTCTTTAGGTCTTGTATATTTTAGGTACCACTTGTTTTGTTTACCAGGGTGCTGAAATCTTTATCTGCAAATTGTTTCCCTTTAGTTTTGTCTAATCCTGTTTTAACTGTGTCTGTTTCCAGCTTTCATAGTAGGTGGTTACAACTTCAGTCAAAAAATAAATGTAATTATAAGAACTTTTAAAGTGAGGTTTCCAGTGAAATTCATCCATTTGTTTCCTCTCAGATTGTTGCTAATGTAATTTAATGTTCTTGGTGTATTTAGGGGGTGTCATACTGCCTAACCTGTCCTGCTGGCTATGACTGCGACCCGACCCAGGACAGTCTGACGGCGTGTACGTCGGGCTACTACAGTTTGGAAGGGTGGGACAACTGCACAGCGTGCCCTGCAGGCTCCATGTGCCCCTTCCCAAGCCTGGCTCCGATTTTGTGTCAAAGTGGCACCTATTCCACGGGGCAGAGTCTCACATGCACGGCCTGCCCCGCTGGGTCTCAGTGCCCCAGTACAAGGTGAGAGACTTATCTGGTCTATATTTTTCATTTTTGTGCATCTAATTTGTTGCTGTTACTGAGTGGAAGAAAGAAGCAAGCTGACTGTAAACCTTGAAGGCATTTTTTTTTCAGTCAGTCCAGTCCTGGATGTTCTCAGGGAATGAATTTGCAATGAGACATTTATAAAGCTACTACTAAGCATTTGTAATGTTTACTTCCGCACACAGTGATGTCAAATTTGGGTAACTTGTTGCTCCAAATGCACTAACTTTCTCCATTTTATTGTGCTTATGGCGGCTGTGAACTGCTTGGTTTTAACTGTGTACCAGAAGAATAGCTGACAAGTGCCCTGTTTTAAGTGAAGCTTTGGGATCACACATGCTACACAGTTTTCACATGTACTCCTCTTAGACTTCAGTTTGCCATGCACACAAGACAAAGTACTAAGATCAGTGCCCATCTTACATGCATTACCTGTTACAAAAATGTTGTTGGATGGATGTTGTGATGTTTTTACTATTGTCTTGTGGTCCTTTTCTCCCCCACCATTTTATTTTATTTTATTTACCTTTTTTTATGTATTTATTTGTTTATTTATTTTATTTTATTTTTTTAAACCCCCCCCCCCCCCCCCCATGCCGTGTCTGTCAGTATGTCAGCAGAGTTACCTTTTGTTGTTGAAGCTATGTCCCATTTGCTTGTGTCCTGAGAAAGGCGAAAGCCGAAAAGTTGACCCGTGCCGTCCTTTGTGAAAGTTAAGTGGTTTCTGTCCCTTTTATGTCGCTTTTATTTGCTTAACTTGTAACCACTTTGCAGTCATTACCGTTTCCTTTTCTAGTTTTCCAGTTACATTTTAGCCAGCTGCATTTGATTTACTGTTTTTCGTTTCTTCCAACCAGCACCAGCCCTTCGGCTTGTTCACCGGGAAGTTACAGTCTAGGTAGCAGCACCAGTTGCACGTCCTGTCCTGCTGGTTACGCTTGTGCTGACCCCGCTGTGACTCCTGTCGCCTGCAGTCCGGGCACCTACTCCACAGGCGGCCAGTCGTCATGCACGGGTTGTCCTGCAGGATCAGCTTGCCCGTCGACAACAACAGCATCTGATTCGTACAGCTGCACAGCTGGTCAGTTCTAGTATTGTTGTTGTTGTTGTTGTTGTTGTTGTTTGGTGGTGGTGGTGTTCAAGCTTGTGTGTGTGTGTTTGCATGATGTAGTATTGCGTAGAAATGCTGTTTTACCCATACTTTTGTGTGTTTTTTTTTCTCTGTATCATTTGTGTGAAGCTCTTTGTACTGTTTAAAAAATTTCATCTTCTAAGGTGAAAGGTTTCATACCTAGACATTAACTTGACCAAAAACATTAAAACATGTATCTTTAAAGAAACGAAATGAACAAAATGTTACAGGGACCTACTCAGCTGGCAACCAGTCATCGTGCACGCCTTGCAGCGCTGGGAGTTACTGCCCCTCCACAACTGACAGTACGCAGTACCCCTGTCCTACTGGAACTTTCGCCTTCTCTGGCAGTGCCTCGTGCACATCCTGCCCGGCTGGCTACAAGTGTCCGTCCAGTGACGGTTCCCAGAATTCACCATGTGCTGCAGGAAGCTATGCCACTGGAAATGCCACAACTTGCACATCGTGTCCCGCTGGAAGTGCTTGCCCTTTGACCACATCTGATACGATCACTACTTGTCAGCCAGGAACGTACTCCACTGGGGGACAGCAGACCTGTACTTCATGCCCTGCTGGGTAAGCTGGGAAAGGATTGTGTGCGTAAATGGTGGAAATGAGAACAGAATCATGTATTATCTTGTTTTCTATATAAGAATGTATGTTTTCGTTATCATTTGTATTGAAAATAAGTTGTTTCTTGTAGTGCAAAGCCTGTACAGTTGGGTCACGGTTTTGCCACCAAACAAGAAAATTTTCTTTATGGAGTGATGTTAAGTGACCATCAGAGTAATGCCAACATGCCTGATTGGGGGACTGTATTATAGTACTTACTTACTTATATAGGCCTGTCACCCCTACTGGGGTATAGGCCGCCTACAACAGTCCGCCAGAGTCCTCTGTCCTGGGCCATTGTCTCTAGCTGTCTCCAGTTGTATCCCATCTTCCTGGTGTCTGCCTCGAGATCACGTCGCCAGGTGTTCCTCGCCTGTTCTCTCTTTCGCTTGCCCTGGGGGTTGCATGTTAGGGCCTGCCTGTATTATAGTGAATGACATTTAAACCGTTACTGGGTTTTTCAGTGCTGGCTGTCAGCTATGTGTACAGTGTTGTATGACTAGTGCAGTGTGCAGTTTCAAGAACAGTTGCAGATTGCAGCAACAACACACACACAAAATTTTAAAATTCAAAAACAATTGCAGCCAGCCGCAAAAAAGCAACAACTTAAAAAAAAAAAATCCTGCACAGTGCACTAGATGGTATACGGTGCTGTACAAAATTAACTTTGACTTTGGCTTAGCTTTGTAAAGTGGAGCATCTGATATTTCAGTTCAAATTCAAACTTAAAAAACACTTTATTGTCTGTGCTAAGAATGCAGCATTTTTAAACAGTAAATTGTCTTCAGACACACACACACATTGCTCCGTTCATTATAATGTGACCTTAATGTAAAATTTTGTCTGTGTGGTATTTGAAAGTGTTGAAATCATTCGTTTGTCATGTCTGTGAGATTACATGATGGAAAGTTGCGTGGGATGTGTTTGTAGGTACGAATGCCCCAGCACGACTTCAGACACCAAGACTGCCTGTGCCACTGGCTACTATAGTCCTGGTGGTCTAGCAGCATGCGAAGAGTGTCCGCAGGGTTACTCCTGCCCCAGTACATACTCCAGCACCAAGATCTCCTGTTCCAAGGGGTACTACGCATTAGCAGGAGACATGACCTGCACAGAGTGTCCAGCAGGGCAAGAATGTCCCACAACGGATGCAGCTGGCACGCCTTGTGCAAGTGGGTACTACAGTCTCGGGGGCCAGACTGCATGCACGCCGTGTCCTGCAGGATACGAGTGCTCTGTCAGCTCAGCTGCTCCGGTGATCTGTGGCGTCGGGAAGTACAGCGCAGCTTTGGCCGTCACTTGTAGTGACTGTGATGCTGGGTATTTGTGCCCTCAGGGCAGCACTCAGTCCAACCCTCCCACTGCCCTCTGCCCTCTGGGTTACTTCTGCACTTCCGGCACTACAGCGGCAGATCCATGCCCTGCTGGTACTTACGGACGTGCTCCAGGACTGACCGCTTCAGGCGACTGTGAACAATGTCCTCAGGCATATTACTGCCTGGAGGCTACGCGCGGACATCCCACCTCCTATCGGCTCTGTCCCAAAGGTCACTACTGCCCTGCTGGCACACAGCTCGTGAATGAGAAACCATGCGCGGCTGGCACCTACAACAACCGCCTCGGCCAGACAGATTCCTCTGCCTGTTTGGCGTGCTTGCCAGGTCGCTACTGTCCACAAGGAACTGATGACCCTTTTCACGACAGCAACGTCTGTCCGCGAGGCCACTACTGCCCAGCATCAAGTGATACACCCACGGCCTGTGCGGCAGGGAAATACACGGAAGAGACAGGCTCGACCGGTGTCGAGTTCTGCAAGGACTGCCTGGCAGGGTATGTTGATATCTTGAACAGAATACTCTCTGAGTCCTAAATCTTTATGTGCAGTTTTGGTCTTCATGAAAAATACCCTGGGGAAACCCATCAAAACTGCTGCATTCATACTGTATGTTCAGATGCAAGATGGCATTGTTTGACGTACTTCCAATGCCATCATAACTACTTGATTTCTTATGAAGATTGGCATGATAATCAGCAGTCAATAGCACAGATGAATAGAATTTTCCAGCTAAAGTGTACATGCAGAGCTCAGTACAGATTGTTTGCAATGGTAATGACTAAATTTGGACACTCATACTAATTCCCCGTACACTGGAATCAGCATGGAATTCCATCCCTCATTCTCTCCACCAGGCACCCTTCCTTGAAATTTTCAAGAAAAAGCTTAAAACCCATCTGTTTTCATCCCTGAACACCATTTAATTGCGCGTATGTGTGTGTGTGTGTGTGTGTGTGTGTGTGTGTGTGTGTGTGTGTGTGTGTGTGTGTGTGTGTGTGTGGTGTTGCGCCTAGGCTCTGTTCATATGGTTCTGTGTACATATTTTTGTATTTATTTCTTCCTTTTCACTTGTCCTTTTTATGTTGTTTCCATAGTAATGGAAACAACATCATAGGACGGGCTAAATTTTCCACGTTCATGGGCAAGCATCTGTGGTACAAACGCACGTCACTGCCGATCTCCCGCAGAGACGATTTTGCAAATGTAACTCTGACAATGACGTAAGAAAACATGCGTCATCGATGCTGACATGTACGGTCCGCCGAACGCGCTTCTCCTCCTCAGTGAGTGCCGTCTGTGCGTATGTGTGTGCGTGTGTGCGTGCGGCTGTGTGTGTGTGAATTGTGTCCAGGCCCGTTTCTTCGAAAATACTCAACCGAATGGCTTCAAATTTGGGGTATCCAAATATATCAAAATGTTACATTAGACGATTCAAGCGTGTGATGATTGCTTAAGTGATTTGGGAGTTATCGCCCTTTTGAGACAAGTTGGTTGTCTTTCGTGTACAGGCGTAATATTTATTTAAATCACTCAATTTTTTGGCAGTAGATAGCTTGAATACGGACTCTGAACAGAGTCACTACTAGAAAATGGTCGCTCTTATAGTTTTCATGTAAACCGAGCCTGAGTTGACATTGCATGTGAACCCAGTTCAGATGCCTATTTCTCCGAAAATACTGAACCGATCGATTTCAAATTTGGGGTTTCTAAATGAATCAAGATTGTTGAATAGAAGGCCCGATCCAGGTACGATTGCACACATGATTTGCGAGTTATCGCCCTTTTCAGAAAAAGTGGCTTTCTGGCGTTTAAAGGCGTAATATTTACCTAAACCACTCCATTTTTTGGACATAGATAGCGTGAATACGGACTCTCAACTAAGTGAATTTTGGAGGTTGTCGCTTTTATACTTTTGGCGTAAGCCGTACCTGATGAAAGTGCTGGTGAACACACTTTAGATCTCAAAATCGCTCCTACTATACATAGATAATGAGCCTGGGGTGCCATAAAAAATATACGAAAAAATTAGAAAAATTCACTGCAGCCGTTATCGTCAGTTGACCCGAAAATTTGTACTCACAGCACATTTCCTCTACAAGCCACACGCCTCACAAACATCGAAGAAGAGACGCACGCGCACTGACGTAAAGTAAGTGCGTCATGTTTGATTGACGTGATGCTGTTTTTTCTTGGGGGTGTCTCGCCACTTTCTTTCCGAATTCCTCTGTTTGGAGACGTGGTGTATTTTACTTCTACTATGTCGCCATCTTCGTGCAATCGCAGAGAAGACACGGGATATAACAGAATACAACTCCAATACTTTATGAACAGAATATGCACGGAGAACAAATTCATGAAAGAAGAAGAACCCAGAAAACTGTGCAGGGCTGCTTACGTACTGAACAGGTCAGATCCATCGCAGAAAAGGCACGCGCGCACTGACGCAAAAGGCAGTATCAGCGTCATTTTTCCTGACGTCATGTTTGATTGACGTGATACTGGCATTTCTTGGGGATGTGTCGCCACTTTTTGGACGTTCTCTATGTGTAGACGGGGAAAGCGGGAGTTTCATTGATGTAGTGTGCTTTGTTTTTCCCACTGACTCACTCAATAGCATAGTAGAGTGAGAGAACACCACATAGGTCTCAATGGAGCACAAACGCGGCTCGCGTGAGTCTGTGTGTGTGTGTGCGTGTGCGCGTGCGTGCGTGCGTGTGAGTGTGTGCGCGCGCGCGTGTGTATGTCTGACATAACACATAGTTAGAAAACGTTCGCCGCGCAGACTTGTCTGTTAAACATATTGGGTCGGGTGGGTGGGTGGGTGTTTGGGGGTTTAACGTCCTTTTCCACCACATAGGGTGATATCAAAGACGGAGCAACGATGAAAAAGCCAGCACAAATATTTGGCCCAAGCCGGGATCGAACTCATGACCCGAGCATTAGAAGTCCAACGCTCTACCATTCGGCCACCCCGGCTCCCCCATATTGGGTCGGTATTAATTCGATCTTTACACTGCGCACGCAGCAGCAACACTTCAATTTTCATGGGCCTGCTTTCATTGCAAGAACTGTATCAAAGTTATTACGCCAAATGTATTATGTGTCATCCCAGTGAGGAAAAACGTCATAGATTTCAAAGAATACAACTTGACGTCTCTCTTCCAAAAACAAGATTGGTGTGACAGCCCGGTCAGTTGTTTCCATTCAGAGAGAGAGAGAGAGAGAGAGAGTGTGTGTGTGTGTGTGTGTGTGTGTGTGTGTGTGTGTGTGTGTGTGTGGATACATGGCATTACAAAAGAACGACCGTGACGATAGCAGGTGATCAAATGGAAACAACATATTGGGCTGGTGGCTATCTTGTTATTTAATTAAAGTGCTTAGAACTATAATTTATTGATAGGTTATTGATATGTTTCTCCCTAGGTACTACTGCACATCAGGCACAGACTCTCCCGTCCCTTGTCCTGCTGGAACTTACAACCCCTACACAGCACAGGGAGCCCTTACTGACTGCGAGCCATGCATCGCTGGCCAAGCATGTACGAAATCTGGTCTCACAGAACCCGACAGTGCCTGTGCTCCAGGACACTACTGCCCAGCAAATACAGTTCTTCCTACAAACACGGACTGTCCTGCTGGCACGTTCACCAACCTCAACAACTTGACCCGCGTGGACCAGTGCGAGGATTGTCCAGCCACTAAGGCCTGTTTTGCAGGCACGGGTGGCGTTAACAATCAGCCTGTTGCTTGCTCTAAGGTCAGACAAGTTTGGTGTCTCTTGTGTTTGTAGTTTTTGAGAAAATGTCAGTGTTAAACCACACACACACACACACACACACACACACACACACACACACACACACACACACACACACACACACACACACACACACACATGATGGAACGTTTATTACATAGACTTACTTTGTTATACGGCAGGGATGTCACTGGAGCTTGAAACCTATAGGACAAATGTCCTGGAAGGTGGCAGATGAATAGGACATTTGTCCTGAATTGGAACGAAACAATAGGACATTCTGGCGCGCGACAATAAAGCATTGTAAAACAGGAACCACATAAACACAGGTCAGGGTTAAACTCTTTGCCAATCAGAGGGCTTCTTTTAGGGAATACCACACGTTACTCGCTTTACGTGCGTGCAACTAAAAATATTCTCTGCGCAAGCGAGCAAGCTCCCCGAGTAGCGCAAGGCGGCAGCCCTCATTCGGAAAAATGTCACTAGTTTGTCCGCGATCAACAGAAACGCAATCGGACATATGACCTCCTCTTGAAATAAACGATCGGACATCTGTCCTGCTGGACAGTTTTTTCATTGGACATTTGGCCAAGTCTATCGGTCATAGTCCTGTGTCCGGGCACCAGTGACATCCCTGTACGGGTGTGCAAACATGAAAAGAGGTAGTTGATCTGTGTAAATATTTTGTTTGTTTGTTTTTAAGGAAAGGCAGACAGTAGGGGTATGGTTGGAAGCGGGGGAGTCAGTGGAGATTGGGCAGAAGGTGGGGGCAGTCGATGGGTGTGGGGCAGGAGGCAGAGGTAGTCAGTGGGGGTAAGATGGGAGGCAGGGGTATTCAGTGGGGGTGGGATGAAGGTGGGGTAGTTTGGGGGGGGAGGTGGGGGTAGCCAGTCAGGGTGGGATTGGAGTCAGGGGTAATCAGTGGGGGTGGGCTGTCAGCGGGCATTGGGTGGAAGGTAGAGGTAGGCAGTATCGTGCTCTCTGTATCTTGTCGAACTGTGTGAGATAATCTCTTTTTTTTTATTTTGAAGGTTACATTCTGTAATTTTTATGTATGTATGTATGTATGTATGTATTTATTTATTTACTTATCTATTTATTTGTTTGCACAAGGTAAATGTACCCTGACTTGCAGCGGCTTTTTCAATGACAACGGTTACTTTTCCCTACAGGGTTACTACTGCCCAACCGGGACAGAGTACCCCAAACAGCACCCTTGTCCAGCTGGTACCTTCACCAACTTGACCAACATAGACGAAGCCTCTGATTGCTACACGTGCACCAAAGGCTACTACTGTGACCAGGGATCCTCCTCTCCCACTGGCCTGTGTGCTAAAGGACACTGGTGTCCTGCTGGTGAGTTCAATCGCCAAGATTCCAAGATCATCGTCACTCTTAGAAGACAACTTTATTACGGCATGGTTGCACTTTATGGTGTGCCTGCATGCTTTGAATAATCGATTTTGACTCTCTCTGTGTTACGGTCTGGTGTCCTCACGTTCACAACACTTGGCTTCGGAGGTTTGGTTCACGGGATTACCAGCTTTCTAATTTTATTCTCAGTCATAAAGGTGGGAAATAAATACAGCGATAGTAAAACAGGTTTTTACGAGGGAAGCAACATCTGTTAGTATGCTACCGGCTAAAGCCTGCATCATGGAGTTCATTATGTGTACAGTTCTGAATGCAATACGCTGAACTTAAACGGTTCACTGAGCTTCCTGTGTTTATATCTTGGCAGGGGTGTGCATAACTTGGTATGCATTGGGTTAAACATGCCATTTCCATGTTAAGTGGGCCTGAAAAAAGCCAACTTATATTTTGGAGCAGTTTCGTCTCTGTGCTCGGAATACTCTGTGTTCATGATTGGTAGACCTCTTAATGTGATACAATGCTGTTTACACTTTTCGCAAGTGGTATAACTTTCATATTTTACAAGTGAGCAATTGGTCTTGCTGACAAGCCTCTCGCTCTTTGTACACTCTTCTGTTGGCGCAATGACAGCCTTTGAGATGCTGTCACTGTGCAGGTGTCTAAGTGGCCAGGTGTTCTAAGCTCAGAACAACCTTTGAGCAATCTTAAAGATTGGGCCTCCAGTAGAAAATACTGAAACTCATACAAGCTTTTATCATTTCAATTTTTTCTAGATGATTAAAATCTTTTTTTGTGAAGTTTCTTTCATTCTTATTTATTGCGAACCATTCATTCTTGTGTCTTCCAGGTACAAAGACAGCGACGGATAATCCGTGCCACGCTGGCTCCTACAGTAACAATGAGGGCAACATACGCTGGGAGCAGTGTGAAGATTGTACAGAGGGAAGCTACTGTCCAGCTGGATCCGCTCTCCCCACTGCTTGTCCTGCGTGAGTTTGGATCTAAAACTTCAGAGTCTAGCTCAGTTTAAGTGATGCTGTTTGTGCAGGATAGCACAGTTCACTGTCAGTTGCATGCACTTCAGCACATCCTGAAATCAGCATGACCAGCCGCATGTATGATTTCTAAATGCCTATAAAATAAATGTATATTATAACATTTGAATTCTGCATGATTTTTCGAGCTACATTTTCTTTTATACTGTCCCAGTCTTTCTGACATACGTACCCGGTTTATTCCTAGAAAATATTGGAACCATCCAACCAGCTTTCAACTCACTTTGCTAGTGGCCTCAAGTAACTATTATACAGTTAAGAGCCTGGCATTATATATTTTTCTAGCTTTAAGAAAAAGACAACAGTTGCTCAGCTGAGTTGATATACTTTATTTTGCACTTTGGTTATTTCATGTACAAGTATTGATGTGTAAAAGAATGTCTGGATGTCACTCTCAACGTTGAATGGGCCTAAGGCCTATCAATAAACAATTCTGATTCTGATTCTGTATCTCCAGGAGCACATCCAGATGAGAATTTTGTATATTTTACTGTCTTATGTGTCGTGTGTTTAGGGGCACATACAACCCAGACACAAAGGGTGAGAGTCAGGCAACTGCCTGCTTGACATGCACGGCCGGTTCTTACTGCCCGGGCACTGGTAACATTGACCCCATACCCTGCGAGAAAGGCAACTACTCGAATGCTGGTGCTGCGTCATGTACAACGTGCGAGCCAGGTTACTACTGCGACTCCAACACTACCAGGTACTATACGGAGCTTGTGAAGTTAATGCATGTACACAAATGCCGAAATTAAAGGTCTGCAATCTCAGGAAAAAGCCACAAACATTGCGTTTTTTAAAACTGCGACTCTTTCGACTGTCATAATCCAGGCAACTCTGTCACAGTTGCAGAGTTTTCAGCGCTTCGGGGACCCTTATAAAACCAGAGCATGAGTTTGCCATTACATTATTTGGCTTTTGGCAGTGAGTGAGACACATCACTACAGTGTCTAGTGGATGTTGAGTGCTGCACGATCTTTCTTGCTCAGTGTCAGAACGCAAACTGAGCTGTGAAATCAGGCTGCCCTCGGCTTTTATTGGGGTTTCAAGGGCACAGAAAACTTTGTAACTGTGACAGAGTTGACTGTGCTTGCACAGTCGACTGTAAAATTTTTTCACACGTTGGAAAGCTTTTTGTTGGGAGCTTAGATCTTTAAGTGGGCTTCACTTTGACAATGGATGACTCCACTTCTGTCAATCAAAGGGCCGAGCCCCCTGAATTCAGCCAATTGCGGCATAATGAGCACAACACATGGCATGGTCTGGCAAACTTTTTGCCACACGCTACAATGAGGGAAGCACGTGTAGTGTGATATGACTGAAACATGGAAAGAAAGCAGTAAGTCCATTGGTGTCATTTGAGGAAAAAGACCATTACGTCAATCTCTTTTATCTTGAAATCATGCATGATCACTGCGTGCTCTTGAATGGATTTTGTCGGCTAGGGCATGGACATACAGATGGACCTTTTCATACTGTAAAAAAAAAAATAAAAAAAAAATCCCAAGAAAATTGCAAAACCTTGCAGTGAATGAAACAGATAGAAAAAAAAAACTGTCTTACCTATTCGTCTTTTTTGTGTGTGTGGTCATACTTCATGTCATGTTTTTCTCCTTTGTCCCAGCTTCTCCTACATGTATTCGAGCCGCATTTGCCCAGCAGGACTGGAGTGTCCTGCAGGCATGGATCGGCAACCGGATCTCGTCCGTGATAAGTGTCGCACCGGACACTACTGCCCGAGTGGAAATGTCTCCCTGACACCCATACCTTGCCCTGCTGGCACTTACAACGCGGAGACAGGACGCATGGTTCTTGCCGACTGTGTGCAGTGTACTCCTGGCAAGTACTGCTACCCTGATGGATTATCTGCCCCTGCTGGAGACTGTCCAGGCGGGTATTACTGCCCCTTGGGAACTCCTGAAAATTACACCTACCCATGTCCAATCGGGTTTTACAGAAACGGGTCAGCGAAGGAGTCGTTCCAGGACTGCACGGAGTGTATCTCTGGGTATTACTGTGATCGCGAAGGCCTGGCCGAGCCGATCAACTGCCCGCCTGGTTATTTCTGTGTCAGCGGCAGCACCTACCCCCAGCCCTGCCCACTGGGAACATACAGCAACTCCACTGGACTTCGCCGATCCACTGACTGTGCGCCTTGTCCTGGTGGCCAGTACTGTGATGGGATCGGTCGGACTGCGCCAGCGGGGCTGTGTGACGCTGGTTTTTACTGCCGCGAGCAGGCTTACACCTCCGCCCCTCCAGATGGGGCCACCGGTGGTCTCTGTCCAGCAGGTGGTTACTGCCCGCAGGGGTCTGCCACTCCGACCCCGTGTAACGTTGGATACTACAGCAAGTCGGCAGGAGCCAAGGCAAGCTCCGACTGTATTCCCTGCGACCCAGGTTACTTCTGCGCAGGCAGTTCCAGCACTAACGCATCACAGCCGTGCGCAGCAGGGTACTACTGTGAGGGAGGAGCAGGGAACGAGACCCAGTTTGCCACCCCAGCAGGTCATTACACGCTGGCAGGGGCATTCAAACCCGAGCCGTGTCCTCGTGGTGAGTACCAGAGTGCCTCCAGGATGAGCTACTGTGAGATCTGTCCTCAAGGCTACTACTGTAATGGCACGGGCACTGTCGCAGAAGTAATATGTCCCAAAGGTAGTTACTGTCCCATAGGCAGCGAGCAGCCCACGCCGTGTCCACGAGGAACCATGCTGGACCGGGAAGGTCGGTATGAAGAAGCGCACTGTGACCTATGCACGGCTGGTTATGCCTGCGATTCTGTGGGGATTGTAACTCCGTCGACGCCTTGCCACCCAGGTTTTTACTGTTTGGCGGGAAGCAACAACTCCATGGCGGAGATTTGCCCCGAGGGTTACTACTGCCCCAATGGCACGGAGAATTACCTGGACCACCCCTGCGAGAATGGAACCTACAGTAACTACACGGGGATGTCGGACATCGCGGACTGCATCCCATGCAACCCTGGTGAAGCCTGTATAGGTATGGGTCTCACAGCCCCCAATGCCATCTGCGCTGCTGGCTACTTCTGCCGCAGTGGTGCCAAGACGGACAAACCACGGGATGGAGGCACGACTGGCGACCTCTGCACGGTCGGGTCGTACTGCCCCGAGGGCACAGCAGACCCGATTCAGTGTCCAGCTGGATCGTTCTCTAACACGACGGGTCTGTCGGAGTGTTATTTCTGCCCGCCAGGATTTTATTGTGTGGACGGTGAAAACGCTCTCAGGTGTCCACAAGGCCGCTACTGCCCAGGCAACAACACTGCTGACCAACCCAAATGTCCACGAGGGACCTACAATCCAGATTTTGGTCAGTATGCTGTTTGTGTTGCTGTTTTAACAAATGCTCTGTGTATGCATTTAAGTCTCAGCACATCTGTCAGGCACACAACAACACTGTGGAAAACTTTCATCGAATGCTCTTAAAGATCTAAGCTCCCAACAAAAAGCTTTCCGAAGTGTGAACATTTTTTATTTTGACGCCTTCGACTGTGCATAATCCAGGCAACTCTGTCACAGTTGCAGAGTTTTCAGCGCCTTGGGGACCCTAATAAAACCAGAGTTTGCCGAGACATTATTTGGCTTTTGGTCAGTGAGCGAGACACATCACTACAGTGTCTAGCGGATGTTGAGTGCTGCACGATCTTTCTCGCTCAGTGTCAAAACGCAAACTGAGCTGTGAATCAGGCTGCCTTTGGCTTGTATTGGGGTTTCAGGGACGCTGAAAACTCTGCAACTGTGACAGAGTTGACTGTGCTTGCACGGCCCACTCTGTAAAATGTTTTCACACTTAGGAAAGCTTTTTGTTGGGAGCTTAGATCTTTGATCTGTGCATCAGGATCAGTCACTGACAACACAGTATAGCATCTGAAACCATTGTGGTGACTCTGGTTGGCGTATATGTATTACATACGTGGAAGCGTATTACGTACTGAGCAGACGTTATTTGGTTGCTGACTAAAGATCAACTAGACAGCGCTGATCGGTGGCTATTTTTAGTGACTGTCGATCGGCGTGTAGGAAAGGCATGGAAGCGTTAGGCCAAAGAAGGTCATATTTCTCTACTATTAGAAGCTGCAAAGTCACATAAATGGTCGCAAAAACTTCAGAAAGTCCAAAACAGTGCTGCCCGTCTTGTGATCAAAGCCAAAAAATCCAATCACATCTCCCCAATCCTTAATTCCCTCCACTGGCTACCCGTGGAGTCCCGCATTAAGTATAAGGTAATGTGTCTGTGTCACAACTCCCTCGTGAAGACCGGCCCCGCATATCTTGCTGATTTACTGACCACATACAAACCATCAAGACAACTCAGATCCTCTGCCGACAATCGCATCCTCCGTGTTCCAAATGTCAGACCAAGTCATATGGAGAGCGATCGTTCCTGTACCAAGGACCAGCCCTTTGGAACACACTTCCTCAAAACATCAGACACACAGACTCAGTCCACAGCTTTAAAACGTCCATTAAGACACACCTGTTTTTATCACAACAATGCTGAGTGAATAGCAGACACTGTGTGTGTGTGTGTGTGTGTGTGTGTGTGTGTGTGTGTTCTTTTAGCTATTTTAGCACTTTTTATCTTTCTGGTAGCTTTTAGTTTCTTTTAGTTATTTTACCTTCTCTGTAAGCGCTTAGAGCTCACAGAGAATAAGCGCAAATAAATATTCATTATTATTATTATTAAAAGGAACATGTACTCATTGGTAAACAGCCTAAGAGCTTTGTTTGCGGCAGGTTTTCTCCTCAAAACTCATGACTCGTCAGAGACTTGAAAATGAAATCAGGTAATCCACTACTATTGCGGTGTATATTGGAGATAGTTACACTGAACGGCTCTGTCTCACTACAACAGGAATGGTGTCTGAGAGTGACTGTCGACCCTGCGCTGGAGGGTTTTACTGCTACGCTGTTGGAGCCACAAACTTTGACTTCAGCATCAACGGCACAGGCACAGGGAAATGTGAGGCTGGATTTTACTGTAAAGAAGGTGAGCACTAACTGCTTGTGTGTCATAGTTTCCATCTCTCTCTTTGTCTGTCATTCTGATTGATGATATTCGTTTGTCACTCAGCAAAGAGAATGGGGTCTCCTGAAATGGAGTCTTCCCCTCATATACTCCATCCCGCACTCTTCGTTCCTCATCTCAGTCCCGCTTGTCCATCCCTGGGTTTCATGACAACACCACCAAGAAGCGCTTTGGAGCTCGGTTCTTCAAGTGCTCTGCCCCTGCTTTGTGGAACGCCGTGCCACTTTATTTGAAATCCAGCACCTTCAGCGAGTCTTTCAGGAGCCACCTGAACACCCATTTTTTTCTCAAAGTTCTGATGCAGACACAACCCCCCCCCCCCCCCCCCCAGTTGAAGCATCTGTTTCTTGCAGACTTTTAAGACATTTTACTTTCCCCAAGTTTTCACTGTGTCCTTTATTTTTATGTTTGGTTGGGGTCACACCCACAATGAATTCTGATCTTTCTCACGCCAGGTGTGAACGTGAGCCGACCAACCCCAGACACTACGAGTGGGATCGGTGGACCGTGTCCTCCAGGTTACTACTGCCCGGAGCAGACAGAGGATCCCTTTGCATGTCCAAACGGCACATACAGAGACGTGGAGTATGGTACGCAGGAGTCCGACTGCTTTGACTGCTCACTGGGCAACTACTGCGCTTCGCCGGGCCTTGCTAACGCCACGGGACCGTGCTCACCTGGTTACTACTGTCTCTATGGCAGCAAGACTTCGACACCAACAGGTGGGGATGCAAACATGTTACCTAATTCTTTCACCATCCAACTTTTTGTATTTTGAGTACTTATGAAAGCTTTACAGGTATTTCAACAATTTTAGCTCATCGCCAGTATCCTTGCCAAAGATTATGATAGCAGTGATCATCATCTAGAAGTTATTAGTGTTGGCCAAAAAAAAAAAAAAAAAAAATCAGTATCAAAATATGGCATAGTATGGTGTGGTATGATAGATTTCTCCTCTGCGCACATATCCATCTCTTCTGAAATGCTCATGGCGCCACAGGGCTGGAGGACAAGGCAGTGAAAGCCTGCTGCCACTAAGTGCTACTTTATGTGCAAACCCTCACCCTGCTCTTCACTCTGGTGCGTGCAACAGTATTTGTGTTTTCCACGCCACCGGCCACAGCCTACTCTTCTTCAAAAGATGGATGTGGGATTTTTAGCATGCACACTTGATATTTGAGCATATTTTGAGCATGCTTCACAGCGTCTTTACATGGCTGTGACTAAGCCTGTTGTTCATAACTGCAGTCAAGAAAAGCACACATGATGAGCCTGTTAGCCGATCTGAATCGGACAGTGTTTACCTCGACATTCATAGACCTAAGATAGTTGCCACTGTATGAAAGGACCATCTTCTGACAAACCTATGCTCACAGATTGTTCTGAGCTGTTTTGGTAGCGTCTGACATAGTACCACTTAGATGCCTGCACAGTGACCGCATCTCACAGGCTGGCGGTGTTCTTTGGAACAGTCCGCCTTTTCATACTGAGTCGGTTGGCTCATTCATCTCTTCTGAATCCATTACCAAGATTGAATCCGTGTTTCACCATCATCGTAATGGCGTTGGTTGTAAGAATGTACTATATGACTCTGTGTATATTATGTGTGTAATGTGTATGTAACATTCTGCTGTTGTAAGGAGCCCAGAGCTTGAGGTTGGGTGCCCAAAAATCCTCATCATTATTATTATCACTATTAACAGAAGGCTTCAGGCTATGCAAAATTGAGGAGTCAGTGTAGTCGTCTTGGAATATGAATTTGATAATAACTTTAAGATGAATTTCTTTGTATTTGTGCAGGTGGGGACTCAACAGGAGGACCCTGCCCTATCGGCCACTACTGTCCTGAAGGTACGTCCTATCCACTGGAGTGTCCGTCAGGGACGTACAACAATGTGACAGCGCGTGCAGAGTGCTTCTCCTGCCCTGCTAGCTACTTCTGCCCAGAAAACATCACCAACTTTGAGCTGTACCCTTGCCCCGAGGGTTACTACTGCCCGAATGGAACAAGGACCAGCACCGAGTTCCCCTGCCCCAAGGGAACATACCGCAACCTGACCATGGGGCAGGATGTGGCAGATTGCTTCCCTTGCCCTGGTGGCATGTACTGCGGTAGTCAGGGTCTCAGCCTTCCGACCGATTTGTGCAAGGAAGGTTATTTCTGTGTGCTTGGTGCCTGGTCCGACCAGCCGACAGATTTCAACAACTACACGAGTGGAGACTGCCTGTGTCCAAGCAATGCCACGGGAGGCCAGTGTCAACCCGGGTATTTCTGTCCGGAGGGCTCGATGGAACCAACGGCATGTCTGACCGGCTACTACTGCGGGACGCCGGGTCTGGCCACTGTCACCGGTCCATGCAAAGAAGGCTACTACTGCGAGTCAACCGCCACAAGGGATGATCCTACTGACGGCGTCACAGGTGATGTTTGTCCCGAGGGCAGATACTGTCCAACCGGCACTGGTGTTGACCAACCTCGCTGCCCGATCGGAACGTTCTCCAACCGCACCGGGAACATCGCCTCATCTGACTGTACCCAGTGCACACAAGGCTACTACTGCGACTCTCCGGGACTGACTGCCCCCACAGGGATGTGTGCTGAAGGTTACTACTGTCCTACAGGACAGAGCATAGCTGCACCACCGTCTTACGCTTGCTCAGTCGGCTACTACTGTCCTGTGGGGAGTCACGCAGAGATCCACTGTCCGTCTGGCACATACCAGGATCAGACAGCACAGGGCAGCTGCAAGGAATGTCCAGCAGGTAAGAAGCAGATAATGACCAGTTGAGAAGTACCAAACGATTGGAAGGTGGTGGTGTCAAATCAAATCGAAATGTATTGAAGGGAATCTGGATTCCACTACACACAACAAGTGGTACCAGCATTTCTTTTTCTGGTAATTTTGTTGTGGGTTGTTGGTGTTATCACCCACATATTTTTTTTGTTTATTTAAAAAAAAAGTGCCTGGTCTTAATGTCTGTGCTATTTATGTGTGCTCTGTTGTTGGTTGGTTGTTTTTTTTCAGGCTACTACTGTGACTCGGGCAATGCGCTGAATTCTTACCTGACGTACCTGTGCCCTGAGGGTCATTACTGTCCGAACGGCACAGAGTGGTCCACACAGTACCCGTGTCCTGCCGGCACATACAACCCCAACACCCAGCTGGAGGACACATCACAGTGCGTTCAGTGCGACTCTGGCAAATTCTGCGGAACATCAGGACTTAGCAACTACACTGGTGGGTGAACTACTTACGATGGTGTGAATTTCTGAGGGCAGGTGGGTGGGTGGGTGTTTGGGGGTTTAACGTCCTTTTCCACCATGTAAGGGTGATATCAAAGACGGGACAACGATGAAAAAGCCAGCACAAATATTTGGCCCCAACCAGGATACGAACTCACGACTTTAGCATTAGAAGTCCAACGCTCTACCATTCGGCCAGCCCGGCTTCCCGAATGTCTGAGGGCTGATTTGGTGATTAGAACATGAGGTCTTTGATAATCTTGTTTTAATACACATGCACAGGTTCAGACTGTCCTATGACTAGTGTACAATAGACCTTTCCGCCGTTCTGAACCTTCCTGCTGGTGGAGTGGCAGGTTTTGTGTGTGTGTGTGTGTGTGTGTGTGTGTGTGTGTGTGTGTGTGTGTTGTGCCAGTACGCGCTGTGTGCTTTTGATAATAACAGTAATAATAATGAGTATTGTATAGGCGCTTTACCCAATTTCATGAATCGGCTCAAAGCACCACAAACTGAACCCAACAGGCACGCTCATGTGAATCACACACTCTCTCTCTCTCACACTGGACATGAATACATTACAATCACGTGGTGCAAAGGGTCAGCTCAGCTATTTAAATTTCCGAATTTAGAATTGCATTTATTTTGCAAATTTGGTGGGCTGAACATTTCCAAAGCAGAGGGGGAGGAAGCCAGAGTACCCGGAGAGAACCCCCAACGATTGATTATTAGTATAGATGGTGATTGGGAAGTGCCTTGAGCCCACAATGTGGGGACACTGTGCTATACAAGAATGTTATATTATTATTGTGGGGATTCAACCACAGCTCTGGGAGAGTTGACTCTGTTGAGGTATTTTGCACAAATGTTTTGTCAGAGACTTACTCAGCCATAGTGGGCTTTTTTCTTACTTTCTTTATTTTTGAGGGGAGCCGGGATAGCAGAATGGTAGAGCGTTGGACTCCCAGTGCTCGGGTTGTGAGTTCGAATCCCACCTTTTTGAGGGGAGCCGGGATAGCAGAATGGTAGAGCGTTGGACTCCCAGTGCTCGGGTTGTGAGTTCGAATCCCACATATTTGTGCTTTCTTTTGCCTTTTTCTCGTCCCATCTTAGATGTCACCCATGCATGGTGGAAAAGGATGTTAAACTCCCAGACACCCTCCCCCACCCCTTTGTTTTTTGCTTGTGCCTGTCATCATGTAAAATCTGTTTAGACAGACTTTAAATGGCCTTCTTTTTCATTCATTCTGCCTCTGTATGTGTGTGTGCGTGGTGGGGGTGGGGGGGGGGGGGGGTGTTGGAGTGGAGGGTGTATGTTTATGTGTTCAATGTGCAGCAGTTTTTACCTTACTGGAGAAGATAAATGCCAAGCAGCATACCGTATATTAACGTTTTGTTTTCCTTGTTGCAGGTGACTGTTCTGCCCGGTACTGGTGCATAAACGGCTCCTCCACAGCCACACCCATTGACGGAGTCACCGGCGACCACTGCCCCGAGGGTCACTACTGCGTGAAGGGCACCCCTGTCCCTGAACCCTGCCCACTGGGAACATGGTCAAACAGCACAGGGCTGGGTATAGACACGGAATGCCAGCCGTGTTCAGGAGGCTACTACTGTAACGGTACGGGACTTGTTGAGCCCTCAGGCCCGTGTGATGCTGGCTTTTACTGCACGCAGAACGCCGTCACACCCAGTCCGAACGATGGCGGCGCTACTGGCGACCCGTGTACCGTGGGACACTACTGCCCAGAGGGGACGCATGTGCCAGTGCCGTGTGCCGATGGCACATACGTGACTAATACAGGTGCGGTATAACACTTTTTGCATCTTGATTGTTCAGTGGAAAGAACGCTATGAATGCTAATGGAAGATGGCATTATATTGTATTGTGTGAAGTGTAGCTGGTTGTGTTTATCAACAAAAACTTCAGTCCCATTCCAGACTGCAGTAAAAATGTGTGTGTGTGTGTGTGTGTATGTGTGAGTGAGTGTGCGTGCGTGCGTGCGTGCGTGCGTGTGTTTTGTTTGCCTTTTTTTGCTCCTTTTTTTTTTTTTACGTGGAGAGGGGTGGTGTTTGTTGAATGTTCTTCTAACAAAACGCAAGCCGATAACGTTAAAAATTATTAATTATTTTCCCATAAAACAAATAAGTTCACTTGGGTACTTTATCTTTTTCTTTTCTACTTCCTTCCAGGTGCTGATAGCTGTTGGAACTGTACAGCTGGTCACTACTGTGTGACCGGTTTAACACCAGACCCATGCCCGCCCGGTTTTTACTGCCCAGAGGGAACCGGCATCGTGTGGCAGTCTTGTCCACCGGGCACATTTAGCACTGCGCAAGGTAATTTGTGTTCGAGACATGTTTTGGGGCTGGACGTTTCAGTTGTAGTATCTCTGTCTTTATGTTGGTATGTGTGTAACTCCGTATCATTTACATATATGTATTTTGATGGTTTCTTTGGTACTGTTGGTATGTCTGTGAGCATTTGTGTGTGTGTTTTTTTCATGTGAGTATTGGGGGGGGGGGAGTGTCAGCTACCCTGTGTGTGTGTGTGTGTGTGTGTGTGTGTGTGTGTGTGTGTGTGTCAGCATATGAGTGTTTTTTCATGTGAGTACTGGGGTAGAGGGTGTCAGTTACTTTCTGTGTATGTGTGTGTGTGTGTGTGTGTGTGTGTGTGTGTGTGTGTGTGTGTGTGTGTGTGGATTGTATAATATGGTCCAGGACATGTTCTTTTGCATTCCTCGATCTGTTTGTTCAACACACCAAAGAAATTTCCAAAATGGACAACAAAGTCATTTGAATTGAATTTGAATTGAAATTGAATTTGAATAGAAATTAAATTTGAATTGAACTTGAATTGAAGGACTGTGGGATGTGGACAACTGTACACAGTGCACCGGTGGTTACTACTGCTCTGAACCCAACGCCACAGCTGTCTCCGGCCAGTGCTCAGCAGGCTACTACTGCACCAGTGGCTCCAACACCGCCACACCTGACACCGGGAACACCGGAGTGGCTGGCCCTTGCCCCGCTGGTCATTTTTGCACAGCTGGAACAGTGACCCCAAGTCCCTGCCCCATGGGAACATACAACAACGACACCAAAGCTGTTGACCAGAGCTCTGGCTGCACAGCTTGCTCATATGGCTACTACTGTGGTCAGACCGGTCTGACAGAGCCTTCGGGACCATGCTGGGCTGGGTTTTACTGTCTGGAGGGAGCTGATTCTCCTAACAACCCGGTAGAGGACGCCACTGGTGGTCCGTGCCCTGCAGGACATTTCTGCCCCAATGGGACCTCGTATCCGCTTGGCTGCTCAGCAGGCACGTACAACCCCAACACAGGAGAGTCGGCTTGTACGCCTTGTCCGGCTGGGTATTACTGTCTGGAGAATTCCACAGACTACTCTGGAAGCGACTGTCCGCCTGGGTACTACTGCCCACAGGGTACCCGCCACGCCAATGAGTTCCCATGCCCAAGTGGCACATACAATCCATCTACAGGTAGGTTTGTCATTTTTCTGATGTGGATTTGTTATCAGCTTTTTTTCTTCTTTTTAAACAATTTTATCTGTTTAATTGTGAATTTCATGCAAGCCACAGTGCGTATTGGAAATTCATTGATTGACCTTGCATGATTTTGAAATATGCTGAAGCATATACAGGCTACTGAGAATATTCTTGTCATCTTTATGCCCAGACAAATGCAGCATATCTGGATGGAAAGCCATTTTTTTTTTTTTTAGATTTGTGTACATGTGTGTTTACTAATAGTATATCACTGCAATGCAGAACCTGACCTTTTTATATCAATTTCTGTCTGCATACAACTGCTTCATTATACTGGCAGACAAAAGCTCACTTTTCTGTTAATGCCTTGTGTACTACAGGTCAGCAAAGTGAGAGTGACTGCACACTCTGTGACCCCGGATCGTACTGTGACACACCAGGACTCAGCGCTGTCTCCGGCGACTGCACGGCTGGCTGGTACTGCATCCGAGGGGCTTGGAGTTCCACACCGACCGATCTGGCCAACTACACCAACTTTGCATGCTACTGTCCGGTCAACAGCACAGGCGGCAAGTGTCAGCCTGGCCAGTACTGCCCAGTGGGATCAGATCAGCCTCTGGACTGTCTGCCTGGTAAGTTTTACTTTGTTTTTGAGTCGTCAGTGGTCTTGTGGTTATGAGACTTCACCACCAATGCGAGAGGTCAGGTTCGAGTCCCACTTGGGGCGAAGAATTTTTCCTTCTTATACATTGCACCGTTTATTCGGGCTGATCGTAGGGGGTTTTCTCCAGGTACTCCGGCTTCCTCCTGCTCTGCTTTGGAAATGTTCAGCCCACAAAATTTTGAAAATAAATGCTGTTCTAAATTCCGAAACTTGAATAGCTGAGCTGACCCTTTGCACAACATGATTGTAATGTGTTCATGTGTGTGAGAGAATGCATGTGATTCACGTGAGTGTGCGTGTTGGGTTCAGCTTTGAGCCAGTTCAAGAACTTGGGTAAAGCGCCCACACAATACACAATTATTATTATTATTATCTCGTCTCATCTGGTTTGGTTTGGTTTTGTGCGTACTGCTTGTTTGTGTTTTTTTAATTTGTGGAGAGAATGTTTTTAGAAGGCTAAAAACTGTCCATATCAGTGCTCGTGCTTTGTTTTCTGTCTGGTGCTTATTTGGATCAAATTTCTTATTACAAGATGTCTCACTGTTGTGATGTCTTTTTCTTAACGCTAGAAAAATACATAATGCCAGGTTCTTAACTGTATAATAGTTGCTTGAGGCCATTAGCAAAGTGAGTCGAAAGCTGCTTGGATGGTTCCAAAATTTTCTAGGAATAAACCGGGTACGGATATCAGAAAGACTAGGACAGTATAAAAGAAAATGTAACTCGTCTTCAATATCAAGCTGACAGCTGAGTTGGTATACTTTATTTTGCACTTTGGTTATTTCCTGTACAAGTATTGATGTGAATAAGAGTGTCTGCATGGATGTCACTCTCAATTTTGAATGGGCCTAAGGCCTATCAATAAACAATTCTGATTCTGATTCACTGTTGTGATAATCATCATTACTGTAATATTTGCCATAAAATTATTGCAGGTCACTACTGTGCTGTGGCTGGACTGGCCAATGTTAGTGGAGAGTGTAACGCAGGGTACTACTGCACGTCGGCCGCAGTGCGACCTGACCCGACCGACGGTGTGACAGGCGACCGATGTCCTGCAGGCCACTACTGTCCAGTTGGAACCGGTACCGCCCAGCAATGTCCGCCTGGCTACTTTACAAATGCCACAGGCAATGTCGACTTCTCCAACTGCGCCTTGTGCCTTGCGGGTAGGTGACGAGTCTTTTTCATCAAGTTGACTATGCTTTCATAATGTTGCTTCAGTTCATTATTGGTGTTTATGAAGGAGATTGTATATGGCTGCGGGGGTTATTTGATATTTGAGTGTTCTGTTTCCAGTCAAAAGATGGCTGATTTGAAAGAGAGAATGGTAGGGGTTGGCCTGGATGCAGGTTGCTTTACACATAATTCTGGACCCCTCACCCATCCATCCCCTCTCCCCACCCCCCTCCCCCTCCTATGGAGATGATTTTGGGAGATATAATCAGAAACAATGGAAATAATGAATCGGCTGCAATGGTGTGTCAAACAGCAGGCGCTTGTCTGCTCCAGTACTTCATGAGTGCAGTACTTGTATGTCACGTATTCAGTTGTTCCCTATCTATTTTTAAGATCAACAATAAAGGATCTGGGAGGGAAAGGCTTAAGTCAAATGCATTACCAAGTGTTGTATGTATTTGCCTGGGGTTTTCTCTTGCTTTGATTATCTTTTTTCTTGCAAAATCTAAAACGATAATGAAACTTTCGATTACAGGGTCATACTGTGACAACTACGGCTTGCTTGCTCCCACTGGGCCATGTGACGCTGGGTTCTACTGCCCCGAGGGACAGAACGTCAGCAGTCCCACCAACTACATCTGTACACCCGGCCATTACTGTCCCACAGGCAGCGCTACTGAACTAGCGTGTGCCTCCGGTGAATACCAGGATGAATTCGGACAGGTCAGCTTTCAACTAAAAGTTCTAATAATAATAATAATTATAAATGAATGACCGGCCCCCGTAGTGTAGTGGTTAGCACTTCGGACTATGGACCGGGAGACCCGGGTTCGAGTCCCAGCCGAGGCAAGCGGGATTTTTCCTACCTAGGTCGGCTCCTACCCAGAGCGGGTGTGCTATGGGCCCAATGGGGAGGCTGTTGACGGGTGCGACTTTGGGGGTGCTTCCCTTGGTATGACACGTCTTATGATGTGGATGATTACACGGCCGGCACCGCAGGTGCCGTAGTTCCCGGGCCTGGTTAATGCCGGGATATTTCTGACAGGAAGCGTGGAATGCGGCCCTGTCCCGCAGTCCCAAACCACACGGACCTCCATAGCATCATCTTACCATCATCCTCATCTCCATCATCATGCATAATGAAAACTGCTCCAGCTTCCAGGGAGGAGCACCACTGGAGCCGGCAAAGTGTTGTGGCAGCAACAAAAAAAACAAAACAAAATTATAATAACTGAGGATTGTGTAGGCGCTTTACCCAATTTCTTTAACTGGCTCAAAGCACCGTGAGCTGAACCCAACATGCACCGTTCACATTAACTACACACATTCTCTCATGCACTGGACACGAACACATTACGATCACTTGGTGCGAAGGGTCAGCTCAGCAGTTTAAGTGTCCGAATTCAGAATTGTATTTATTTTCAAATTTTGTGGTGGGCTAAACATTCCCAAAGCAGAGGGGGAGGAAGCCAGAGTAGCCGGAGAGAACCTCCAACAATTGGCCCGAATGAACAGGGTCATGTATGAGAAGGAACAATTCTTTGCCTCGATGGGGACTTAAACCTGACCTTGCATTCATGATGAAGTCTCTTAACCACTAGACCACTGACCACCCCATTTATGTGTTTTGTGGTTTTTTAAGTTCTCATAACCCTAACCCTAACCCTAACACATATTTTGTATCATGGAAACACATTTAAACTCCAGAGATGTTGAAAACCCCAATACAATGATAATGATAATACAGCAATAGTGACGTGGATTATCTAGACAATTTACCCATTTGCTCGACTCGAAAGCACTGCGAACTGAATCAAACAGGCCCCACTCAGGGCAAAGAATTTTTCCTTCTCTTATGCGGCACCGTTCATTCGGGCCGATCGTCGGGGGTTCTCTCTGGGTACTCTGGCTTCCTCCCCCTCTGCTTTGGAAATATTCAGCCCACCAAATTTGAAAAATAAATGCAATTCTAAATTTCGAAATTTAAATAGCTGAGCTGACTCTTCGCACTACTGATTGATTGTAATGTGTTTATGTCCAGTATGTGAGAGAATGCGTGTGATTCACCTGAGAGTGCGTGTTGGGTTCAGTTCGTGGCGCTTTGAGCTGATTCATGAAATTGGATAAAGCACCTATACAATACTCATTATTATTATTATTATTTAGAATAATTGCATTTATTTATAGTTTTTCTAGGCTGAACATTTCTCATCACCTCTCCTTTATTTCAGGCTGCCTGTAAGATGTGTCCAGAGGGTTACTACTGCGACAGCACCCTACAGAACGACACCATCTGCTCGCATGGGGTTCAGAACCCTGCCTCTTGCATTCAAGGCTACTACTGCCCTAACGGAACCCGCTTCGCCACAGAGTTCCCGTGCCCCAATGGCACATTCAGCAACCAGACAAATCTTAAAGATTCGTCAGAGTGCCAGGCGTGCACAGGAGGAATGTACTGTGGTAGCGAGGGTCTTTCAGCACCCACAGGGGTTTGTGACGGTGGATACTACTGCCTGAGTGGAGCGTCGAGTCCGACACCCACAGATGGAGTGACGGGAGACGTGTGTGATACAGGAGCGTATTGTCCGCCTGGGTCAAACGCTGTCACTCTCTGCCCTGCTGGCACTTACAACATGATCAGTGGTATGTGAAGTGTGCTAGGTGTATAGTGAGTTTTTCATTGAAAGAGATCTTTTTGATTGGCAGTCAACCTTTAATGTGTGTGTTTGCATATTTGTTGGTATGAGTGCGGGAGTATGCGCATTGAGTCACTTTGTGAGAATTTTGTGCTATATAAGTACAATTCATTATTATTATTATTATTATTAAATGAATGCAAAACAAATATTACACAGTATGCTTTTATGTGTATGGGGGGGGGGGGAGGGGGAGGGAGGGCTCACGTGCTTGCATGATGAAAATTCAGCTTGTTGTAGCATCACCTTGAAGTCTTTGCTATCTGTGCTGAACTCGGTTGCTACTAAGTAAAGCATATTCCCCTCCTGGAATAAGCCCAAGTATAGGAAGACTTCGAGGTCATTAAATGCATTGTCAATGTTAGCGTAAGCATTACAAATGAAAAAGAAAGCAAGCTGTAAGTAGAACGACACCTCACGCTACCATACTAGCTAACATAATGAGAAGAAAGATATGAAGGAATGAGAAGAAAGATGTGGTGGGAAGAGCCAGAACAACAGAGAATCCCTATGCATGATATGTTGTGTGTTAAAATCATCAACAAGAATCCCTATGCACGATATGTTGTGTGTTAAAATCATCAATTCACATTTTACATTAGAGTGACTCATCAAGATCTGTTCGATTCCCTGTAGGCTTGGAATCAGAGTCACAGTGCCAGCAGTGCGACCCTGGCCAGTACTGCCCGTCCCCTGGCTTGACCTCACCTTTCGCCAACTGCAGCGCCGGCTTCTACTGTACAGCCAACGCCACCTCCCCTGCCCCCACTGACGGCACTACCGGCGACATCTGTCCTATCGGCCACCACTGCCCAGTGGGCACGGGCACGCCCATACCGTGCGTGGCAGGAACTTTCGCCAACACCACACAGAACGCTGAGTGTCTTGTCTGTCCAGCCGGCTCGTACTGCACCAATGGAGTGACTCCAGAGTTTTGCCCATCTGGGTTTTACTGTCTGGAGGGAACCGGTTCCAACTGGCAGATGTGTCCTCCCGGCACGTTCAGTCCTGATGTTGGGCTGGCCAATGTCACCCAGTGCCAGCAGTGCAGTGGAGGATATTATTGCGACCAGCACAACCTGACAGCGCCGGTCGGACCATGCGATGCTGGCTATTTCTGCAGGTCTGTGTCGATCAGCAGTAACAATAACATTTATTATAATAATAATCAAGGTAATGTTAATGATGATGATAAATAATTTTTCTTAGGTGCTGCTGTCATGAAGAAATGACTCACTGCACTAAACACACACACACACACACACACACACACACACACACACACACACACACACACACACACACACACACAGAGTATTGCACATTGAGTATTGGCTGGTAAAAGGCCAGCACAAATATTTGGCACCAGCTAGGATTCGAATTCATGACCCGAGTATTGATGGTCCAGTGCTCTACCATTTGGTTATCCCCACTCCCTGATTCCATTCTGGAACTTTTGTGAACTATAGGTACTCTGTTTTGAAACTAGATCACGAGAAGTAAAGCTGTGGTGACTGCCTGGGCTATTCTCAAAATTGAGTCACGCCACAACTGCAGGATGTCATGTGTGGGAGTGTGTGGGAGTGTGTGTGTGTGTGTGTGTGTGTGTGTGTGTGTGTGTGTGTGTGGGAGTGTGTGTGTGTGTGTGTGTGTGTGTGTGTGTGTGGGAGTGTGTGTGTGTGTGTGTGTGTGTGTGTGTGTGTGTGTGTGTGTGTGTGTGTGTGCAGAATTTTAATGAATTTTAATGTATTGTATTGGATTGTATCTGGGCGGACCCATAAAGTAATCTTATCTCATCTTATCTTATCTTATCAGTATTGTATGTGTAAAAGTGGATTTAATTGTCATATTTCAGGAGTGGATCAGACTCGCCTACTCCATCCAGTATGAGCACGGGAGACGCAGATGTTTGCCCAGAAGGTCACTACTGCCCTAGCCAAACCCAGGAGCCAGTAGAATGTCCACCAGGAACCTTCAACAACCGCACGGGACTGACGGCAGAGAGCGAGTGCCAGTCCTGTCTACCAGGCTACTACTGCGACGTCCCTGGTCTGACTTACCCAACCGGTCTCTGCGAAGCCGGCTACTATTGCACGGACGGTTCCAACTCCTCCAACCCAACTAGTGTGACGGCAAGCGGCGGACCGTGTCCTGCTGGATCGTTCTGCGTGGTCGGATCCAGTCAAGCGGAACTGTGCGCTGCTGGGTCATACAACCCACTGACCCAGCAGGCCAACTGCACGGTGTGTCCGGCTGGTTACTACTGCAATGCTGGGAGTACTACCATCACAGGTTGTCCTGAAGGTGAGGTGGACTGATTCTCCTGCTATTGTTGCCAGTGATTCAGTTTGTTTATTAGTGATGATAATAATAACTGCATACTGTGCAGTGTACTGTGTAGGGTCTTTGCCCAATTCTTTGGTGCTTTGCATGGTTTAAAGCCCGAAAAACTCACTCACTCACTCACTCGCCCTTTACCCATTTTTTTTTTAAATTCTCTTTTTGAACAGAATTTACATTTGTAAAAAGTACAAACAGCACAGAGCATACCCCTCCCCCCCCCACCCCCTCCAACCTCCTCCCCCCACCCCCTCCAACCACCCCCCTCCCCCCTCCCTCCCTCCCCCCCAAAAAAAAACAACAACAACAAACAAACAAAAACAAAACAAAACAACCAAAACAAAAACAAAACACACACACACACACACACACACACACACACACACACACACACACACACACACACACACACACACTATTTCTTGAACTGGCTCAGAGTGCTCCAGACTGAACCCAACATACGCTTACGTGAATCACACAAATTATCTCACACACTGGACGTGAACACATTACAATCACGGGGGTGTGAAGGGTCAGCTTAGCAGTTTGAGTTTCAGAATTTAGAATTGCTTGTGTATGGATTGAATATTTGACTGAACATGAAAAGTTTTGTCTTCCTGCAGGTCACTTCTGTCCTGAGGGCACCCAGTTCTCCACCCAGTTCCCCTGTAACAATGGCACGTACAACAACGCGACGGGCGGATCAAGTGTTGCTGCCTGCCAGCTCTGTGACCCTGGGTATTACTGCCCCAGTCAGGGCCTCTCACAGCCAGTGGGGCCCTGCGCAGGAGGCTGGTACTGCACACTGGGTTCGTGGTCTGACAAGCCAGCAGTTCTTGGGAATGACACAGGCCTTGACTGCAGCTGTCCAGCACAGAGCATCGGAGGAAAGTGCCGGGCTGGAACATTCTGTCCGGAGGGTTCCGACGCTCCGGTTCAGTGCACACCAGGCTACTACTGCGATACGGATGAGCTGTCAAACGTGACGGGGCCGTGCCAAGCCGGCTACTTCTGCACAGGTGGATCTACCATCCCTACGCCCGTCAACGAGACATTCGGTGACATATGTCCTCAGGGCCACTACTGCCCCGAGGGGAGTGCTGCGGCTCAGGCATGCTTGGCCGGCACCTACAGTGGTCTGTATGGCAACCACAACATCAGCAGCTGTCTGCCGTGCACAGCGGGTCAGTACTGTCCCAGTGCTGGCCTCCCAGCTCCTGTTGGTGATTGTGTTGAGGGATGGTATTGCCCAGAAGGAATGACCCAGCCCCAGCCCCCAGGGAACCAGTGCCTGGCAGGACACAGCTGCCCCCAGGGTAGCCCCGCCCAGACGCCCTGCCCGAGCGGCCAGCACCAGCCTAACGTCGGACAAGGCACGTGTCTTGAATGCCCGTCAGGAAGCTACTGTGATCAGAACGAAGCCATCGCGGAAGAGCAGAGTGGTGTGGGTGAACCGTCACATGGAGTGGTTACACCTAAGGTCTGCCCTGCAGGGTTCTACTGCCCCAATGGGACACAGACAGACCAGGAGAACCCATGTCCAGCTGGCAGCTACAGTAACACTACAGGGCTGGAGATGCAGTCTCAGTGTTTGGCTTGCCCCCCAGGAGAGTACTGTGACACAACCGGCCTGACGACTCCCACTGGCCTGTGCTCCGCAGGGTACTACTGTGTCAGTGGTTCATCATCCCCGACACCGTCACTGTCACCAGAGGGAGGACCATGCCAACAGGGAACGTACTGTGCGCAGGGAGCGTCCGTGGAGACACCCTGTCCGAAGGGTACATACGGTGACAGATCGCTTCTGCCTTCCCTGGCCGACTGCACCATCTGTCCACCAGGAGAGTTCTGTGCCCTGTCAGGTCTCTCTGCTCCAAACGGATCTTGCCTGGCCGGCTACTACTGTACTAATGCATCTGAAGAAGCCAGTCCTGTGGGACAGAGCTACGGAGACGAATGTCCATCCGGTCACTACTGTCCCGATCACAGCTACCAGCCAACAGCATGTCCGGCGGGAACGTACCAACCGAACACCAGGCAGACCGACAGTACAGCATGTCTCAGCTGCGACGCCGGCTTTTTCTGTAACTCTACAGGCCTGTCGGCTGTTACTGGGCCATGTGAAGAAGGTTTCTACTGCATCCTCGGAGCTTCCTCCAGCGCACCGACTGACGGAACCACCGGCAACATATGTCCAGCAGGGTCGTACTGCCCTCTTGGGTCCTCCCAGCATTTGTTCTGTCCGAACGGGACCTACACAAACCACACTGGTGCTGGTGCCTGCTACGACTGCCCTGCTGGATATTTCTGCGTGAATCGAGACAGAGCCGACCCATGCTTAACCGGCTACTACTGCCCAGCCAGCACTGGAGCAGACTTGCAGCCATGCCCGGCAGGAACGTACAACCCGATCGAGGGACTGAGTGTGGTCAGCCAGTGCACGCAGTGTGACGGTGGCAAGTACTGTCTGACGCCTGCTCTCAGTGCTGTGTCTGGGGACTGTACTGCTGGATACTACTGCAGAACAGGTAATTTGTCAGTAGCAGCATTACTTTATGGTTGGTAGTAGTGCCCGTTGTTGAGGCTGATATGATTGGCAAGTTTTGTTGTTATTACTGCTCTTGGCCACCTTTTTACCCCAATTTGTACCAATTAAGTTACACAGGAACCTTTTCCTCTGCTCAGGTAGACCCAAGTAAGCTTAGTAAACATATTATCTGTCCACATCACATAAGCAATTGCAACCCCCCCCCAAAAAAAAAAAAAAAAAAAAAAGTTTGTGTTAGAATGACTTCTCACCCTACCACACAAGCAAAAAAAAAGAAGAAAAAAAAAAGAAAAAAAAAAAAACAGAGGTGCTGTGGGAGTAGAACTGAAATACACCCTCATCTGTTTTTCCCACGGTCTCCCTCTCTCTCTCGCAGGTGTGGACACAGCTACTCCATCAGGATCCCATACTGGTGACGGAGGTATCTGCCCTGTAGGTTACTACTGTCCCACAGGTACAACAGAACCCTTGGCCTGCCCACCTGGCAGTTACAGGTAAATTCTTTTTGCACATTTGTTTCTGTCAGATTTGGTTCATCTCTTGTTGTTTTGTTGTTGCTGTTTTGTTGTTCTTGGGTGTGTTTTTTTTGTGTGTGTTCTTTCTTTGTGAAGTTGGAAGTTAAATGAATGTTTGGTGATTTACGGAAGCATGTTTGTGACAAATATAATTTCCTGTTGCTCTCTGTGGTATAAATCTTCATTGTGTGCATGTGTGTGTGTGTGTGTGTTGTGTGTGTGTGTGCGCATGCGTGCGTGCGTCGTATGTGGTGGAAAAGGACGTTAAACCCACACACACTCACCCACCCCACCCGCATGCGTGCGTGCATGTGTGTGTTTAATAATAATATGATTTACTGCTGATACCTTTGTGCCCTGTTGTTACAATTTGAATATGTTCCCTGTATGTTTTCAGTGACAGTCCCATGCAGGCGAGCTGCACAAATTGCCCAGCGGGTTTCTACTGTCAGGAGAATGCCACAGACTACCAGCAGACCGTTTGTCCACCTGGTTACTACTGCCCTGCTGGCACCATTGATGCGTACGAGTACCCGTGCCCCAAGGGTTCCTACAACCCTGTTAATGGCAGCGACGGACCTGAAGACTGCCTCAGTTGTCCGCCTGGACAGTACTGTGAAGGTGGGTTTGTTGACATGCAACAGCACCCCCTTCAATATCCGCTTTCCCCTCCTGCCACTCACCTTTCCACGTAGACACACATACTGACAGGGGATTTGGCCTAGTGGTTTTGGTGTCCACTACACATACTGACAGGGGATTTGGCCTAGTGGTTTTGGCGTCCACTACACATCCTGAGATGCAGTTTCAGATCCCCAGCGGGCAGGAATTTGGTGGGATTTGTCCTGACCAAATGGAGTCAGATTGACCTGCAGACTTGTTTGCAGTTCCTGTCTTACACATGCATCCACAGTACCTCATGTGCATGTTAAAAATCCCAAACGGGAAGGGAAGCAGAATATATAAAACAAGTGCACATCTTGCATGGAGGTTCATGTTCATGTATACATGTGCATTCCTTTGAGTGTTGCTGTGCTGTTTTGTTCACCCTCGTGATAGTGGCCCATGACTGAAATGAAAAAAATATGTTTATTGCATTGTCCCTGTATTTGTCACCTAGTGAAGAATCCATAGCTTTACATTTGTGAGTAAATTCTTTATATGTCTTTTCAGCCTTTTGATATGCTGACCTTTTTTTTTTTTTTTTTTTTTAACACACTGCCCACCCTTTTTGTTCTGATAATGTTTACACTGACGCTGTGTTTCAGTGGATGGCATGTCAGCTCCGTCAGGAAACTGTTCCGCTGGGTGGTACTGCTCAGGGTCATCCTACATGTCGCAGCCGTTCACACCGACCAATGCCACTATCCTACCCGACTGTTCCTGTCCTGATGCTAACTACACAGGTATGCGCCATGATATCTGTCCCCAGTTCAGTTTAATTCAATTCAGTCCAATTCAGTTCAATTCAGTTCAGTTCAAAATCATATTGTAAGTAAGCCTCCTGATCATCCCCCCCCCCCTCCCCCCCTTGGTCCCCCTCCCCCATCTTTCCTCACCACCCCCTTGCATCCCAGAAAGCATCCAAAAGAAATGAACGATCCATCCATGATATCTTAGAATATACTTAACATAGAAGGAAAATAATTGAAATTCTTGTCTGTCTGTCTGTCTGTCTGTCTGTCTGTCTGTCTGTCTGTCTGTCTGTCTGTCTGTCTGTCTGTCTGTCTGTCTGTCCGTCCGTCCACCCGTCCGCCCGCCCGCCCGTCTATATCTATCTGTCTATCTATCTATATCTATCGGTCCATCCATCCATCCGTCCATCCATCCGTCCATCCATCCATCTGTCTATCCATCTATCTGTCTATCTATCTGTCTATCCGCAGGTGGAGAATGTTGGCCAGGTACATATTGCCCGAGCGGAGCTAGTTACCCCATCAGCTGCGACGGTGGTATGTACTGCTCCCAGAGCGGTCTGGATCTGCCAGAGGGACCATGTGACGCAGGCTTCTACTGCCCAGGGGGCGCCACCCAGCCTGACCCTCCCACCACTCCGTGTCCAGCGGGTTATTACTGCGAGGTGGGGACTGCCACACCCACTGCCTGCCCAGCCGGAACATTCTCCAGTACTGATGGTGGGTTTTCTTTCTCCTGATCGAGGGGAGCCGGGATAGCTGAATGGTAGAGCATTGGACTCTCAATGCTCGGGTCGTGAGTTCGAATCCCGGCTGGGGCCAGATATTTGTGCTGGCTTTTTTTACGTTGCCTTATCTTTGACATCACCCTTACATGGTGAAAAAGGACTTAAACTCCCAAACACCCACCCACCCGTTTTCCTGACCGACGTAAGTGGATCTTATGTTGTGGAAAAGGGCGTTAAAGCCTTAATCAGTAACCAGCCCTCTGATATCTTTAGCTGTTTGCTTGTCTGTTTTTTCAGGAAACACCAATGTGACAAACTGTTTGTCTTGCACCCCTGGCTACTACTGTATGGGAACGGCCAACACCAACTACACTGGGCCATGTTCAGCAGGCTTCTACTGTCCTGGTGGTCAGGACACATCGACCCCATCAGAGTTCAACTGTACACTGGGTCACTACTGCCCTCAGGGGTCAAGCGTGCCGCTGACCTGCGACCCAGGGTCGTACCAGGACATGGAGGGTCAGAGTTCATGCAAGGATTGTCCATCTGGAAGGTAAACAGACTGTTTTGTTCATTGTGTGCCATGCTTGTCAGACCTTACAAGTGTAGGTGTGGCCACATGCAGTTGTCAAGTGCACCGGTGGCCCTGAAAATAATGCTGGTCTCCTTGATTTACTGGAGTAGGTAGGCTCCTCAGTTCTTTGCGTCTGTGATTTTTTTTTTTTTTTTTTTTAGCCCTTTTGTTTGTTCTCAAGCTGCTCTTTCACTGTTGATTCAAGGGGCTAAGTCCATCTTCACTATGCCAGCTTATGTTCTGGAACAGTTTTGCTCGTGGATGCGCCTGTACACTCGAAATACTCCATCCTGATGATTAGTGCCCGTGGATACACCTTTCCGCTTGAACACTGTCTTGATGATAAGTACAGTTCATAATGCGATACAATGTTGCGGTCATACATTCAAATTCTATGCTGTTGTTACACTACGGGTGTGCTCAGTGTGGTCACTGTGTCATCGAGTACGCTTCTGTTGGCTCAGTGCCAGCATTACAGATGCTGTCACTGTCCAGGTGTCTACGTGTCGTGATTATAGATACCATGAAAACAGCTCAGAACGATCTGTTAGCATAAAAATGGTAGGATCTGCCCCTTTAAGGTACTGGCCTTTAAATTCTGCCAACATTATGCCACCCTGAAGTGCCGGGGAAATCATAGAGCACAAGCGAGATTTGTGATGGATTTTGGTTGATACGTAACACTGCTCTTAGGTAATTCCACCTGTAAGTACGCTGCAAGGGTTGCCTTTTTTATTTTCTTGTTTACTCCAGATTTATTTTTTTGTTTTGTTTTTGTTTGTTTGGGGTGTGAAGGTGTAGGGTTGCAGATTTGACATTATCTGTGATTATAAATTGTGTCCATAGGCTTCAGTTCATTGTAGTTTTCATTTAAAAAAAAAATCAGAACTGATTTCTTAAGACGTTGAATGACATGGGATTTAACAAAATTTTGCGGCAGACAGAAATATGTGAATGGAGACTCAGCTATTGTCCTTGAACAGTCCTTGTTCAGTTTTCAGTTGTTGATTGCCTTACAGCTACTGCGATCCAGTGGAGGTGGCCGCAGCTTCTGGTAACCCTGGTGACGGTGTAGTCACTCCAGCAGACTGTCCAGCTGGCTACTACTGCCCACTGGCCACTGGAGCAAAGACGACTTTCCCTTGTGCTGTGGGCACCTTCTCCAACTTGACCCAGCTACAGAGTCAGTCCGACTGCCAACCGTGCACTGGAGGGTACTACTGTGACACACCAGGTACATAATACAAGAATAGTGAACCTGTATTTGTAGTGTCACATACTGTATATGCATCACGATCGCTTTAGCCCAGCACTTCCATTTAACAAACGACCTGAAGTAGCCCCCCCTCCCACCCACCCCCGCCACCCCCTACTCCAGCAGAGCCCCATTCACAACAGTTCATGTTCAGAGTAAGCCACTTCCTCTTCCGTTTTTGTTTTCATTGTTTTCCCAAGAGGTTGGTATACATTTTTTCTCTGTACTTTCAATGATATTTTTGGTTTTTAGTTTGTTTCTGCCACCATCTCTTTCAGTTCTAGCCTCTCAAATTTCTTTTCTACACCCCCATTCCCCCTCATGCAGTTGGCAGAGCAGTTACTGGATGAGCCAGAGGAAGCATCAATTTTGGAATGATGTTTTGTAGTAAAAGCTATGTATGTGAACAGGTTTCGTATGTGCTTGAGGTGTTATACTGTATGTAGTGTGAATGTTGGTGTCTTGGCTGATCAGTTGGTTGTACACTTTTATTTCACTACTTACTTGCAGGTTTGACAGAACCCACTGGTCCTTGTGACGCCGGCTTTGTGTGCGTGTCTGGGGCCAACAACTCTCAGCCGACTGATGGCGCTTCAGGGTACGAGTGCCCAGCAGGCTACTACTGTCCACTGGGGTCGTACCAGGGCACCAAATGTCCGGCCGGTACATACAGCGGAAATCTTGGTCTGGAAAATGTGACTGAGTGTGTGGCCTGCCCGCCAGGACAGTACTGTGATGTGGATGGTAAGTTTTGTTTGGATTTATCTTTTCAAGGATATTGTTGTAGAAGTGTACAGTAGTTCAAAACTGAAATTAACTGTGATTTTTTTTGTTTTGTTATGTGTGTGTACCTGTTTTGCTTGATTTAAACGCTCGAATATAATTTTTTTACAAGAATCATCTTTCTGCTGAATTAAAACTTTGAGGGGGGGGGGGGGGGGGGGGGTTCACTTCATAATGTACTGTAGTATGCTATCATCAAATAGTAAAACTGACAAGGTATGAGTGTACTATAGTATGTGCTCTAGCTGTGATTTCTATTTTTCATTTGTTATTCATTTTTCTTTTTTGACAAGCAGCATTCTTATCTCCTTCATGTTTGGGTAATCTCTGTTCAGTATGCTTGCGAACGTCTCCATTTACTTCAAAGGCAAAGGTACACATATCATCACCTGTCTGTTGTTATCCCTCCAGGCTTGACAACGCCAGCAGGTGATTGTACTGCCGGCCATTACTGCACACTCGTGTCTACGCAACCAAACCCCATTGCTCAATCGTTCGGGGACTACTGCACAGCAGGACACTACTGCCCTCTGGGAACAGGAAGTCCTGTACCGTGCCCTGCTGGGACGTACTTGCCAGACACCGGCCGATCGTCGGACCTCGACTGTCTCGATTGCCCTGGAGGATTTTACTGTGATAGAGACGGCTTAGACAATGTCACAGGTAATAATGACAATAATGGATATTTATATTGCACTTATCCTCAGCAAGCTCTAAGCGCTTACAAAGTTAAGAACGATAAAATGAAATAAAATGGCATGAAAATAATGCCAGTGAGAACAATAAGACACAGCAATTGTGACACGCACTCTCGCGCGCGCACACACACACACACACACACACACACACACACACACACACACACGCACACACACGATATTTTTTCCATGAAGCAGACTTTTCTATTCAGTAGAGCTATCTTCTCACTGCATGTGCTCCGGTTTGGTAATGTTGTCAAGAGAAGTAACTCTGTTGGTCACTTCCCTCTATGCATGATCTCATTCTAACAGCAAGCAGCCTCAAAATGTTGCCACCAAAGTACACTCATTGCCATGCATTTGTTGATTATGTTTCTCTGATTAAAGACGAAACTGTGATTTTGTTCCCAGGTCTGTGCAGTGCTGGGTATTACTGTGAGCGTAACGCCACAACTGCCACTCCAACAGACGGGGTGACCGGTGACATTTGTCCTGCTGGAACGTACTGTCCCACTGGCACTGCCCAACCCCTGCCTTGTGAAGATGGTGAGTTTGACAGAGTGATGCAGTGACCACAGACCAGTGCTTTTTTACTCTTATATACCCTGAATGTAATATAGAGTCTGACCTTTTTCTCCGTCAAACAGCCTACCAAATATGCATGTTAAAGATCCTTTATTGGGGTGGTCGGAGGTCTAGTGGTTAAGACTTATGCCACCAATGCGAGAGGTCAGGTTCAAGTCCTACTTGGGGCAAAGAATTATTTTCTTGTCGTACGTGGCACCGTCGATTTGGGCCGACCGTTGGGGGTTCTCTCCGTGTATTCTGGTTCCCCCCCCCCCCCCCCCCCCCCCCCCCCCGCTTTGGAAATGTTCAGCCCACAAAATTTAAAAATAAATGCAATTCTTGAAATTGCCACCCTGGTGGGTTTTTTTTTTTTTTTTTAAATTGAATTACAGCAAAATTCCGAAGAATCATCATTTTTGTTTTTCTAATCTTTCCTTAGGAACATACATGAACCACACTCAGGCGAGTGTTTGTGAGTTGTGTCCACCTCGCTACTACTGCGTCAACAAGGACCGACCCGACCCTTGCCCTCAAGGTCGCGTGTGCGAGGGTAGCACAGGATTCAACATGACCCTCTGCCCGCGCGGCACATACAGCAACGTCCAGATGCTGCAGGATACGGCTGAGTGCACACCGTGTGACCCAGGGTCATACTGCGACGCCCCAGGCTTGACTGCAGTCAGTGGGCCATGCAGTGCAGGGTACTACTGCCTGTCAGGTGTGGACACGGCTGCTCCTAACAACAACAACACAGGTTTGGGAGGTAAGATGACATGAATGATATTGTTGATTAAGTGTTTTACAGCTGCACGGTTTATTTTTATTTCTGGCAGTGAGGGTTTTTCTGTTGCGATTTGCGATAGCTATCTTGAAAACATTTTCAAGTTGACTCACAATGAATATGAAGTCTCGGTTGGAGGAGTGAAAACAGAATAATGCCAACAACTAAGGGTATAGTCAGCCCCACCCCCCTCCTCACCTCCTGCACACCTTCTCCATATCATATGTCTATGCATAGCAATCATAATTATATCCAGTGAAGGCAGATTATTTCTCTGTGTTTCAGGAATTTGCCCCATTGGATACTACTGTCCTCAAGGAACGTCTGATCCGATTGGCTGTGCAGCTGGCACGTACAATGATCTGACCAATCAAGCAGCCTGTCTCACGTGTTTGGCTGGGTACTACTGTTTGGTGAATGCCACAACTTCTCTTGACACACCTTGTCCTAAAGGTATGTAAAACAATCAGGCATGGAGGATGTGTTAGAATGCTTGGTTGAGGGGCTTGGGGAAGGGGAGGTGGGGCTGAGATTGAGAAAAACTAAATGTACACATTACAAACTTGATGTTTCTGACTGTTGTGTTTCATGCTTTACGGTACAGATGTTGTGGCCTTCATCAGTTTAAAAAAAAAAGAAGAAAAAAAGGTGTATATCAGGCATTTGATTGGCTTAAAAAAAATCTGTTGAAACTGTTTCTGTTGTAGATGTTTTGTAGCAAAAAAAAACAACAACCAAAAACAAAACCCCAAAACAAAAGAAAAAAAATGAAGTTTTGTAGTTACGTTTCTTGAGAGTGTAATTAGTTTGAGTCATTGTATTAAAGAATCATGTAGTTGCTTTTTTTTTTTCTTTTTCTGGACGTGAGCTAGCCTCCTTGCAGGAAATCTCAGAAAAAGAGGGAAGCTAGTGCGCATGTCCACCCACGGTAGCAAGTAGGATTCTGATTGGCTGATATTTGCTGATCGTCTTCTAGGACTACTGGCCAGACCAAGCGTACAGACTCATAAGATAATTTATTTTTTAAAGATCTTTATCCCATTACTGTATTAAGAAAGATTTGGGCTGGTCCTGCTGCTGCATGTTAGATATTGATGTATGGAAATGCTTACTTGGATGTTTGCGTGGGTGTGTGTGTTTGTGTGTAGGTGCATACTGCCCAGCAGGGACAGAGTCGCCATACCAGTACCCATGTCCTGCAGGAACCTACAACAACCAGACCACAGCTGATGACATGTATGACTGCCTCCCTTGTCCAGGTTTGTGTCAGAAGCAATATGCGTCTTTCTGGTTTTGTCTGTCATGATCTCTGACCCAGCCAATTGACTGTATGACTCTCACACACAGTTCATCCACTTTAATGGATTAATGTAGCATTTCTTGGTATGACCTAAAAGTTTTCGAAAGTTCCCCTCAGTTTTCAACAATGTCCATGCAAGACTGTCAGCCTTTCAACAAGCGTTCTGTGACTGGAAAGGAATGCTGAAAGGAGATTTGTGTTACAGCCGGCCAGTACTGTGCCGCTGACGGTCTACCGGAGCCCACCGGTGACTGTGCTGCTGGGTGGTACTGCTCTGGCGGAGCATTCTCCGACCAGCCGTCTCCGATGGTGAACACTTCCAGCTCCAACTTCAGTCTCACTTGTCCTATCTACTCCCTGAACGATACAGGTGGTGTATGTACACCAGGTGAGTGTTTACCTCTTGAGTGAAATTTCTGTAAATTGCTGTAAGTTCCTGCAAAGTTCAAGCCTGCTTGTGTGCGCTCAAAACTTGTTGTCAATCACAAAGGTGCAACAGCCTCTTTTTCTTGAAAATTCCTTGAAAACCTTGATTTTTTTTTTCTTTTAGGGGGTGTGGGGGGGGGGGGGGGGAGGGGGGAGGGTCTTTTATGGATGTAAACAGCCATGTAAATGTTTAAAAGTTTGAACTGTGATCTTATGTGTGTGTGTGTCTGTGTGTGTGTCCGTGTCTGTGTGTCTGTGTCTGTGTGTTAAAAACCTACATCAGAATAATGTTCACGATTGTTCACGACCCTGATTTTCATCCATTCAGGCACATACTGTCCAACTGGCAGTGCCCAGCCCCTGCCCTGCCCTCTTGGAAAATACTGCGACGGCTACGCTCTTGCTCTTCCCTCTGGGGAATGCTACGCTGGTTACTTCTGTAATGGCAGTGCCTCAGTACCGGATCCTGAGCCATGTGCCGCAGGCTACTACTGCGTGAACGGGACGTCTGCTGAAGAACCATGTCCACCAGGAACATTTGCCAGTATGCTGTCACTGTTTCTGTAGTTAACATGAAGTTGGTGATAATGGGATGGTACCTAGCTCATTAGATATTCCTGTTTGATCCTGCACATGTTCGACAGTAAAAACAGTTGCTGTAAAAGTCACAAAAAAGACTGACATTGGAGATGGTGTTCATTTGTTGAAAACTGATCATAAACATCTTGATCATCTGTGTCAATGTTTCAGTTTCTTGTTTTTCTACCCCCCCCCCCCCAACTTCCACCCCCCACTTCCACCCCCCACCCCCACCCCCACCCCCACCCCCAAGACTGTTTCTCAGATATATAACATTTTTATTTGATAATACCACAGATTACACCGGCAGCATGAGCCTCAGTGACTGCCTACCCTGCACTGCTGGTTACTACTGCGGACAGTATGGACTTGCCTCTCCCAATGGTCTATGTGATGCTGGGTACTACTGCCCCGGTGGTCAGGACACGCCCCGCCCCACGTCGTACTCTTGCAGCCCTGGACATTTCTGTCTTGCTGGCAGCGTGAACGAGACCGATTGCCAGGCAGGAACGTACCAGACTAGTCACAACCGGGACAGCTGTGACCCGTGTCCGGCGAGCTACTATTGTGAGGTTGGCGTGTCTGTGGCGGCTGACTGCCCAGAGGGCTCATACTGCCCGACGTCCACGGAGTATGGCACTCAGTACCTCTGTCCTGCTGGTTCCTATAGCAACAAGACCCGGCTGGCTGCCTCCTCACAGTGCACACCATGTGACCCAGGGCAGTTCTGTGCCGGCGAGGGTGAGTGTTGGTCACACGGAGGATGTGGTTTTGATGGGGGGGGGGGGGGGGGGTATGCATGATTGACTGCAAGTATTTGTTGTTTTTCTTTAGCACCACTGTATTATCCCTTTTGGGAAATTATGGCTGCTTCTCCCAGGGGTAGCGCGTTGCCGCAGTGCAGTGCCACCCAAAACGTATCTTATATTTTTTGCTGGAGGAGGAAAGCTGGATAACCCAGAGAGAACCCCCCCGATGAGCAGCCCAGTAGCCAGGAAAGTGGTAACATATCACAAAACTTAACCTGGGTTCAAACCCACTCTTCATCACCGTGACAGCGGTGATGGCCGTTCAGTAGCACAGCGACCCAGTCCGACGCACTTGCCTTTTAGACCACCGCTCACCCCCTAAACTCTGTCCGTCAACCTGGAAGGATTTCTTCTTTCTCTGTAACTTGGCAGCAAAGCTTGTTCAGAGCCACAAATCTTACTTCTCCACTCCTTTCCTTCCAGGCAATACAGCCCCTTCAGGACTGTGCTCGGCTGGACACTACTGTGCACAGAGCGCCTTCAACTCCACCCCGACTGATGGCCTAACTGGCGACATCTGCCCCGCTGGTCGCTACTGCCCCGAGGGAAGCTCCGCGGGCGTTAACTGCCCTGTGGGAACGTTCAGCAACAGGCTTGGACTACAGAACAGCTCACACTGCGACTGGTGTACGCCTGGCTTCTACTGTGGACAGACTGGACTGATAGTCGAGTCGAGCACTTGCTGGGCAGGTGAGGAGTTGATGCTGTTTCATATGTGACAGACGTAGCTCACTGTTAAAGCTGGTGCACTGTCTTTGATGCCGTGATACAGTCAAACCTGCCGAGGCAGTCACCTTTATAAGCCGTGCCACTGCCCAAACCAGTAACCCTGTAGGATCCCCCAGCGTTTTCTCTCTATATTTACACTGTAAAAGATGGTCACCTGTCTAATGTGGCTGTGCCGCCTTTAATGGCAGTCACACCAACCTATCGCCCTGTGCAAAACGGTCACTTTGTGGTGTTTTGGCCACCTTCGCACCCCTGCTGTTTTTTCAGTGAGCATCTGCGGTGTCCGATATGCTAAATGTTTTCCAATCCACGCTTGACAGAGGTTAGCCATGGCGGTCACTGACCAGTGCTTCTCCCACTGAGTGAATAGAATTTTTCTACCAAAAGACCATGGACCCTCAAAATTTTCAAAAGGACCCTCAAAAATATGGAGAGAGGGTTCCAAGGACCCTTGTATTTCCGAATCACGGGAACAGTGCTTCTCCTTCTACAGGTTTCTACTGCACATTGGGTTCTGAGCAACCAGCACCTGTTGGTCAGTCATACGGCGATGTGTGTCCAGCTGGTTTCTACTGTCCGAATGGAACGGCTGTCCCCACTCCTTGTCCCTCAGGAACTTACCTCGATACCACGGGGGCTGGTGATGTCAGCGACTGCCTACCGTGCAGCCCAGGTAAAATTTTAGATTTAGTAAAAGGGAAGCCTCTTGTTTTGTGCATGTGTGTGTGCACGCATGTGCAGAGAGAGAGAGAGTTTGAAATGGATTTTATGTCTGTAGCTTCTTCCTTTGTTGGTTTGCAATACAGGTTGTAGTAATGTAACAGTTAAATGAGCATGAACAAGCACAGCTTATGATAATGCTCAGGGTAGAACAAATACATTGTGACAGTATTGCAATGGCAGACTAAATTGATCCATAATTATGGTAAATAAATACTACAGGAAAATGAGAAAGGGGGGGGGGGGGTCTGTGTATACTCACAATGTCAAAAAAAGAAGAGAATAATAAATAAATTTTAAAAGAATTAAAAAGGTTGTATTTGGTTGCATTTCAGCTAAATCCGGTGGTGTTTTCCTTGAATATGATTGAGGATTTTGTTTTCCCTTATGATTTTTATGCTCTGAAATTACTGTAGAATTCCTTTCCTCTGCCTAAGTTGCAACTGGCTTTTGTGCAGGTCATTACTGCGAGAGCACTGGACAGACAAATGTGACAGGGCCTTGTGACGCAGGGTACTACTGTACTCAGGGAGCCAACATCTCCACACCTACAGATGGCAGCACAGGTATGCAAATGTGTACCTAGTAAGTTGTACAGGAACCTGTACCCTCGCCCAGCAACCGTCAATAATCATCATCTTTCCAACTCAGAAGTGTGAACATTTCCTGATGTATCCAACAGTGCACGCAGGCAGTGTGTTCTTCCTTGCAAAACAACTGCCAGCTGTTACTCTTTCTGAATTCTCACATGTGGGAATGGATCGATTACGCTGTCCACCAAGCATTGAGTGTGTGTGTGTGTGTGTGTGTGTGTTATGGGGGGGGGGGGGGCGGAGGAAGGGGGGGGGGGGGTATTACGTACATATTGTAGTTTGTTTTTTTTGGGGGGGGGGAGGGGGATGGGGGGATGTGCCCATCTGTTAAGTGCCTAGAGGTCTACAGAATAGGTACCCTAAAAGTCGTCATTGTTATTATTACGTAGTGGCCAAAACCAAAAATGTGTGAGTTGTCAAAACTGGAACAGTGGGGAAATCCCAATGTGCAATACGAATGTGTGTGTTGTAATTATGGCTGCAGTTGCCAGTACACTTTTTCCTCCTTCCACAGGTGACATCTGCCCTGCAGGATTTTACTGCATTGTAGGGACATCCACTCCAGCTGCATGTGAGAATGGAACGTTCATGAACCACACTGGTGCCTCGGTCTGCTACGTTTGTCCCGCTGGATATTACTGCGTGAACCGTGACCGCGCTGACATCTGTACGCAGGGTTACTACTGTCCCACAGGCACTGGGGCTGACCGGCAGCCGTGTCCCATTGGCACGTTCGGAAATACCACAGGACTGTCTGACGTGTCCCATTGCACTGAGTGTACAGGTAAATGTTGTTGTTTGCCGTATGTATTCCTCTTCTTCTGTGCATTGAGGTCAGTTGTGAACCGTGGGTATGTATTCCTCTTCTTCTGTGCATTGAGGTCAGTTGTGAACCGTGGGTATGTATTCCTCTTCTTCTGTGCATTGAGGTCAGTTGTGAACCGTGGGTATGTATTCCTCTTCTTCTGTGCATTGAGGTCAGTTGTGAACCGTGGGTATGTATTCCTCTTCTTCTGTGCATTGAGGTCAGTTGTGAACCGTGGGTATGTATTCCTCTTCTTCTGTGCATTGAGGTCAGTTGTGAACCGTGGGTATGTATTCCTCTTCTTCTGTGCATTGAGGTCAGTTGTGAACCCTGGCACATTAATTTTGGTAGTCACCCATTGGAACGGATTGCGGTTATGTGTGACAAAATTCAGATTGCATTTGTATTTTGTCCAGTGGAGAAATTGGCTCTTAAGAGTTACAGGACCGAGTCTTAAGTGTACAGCTACACGACTGCCAGTCAGCATGTTGCTGTACTCGGCTGGTTGCTGGCGGGCAGGGGTTTTCCCACACATGCAGCCTGCAGCATTGCAAGGTTTGGGCAGTGATTGGTCAGTTGGCTGTACGGCTGCCTGCGTCTAGCTGGCTGCCAAGAAAAATAGGACGGCTTTCTATTGCCGCGCCGGCACCGGCAAGGGGGATATGCCAGCTGGCCACCAGCGATTTAATTAGGGTTTCCAGCGTTTCCAGCCCTGCAAGTGCCGATCCTGGCAACGTGTAGCAGCGGCCCTTTCCAAATTCTCGCATATAGCAGCCCGGAAACAACCATCTCATCAACCTTATTCCTCTGCCTTGTTTGTGACAGATATTCCATTCTTCTTGCTCTTTACAGGCGGCCATTACTGTGGTACCCCTGGCTCAAGCGACCCAGATGGAGAATGTACAGCTGGTTATTACTGCGAGTACGGCGTCGACACTGCCACACCGTCCGACTCCTCACCCCACGCTGGTGTTGGCGGAGAGTGCCCAGCGGGCTCATACTGTCCCAGAGGATCCACTGTACCCATTAGCTGTGCTCCAGGGACGTACACCACCACTACTGGTGAGTTTTGATCGCCAGTCTGATTGCCTCACTGTATTTTTGGTTGGAAGCATGGTCTTTAGATGTGTTCCTTTTTTTTTTTTTTTTTTAAACTACTTTATGATCCCTTTTCTGGAAATTCGGGCTGCTTCCCCCGGAGGAAGCTTCTTTTTCTTTCACGAATTCTATGTGTGATACCAGCTGAAGATGTTCATGTCTAACCGTCTGTATTCCTACGCAGGACGTGGAAGCTGTGATACCTGCCCAGGTGGTTACGTCTGTGTGGCCGGCACCAACTCCACCTCCACACCCTGTGACCCTGGCTACTACTGCCCGTCAGGAACCGCGTACGCTACAGAATACCCCTGCCCCTCGGGGACATACAACCCTCTCAGCACGCAGGTCAGCAGCTCGGCCTGCGTCATGTGCACGCCTGGTCAGTACTGTCAGGGCGATGGACTAGCGCAACCCACTGGCAACTGCAGCGCTGGATGGTTCTGTACAGGGGGAGCCACTCATGATAAACCGGTCGTTCTGGGTGAGTTTACGCATAGCGAGTGTTTGAGTCTTGTAAAAGAAATGAGAATTTTACTTGAAACCAAAGCTTTTAAGGCATTTCCTGAAGTGTTTAAAGACTTGATTTTGTTCTTCTTGATGAGGTTGAGTGGGTAAAGTCAGTGGTTGAAAATCTTTGGTCCACAAACAGGATGATTTCAGAGATAGGGCACTGATGAAGGTCTCGACAAATTGTACTGTTTGGATGGAAACTCACAACCACTGATGCAGAGTGCAGCACTCAGCCACCTGAGCTATCCTGACCCTTTTTCCCCCCCCCCCCCCCCCCCCCCCCGTTACCCCCTCCTCCTCACCAGTAAGTCCAAAGTACTGCAATAATTTCATGCACATTATCTTGATATCTGAGTATTCAATTCAAACTTGCCGTCCTTGCTTACCATCATTTTACCGGATCCTTACCTCAGTATCTGTCAGCTGCTCTCTCTACTTATCAGCCCTCCTGCAGACCGTGATCCTCTGATGAAAAACTTCTCAAAGTTCCTCTGCGTACATGTAATATGAAAACTACCGGTGAACGCACGTTCAGCTACCTCGCCCCGACAATCTGGAACTCGCTGCCTTCTGCCCTTCGTGATGTCCCCACACTGTCAGCCTTTTAAATCACAACTCAAAACATACCTGTTCCGTCAGGCTTTCCATAGATAACTGGGACCCTCTGTCCATGTTCGCATGTGTGTGTGTGTGTGTGTGTGTGTGTGTGTGTGTGTGTGTGTGTGTGTGTGTTGTGTGTGGGTGCATGCGTGCGTGTGTGTGTGTGAGTGTGTGCACTCTCAGTCTGTCCTTCAGAGACGGCGCCTTATAAGTATGATGTATTATTATTATTATTATTCATATTTTTTTGCACAACAGAGAAATGTTGACCAGTTTTGACACACATCCAAAACCACTACCATACTCCACATCTTGTGCCAAGAATCTATACACTAAAGTTCTTGACTTCACCTGATCTGCAGGTAACTTCAGCAGCGTCGACATGTGTACCTGTCCAGCCTACAACTACACGGGTGGAAGGTGCCAGCCAGGCACCTACTGTCCGGAGGGATCGTCTGCCCCTGTCAGTTGCGATGCAGGCTGGTACTGTGACGGCTATGAGCTGGCTTTGCCTACAGGTAATGTCTGGATTTGCTTCGTTAGTCCCCCTGCAAAGTAGGGGAGCTGATAATTTTAGACTCTGTATGTTGGTCTGTATATCCAGCACATTGTTGTGGTTGCTATATCTCTGATACCATGCAGCTGACGTGAGTCGGATTGTATACGCACTGATAGACCTTGTTGAAATGGAGTGTTGTGATCATCAACCGAGTCACTACCTACAGTGTCACAGTCATGGCTTGGAGACTTTCTTCCACTTGACTGACTTTTTGTTTTGTTTGTCAGCATTCATTTGTAATCTCTTAATGAATTCTGTCCCTTGTAGACAGGCCAGAATGTTAGTACTGGTTCATAGCGTAAAAAGAAGAAATACAGTAGAACCTCTTTTGGGTGGCCACCCCTTTGGGAGACCACCTGCCTGTGCAGACCAATGTTACAATGATACTGGGTTGCACTTCTTCACTGTCTGAAGCTTCTTTTGGGTGACCACCTCTCTTTTAAGACCACTCTTGTCTGGCCATAGGGGTGGTCGCCCAAAAGAAGTTGTACTGTAATGCGAAACTAAAATCACCCTGAAAAGAAATCATCAAGAAGCTGCATTCGATTTTTCATATATTTGATTACAGACATGTGTGATGCTGGGCACTACTGCCCCAGTGGAGAAAGTGTACCCAACCCGACCAATTCAGAATGCTGGGCCGGTTACTACTGCCCGCGTGGCTCGGCTACACCCACGGCGTGTCCCATTGGCACCTTCTCCAACGCCACCGGCAACACTAATGTGTCAGACTGCATGGACTGCACACCAGGTACTGACCGCACACTTTGTGTCTTCAGTGGGGTTTAAAGTGGGATGGGCTGGATGTCTGTATGTATGTTGCATTAGTCTGAGACCATACAGAGACAATTTGTTTTTACGCATACTTCACGGTATCCCATGTGTGTAACACTTTTATTAGGAATGATTGGTTTGATCATACATGGGCTGAGTCACCAAATGTGATATGCATAATAATGATAACAGTAATAATGAATTGTACTTATATAGCACAAAATTCTCATAGAGTGACTCAGTGTGCATACTCCTGCATTCGTACCAACAAATATGCAAACACACTCTCTCTCTCTCTCTCTCTCTCTCTCTCACACACACACACACACACACACACACACACACACACACACACACACACACACACATACACACACACACACACACACACAGCAGCTGACTCAGGAGGATTACATGTCATAATAATAATAATAATAAATTGTACAAATATTAATACACTGTACATACTTTTTTTTAAACACATACACCATGAACCTTCAAATCATATTGTCGTTGCACAATGAAGCAGCTTTGGTATACATGTACAGTATTATACACCATCAAATAACTAATGCTTGACTGTGGACACAGCCAAATAGAAACTTGGCTTTGAAGAAAATTATTGGCTGGATTCTTTTATTAAAGATGTGATCTGTACCTATACAGTGAGTATTGTAACATCGGATATTGCACTATGTTTTCAGGGTCGTACTGCGGAGGTCTCGGTCTTGTGGAGGTCACTGGTCCATGTGGCGTAGGCCATTACTGTCCAGGCGGCCAGACAACTGCCAGTCCGTCTCTCTATGTTTGTCCGCAAGGATTCTACTGTCCGTCAGGCTCCCATGAACCCATCATGTGTCCAAGAGGTGAGACGAATCATCAGATTTTTTGTCCTTTTTTTTTTATGTCTGAGGTGTTGAGTATGGAAGTGCAGTGTTCATTTGGGATTGAAATTTGGAATCTGAACACAGGAATTTGAAAAAAAATCTTGCCTTGCATCTTGTTGTGGTCCCTACTGTGCAGGTTGTGGTAATTCTGTTTCACACACATTCTATCACAGTAGTAATTCGGTTTCACACGCATTGTATCACAGTGGTAAATACATTTTCACACATGTTCTATCACAAAAGGTAAATGGATGTTTCATATGTTTCATCGTCTGAACACCACCGTTTTCTTTATCATCAGGCGAATACCAGGCTCTGCCTGGCATGGGAACCTGTGACCCCTGCCCTGGACGCTCCTACTGCGACCCGTTCGAACTGGGCAACGTGACAGGCGTCATCACCCCTGCGGACTGCCCAAGCGGCTTCTACTGCCCACAGGGAACTGGTGACAAGTACACCAACCCCTGTCCTCCAGGCACTTATGGACCCAGTGACAAACGGGAGGCGCAGTGTAAGATCTCTTTCTGTGTGGTTTTCATTGGAAAGGTGCCACTGTTAAGGCCTGTACTAGCGGTGATGTACACGCATGTACATCACATGTTCGGAAATGACGATAACAGCAGATTGTAGTGTGATACGCAGCAAAATTGTGTTTACCACAGGGGTGATAGTTAATGTTGTACTGTGGTGAAATTTAAGAGCATTGGTCTTGCTAGATGTTAGCAGTTTATTTAGGACACACAACATTGGTTGGGTGTGTTCAGTCATGTTCAGAAACCAGTCATTTTAGTAAATGCTGGAGATTTTTCTATTCTTTGAAATTTTTTCTTTGAAATTTTTTTTTCTGTTTCTTTTCTTTCTTTTTGGTTTTTTTTTTCAGTTTTTTTGTTTTTTTGTTTTTTTTAGGGAGGCTTTTTTCAATGGTGTTTTGGAAATAATTTGTCTGGTATCAAACAGTCAGACTGAGTGAAGTACAATTTTCTTGTCTGTGTAAATTCTTTCCAGTCACTCACACATGATAAAAGTATCAAGGAGGTTTGTTCATGGTATTCGCCTGTTTTGATCTGACAGCGGAGTGCTACAACTGTGACCTTGGTCGATACTGCCAGACGCCAGGTCTGAACCAGACAGAAGGAAACTGTGCTGCCGGCTACTACTGCATCAACGGCGCTGCAACTCCCACCCCAACTGATGGCACAACTGGGGACGTGTGTCCACAGGGGAGATACTGCGTGGAAGGCATTGGTTACAATGGTATGCTGCATAATTTTTTTTATATTTGTTTTGTTTTTGTGTAATTCTGTTTTTTACTACTTGATGCTTTGGGATTCTTTTGAGCTCTTTAACAAATCTTTGACTTTGATCTCTTACCACAGTGACCTTTGTTTTCTAGGTGACCTTTGTCCTGTCGGCACATACAACAACCTGACAGGACTGCGGGCAGCCAACGAATGCGCTCCATGCGACCCTGGGTATTACTGCCCCAACCAGGGCATCATTGTGCCCGACAAGCTGTGCAGCGCTGGGCATTACTGCGAGCTTGGCTCCACGGAACCGGCTCCGGTCAGTCAGACGTATGGCTACAGGTGCCCTGTGGGTCACTACTGTCCTCAGGGAACACCAGCACCAGTGCCTTGCTCTGCTGGAACGTACCAACCTAATGAAGGTAAGATTCTGTTACATTCTGTTCAGCTCTGTAGTTGGCACTAGTAGCTCCTAGAATCTGTTTACATTAGCTCAAATTACCTCCATGTCTGGACTGGTTTCACCAGTCACCTCGGGACACAAAAAGTATTTGGGCACGAATATGGATGGATTTTTCCTTTCCAAATTGAGTCAAAATCACATGCAGACTTGTTTACGGTGTATATACTGCCCTCGTGTACACAAGCACATGCAAATGTCAAGTGTACATGCTATATATCACACGTCCATCTTTCAAAGAAGAGTAGGCTGTGGCTGATGGCGTGGAAAACAGAAATACTGTCGCACGCACCAGAGTAAATAGTAGGGTGAAAGTTTGCACGTAAAGTAGAGCTTATGGAAAGCACTGCTTTGGAAATGTTCAGCGCACCAAATTTTAAAAATAAATGCAAATCTAAATTCCAGAATTTAAATAGCTGAGCTGACCCTTCGCACCACGTGATTGTAATGTGTTTATGTCCAGTGTGTGAGAGAATGCGTATGATTCACGTGAGCGTGCGTGTTGGGTTTAGTTCGCAGCACTTTGAGCCGATTCATGAAATTGGGTAAAGCGCCTGTACAATACTCTCTATTATTATTATTATGGGCAGCAGGCTTTCACTGCTTTGTCCTTCAGCCCTGCTTCGCCATGAGCATTTCAAAAGAGACGGATATGTGTTAGAGCAGAAGTTGTGGTCCTCATTTTTTTTTCTCTCCCTTGTTTGCCGTTTTTGTAAGTGCAGCAAGCATGAACTGTTTGATGGAGTTCTGTATAAGCAGATATTGGACTTGACTGGACATTGATGAATAAACAGCGAAACAACCCCCAGTCACCATACAAAAAAAAAGTTTTGATTTTTGTTTTCAGGAGAGCAAGACGTTGGGTCGTGTCTGGCTTGTACCCCTGGTTCCTACTGTCTGGGTGATGGTCTGAGTTCTGTGACTGGTCTGTGTAGTGCTGGCTACTACTGTACCAGTGGGGCCAGTGTTCCAAACCCTACACGTCAGTACATGGTCATAGAGAACATATGGCATTTGTTTTTTTGTTTTTTTAATTTGTTTTTTGCTTTACAAAACCTACTGATTTAGTGATTTGTCCCTCGTGGTGTTGTTTTACACAGATTGACGTTACAGTGGACATTTTTGGTAAGAACTGCCTGTTCAACCAATATTTGGTAAGAGGGCCTAAGCACCATTGATTTTAGAAGCGCTTAGTTCCTTTTGCCACTTGACAATAGTGTTTTAGCCAGATATTTGGTGTTTGCCCTATCAAGGACACACCTCTGTCCAAATGGAGCAACACTAACAGAGAAACTCTTGGGCACCAAAACAGAACTGAAGATACTGAATTCATCAAAACCACCAACCTAATGTGTTTGTAATGGCCCCTCTAACAAGGAAGCATACGGTTGCTGCTTTGCCTGTGAGAGACTGCAGCCATATGTCACTTCATACGCATAAAGCATCAGCTGAACTATGAGCTTGCTCTTCAGGGAACTTTCGTCATCTCTGCTGATTCTCATGTTTTCAGATGGCACAACAGGAGACATTTGCCCCGTGGGTCACTTCTGCCCCAACGGCTCTTCCTCCCCCACCCCCTGCCCCCAGGCCTACTACATGAACAACACAGGGGCGTCAGTGTGCACTGCCTGCCCAGAAGGCTATTACTGCGTGTCGGGCGATATCGCTGAGCCGTGCCCACAGGGTTTCTACTGCCCGCCCGGCACCGCCGGCGTCTTCATGCCATGTCCTTCCGGCACTTTTGGGGCTACAGACCGGCTGACCAACGCTTCTGACTGCACACCTTGTACTGGAGGATCACACTGTAACCAGGCAAATTTGACTGCACCGGCCGGGCCGTGTGACGCCGGGTACTACTGTGTATCAGGTGACGTTTTGACAGATTGAATCAGAATTTTTGTCTGAACGTTAGAACATTTTTTCTGGGTGATTGACCTCTTTTTAAAACCCACCCAGATGCCAAAAAAAAAAAAAAAAAAAGTTTAGTGGGCATAAAAATGGTGCAGTTAGTAGCAACCCATGGGGAAGTTTAGTTTCATACTTTACTTGTAGGTGCACCCCACCAGGGGAGCCGGGATAGCCGAATGGTAGAGCGTTGGACTCTCAGTGCTCGGGTCGTGAGTTCGAATCCTGGCTGGGGCCAAGTATTTGTGCTGGCCTTTTTCTCGTTGCCCTGTCTTTGATATCACCCTTACGTGGTGGAAAAGAACGTTAAATTCCCAAACACCCAACCCCAACCCCAACTCCCCCCCCCCCCCCATGCACCCCACCAGCGCCCAGTCTGAGTTTCAATCTTTTCAGAATAGTGTTATCCCTGTATGTACATGCATATTGATTTTTATTTTGTTCCCTTTCAAAAACGCATGTGCACAAACTACTTTCATCGTGTTTTTTTTGTGTTTTTTTTATAGGTGTGGACACACCGACACCACATTCAGGCATCAGCCACACAGGCACAGGTGACAGGTGTCCGGCTGGCTCCCAGTGTCCGCAGGGATCCACATCCCCAGCAGAGTGCTCCCCAGGCACCTATGCCCCTAACATAGGCCTGGCTGCCTGTCTGCCATGTACTCCAGGTACGTACAGTAAGCCTGAGTATTGTCCAAATGCTTTGCAGATATTTTTGTCACAGTGGTTTGTGTGTGCGCGTTCATGCATGCGTGTGTGTGTGTGTGTGTGTGTGTGTGTGTGTGTGTGTGTGTGTGTGTGTGTGTTTTCTGGTGGCATTTTTGTGTGTGTGGTGATTGAAAGAAAAGTGCTTGTAGGTGTCATTGGGTTGAAGAAAAGGTGCGTTAGCATTCAAGTAGGTTCACACAGGCATGTGGTTAACAGTGTTGACATAGCAGCTGACAATACTGATATTGTTGATGTGCTTCTAAGAAGAACTGAAAGGCATCATTTATTGTTACAGGTTATTACTGTTTGAATGGAACTATCACCCCGACAGACTGCCCCGCTGGTCACTACTGCCCAGAGGGGACCACATTCGACCAGGAGTATCCATGCCCTCCCGGCACATTCAACAATGTGACTGGTTAGTACTGCCAGACTGCTGCCAGTCATGTAGTCATGCTAGAAATCATCCTGCTTTGTACAGTTTGAACATTTCCGGCAAGCCTTCTGTTAGGGAGTAGCTGTATTTGTTTCGGAAAACGCATGAAATGAACAGTCCATCCTGGAAACACGGATTATCTGCCGTGCGTCATAACCACAACCACACGTTTGAATGTCTATCACAGTCATTGACCTTGTTATCTCTTTGACACGGTAAGCGAGGTCGCATAAGTGCACGGCAAAGTACTAATGGAACAAGATGGCTGCTATTAGGTGCAAACAATTTTGATCGCCAAAATCAGTCTCCTTTTCATCTCATTTAGACAAAACCAAGTCATCTGACCAACCAGTTTGAGATATCTTTGTACAGGATGTAATATGTTACACAGGTGAGCCAACACAGTGATTCAGTTTTGTGTCTGAAGCTTGGTTTTCGTTCATGTATTTTTGATGGGTTCATGAACGTTGCGCTGTGTTCTGAATTTTCAAGTTATGTTTCCCGGAAATGTTATTTGCGGGGTAGGCATGCCTGACATTTTCTAGTACAGCTCAGAAGTCAGCCCGAATAATTCAACTCAAAACTGAATTGGCCTGTGTATAGTGCACCAGAGAGCATGTAATTTTTTTGCCGGGCTGGGTTCTGAACTGTAGTACACGTAGTCTTGTGTCTTCTACAGATTGTAAGATAAGCGAAACCCCTCTGTTCTGATTTAAGTTTTGAGTTCAAGATTTTTTATTTGTGATGAGTATAACATTTGCTTGCTACAGAAAATTTAAACTGGGTAGGTGGGTGGTTGGGAGTTGAACGTCCTTTTCCACCACGTAAGGATGATCTCAAAGACGGAGCAATGAGAAAAAGGCCAGCACAGATATTTTGCCCCAGCCGCGATTGAAACTCACGACCCGAGCATCGAGAGTCTAACACTCTACCAGTCAGCTATCCCAGCTCCCCGAAAATTGAAACTGATGCCTTGCTAGTCATAGCATTTAGATAGGGAAAAATTATTCAGTCTTACTGTGATGAAACATTCTACTGCTGGTGTGCCAAAGACTCCATCATCAATCTTGAACTTTGTGCTAGCGAACAGATTGTCACAAATGGAAGTTTGACGTTACTCCATTTTGATAATAGTCAAAATACATGTTCCACAGTTCCAACATCCACAGTTCCCTAACATTGAAATTATTCTCGAAATACATGTTCCACAGTTCCCTAACATTGAAATTATTCTCAAAATACATGTTCCACAGTTCCCCAACATTGAAATTATTCTCAAAATACATGTTCCACAGTTCCCCAACATTAAAATTATTCTCAAAATACATGTTCCACAGTTCCCTAACATTGAAATTATTCTCAAAATACATGTTCCACAGTTCCAAAATCCACAGTTCCATAGCATTGATATGTGGTTTCCCAGTTTTATTTCTTACGTTCAATACTGCAGGTGCAGCGAACGTGACAGACTGTTTAGAGTGTACCCCTGGCTACTACTGTGCTGGATTTGGCGGAATCGAGCCAACAGGATTGTGTGAAGCTGGTTTCTTCTGTGGTGGAGGTTCAAGCACCAGCCGACCTTACGACCCTGGTTACCTAGTATCAGCCAATGGATCTGTCACGTAAGTCAGGTTGTGTGTTCATGGGTGGGGTTGCTGTATTGCAGACGATTGCTACTACTAGACTGAAATTTGTGTTCCTTTTATAGAACTGCTTTATTGTGGCTTTTTGGAAATTCATGTTGTGTACCCAGTGGAAGTGCCTTAAATCAGTGCGGTACCACTCAGCAACCCATTTCTTAATTTTAAATATTCAGTATAAAATATTCAGTTTGTTTGTCATCACCAGTGACCTCTACTCCAACGACACATGTACCCCGCTGTGGGACTGCGTGTGCCCTGACTTCACCATGACAACAGGCGGGCTGTGTCCAATTGGCTATTACTGCCCTGTGGGGTCGTCCAAGCCAGCAGCCTGTGATGGTGGCCAGTACTGCGCTACACCCGGACTGACGTCACCCACAGGGAACTGTACTGCAGGCTACTACTGTAATGACACCAGTAGCATTCCCTACCAGTACGACTGTCCTGCTGGCCATTACTGTATAGAGGGCACTGCCGTCCCTGTAGAGTGTCCGCCGGGCACCTTTGCCAGCAGCACCAACAACGTTGCCGTCGACGACTGCCAGAACTGTACTGCTGGGTCATATTGCCAAGGTCAGTAAGACGGAGGAAAGGTGCATGTTACCATGATGATAGCCTTGCCAGAAGTTGTAGTTGAGGGTCAAAATTTTCCTTTACTGGTACTTTGACAATAGCTGTGCGAGACGCCCACTCAACTAGAAGCCTGCACTTTGGCAAGCCTTCAGGCCTGCTCTCTCTTCTTGTAGACAAAGGGCCTGCATAGCTATCAAATCCATGGTGGTAAACCCCGTTTTCCATAAAACAGTAATGCTGATTCTCCTGTTTCCTGTGGCAGGCTACGGCAACACGGGAACAACCGGTTTCTGTGATGCTGGCTACTACTGCCCTGGAGGTCAGAGTTCATCCACACCCTCCCAGTATCTGTGCTGGCCTGGCCACTACTGCGAGGTGGGCTCCATCATACCTGTACGCTGCCCCAATGGAACATTCCAGCTCAACGATGGAGCCAGTGACTGCAGTGTCTGCCCCCCTGGGTACTACTGTGACCCACATGCAGGTACGTTTTATCCAACAACTCCTGTGCATTTCGGGGGCAACTGGGTTTCATGATACCAGGGTAAAGGGAAGCAAACAGTACTGACTCACTGAAACATTGAGTTTGATTTTTGGGTGTTTTTTGATGATTCTCTCTCAACAGTTAGCTTTTGTGGAGAGGGTGATATTTAGCTGCCCAAACAATGTCTTAGTGAGACTGATCAAGTCTTTGAACAAGTATTCATTATGCTGACTAATTCCTAAGATGTAGCAAAGGAGCTGGTGCATTATGGATCAACATTTTGTGTTTCAAGGTGACTTTGTCAGCATGTTCTGCAGTGTCACAGTTTTCAGAAAGACTTACAATAAAAAATCTTGAAAAATCAGAATCATCATCTTTTGACAAAAGTTTAAGATTTTGAATGTGCATTGAGGGTTAATGTTTGGGAGAAACAAACTGCATATATTTGCGCATACACACACACACACGCACATACACACACTTGTACTTGTTTTATATTCCCCACCAAGTCCTTCAGATCTAATTTACTTACTGCTCGCGTCTACAGGAAACATCACCATAATCAATGGTACAGTACTGGGAAAAACAAACAAGATGTGTTTGACTGCTTTGCTTGTGTGTTACATAGCATGTTGTTGTGTTCCTTTAATTCTTACTGACGTGCACTCCACTTTCATGCAAAAAATCAAATTTCAGATTGTTAAATTGAATTTCTGGTGAATTTTTCATGATTTTCCCAGGAAAATTGAAAGTGTATTGATGAAAAGCCGTTGGAATGTCAAACTTGCATTCAGTTTTTTCTTTTTCTTCAATAAATTATTATGTTTGCTGTTGAAAGTGGTGTGCCCTTTGATGATGTCCCCCTCCCCTGACGGCCCTGACCCTTGTTCACACAGTGCTTGCACTGGGGGTTTTGCATGTGTTGTCTCCGAGATATTTCTCTCTTTTTTCTGTAAATGCATGATTAGTATTGTGTCATACATGTTTTCAGTATTTATGTTTTTTTTTTTTTTCACATTCTTTAAACTTACACTATATGTTTTTTTTAACGCAGTCTAAACATTTGTAGGATGCACAAGCTTATATTTTCTTCTAAAACCAAATAGATTTTCCTGCTTTTTAAACGCTGCTTTATGCATCTGCAAGCTTTTTTCCCGTGTTAGACTGTTTACAGTTTTGTAGGACTCTGCATGCATACACGCATGAATTTGCCTAATTTATTTGCATTTATGCTTTTATTATTTATTTCTCATTTCAGACCCAATCCTCCACTTCCCAAATTGTTCTGTGTTCTCTGCAGTTTGCACGATTTTCATTTGCACAGTAGTGGCATGATTCATGTATTTGTGTGTGGTTGTACAAGATGTTTTTTGTTTGTTTGTTTTTTCAAAATTTAATTTGCACAAATGCTTGCTTGTTTATCACGCTGTTGTGCTGTGTGTTTTGGTGTTTTTGTGTGATGTGTAGTACAGCATAAAGTTTTTCTGTGTTTGTTGTTTGTTTGTGTGTGTGTTTAAAAAAATTGCTTGTGCATTACATATTCTGCATCTTGTGTATCATAGTGATTGGTGTACACAGTAGTCAGACTTACAAACACGCTATGTCTATGCTTTACAGTGGAACTTCTCAGGACAAGTTGATTTGTACTCTTTTAAGGCCAAAATGTGGCAGGAAAAGTATTTGATGTTTTCGGGGATACTACTACTAATAATAATAATGAGTATTGTGTGGGCGCTTTACCCAATTTCATGAATCGGCTCAAAGCGCCGTGAACTGAACCCAACACGCACGCTCACATGAATCACACACATTCTCTCACACACTGGACGTGAACACTTTACAATCACGTGGTGCGAAGGGTCAGCTCAGCTATTTAAATTTCGGAATTTAGAATTGCATGTGTGTTCCACTGTAATAAAGTTTTGCATTTGATAGGGAACATTTGGTAATGTCAGGTTTTGCTGCATGTGTAAGTGGAAACTGTTTACGGGATTTAAGTGACAAAAGTATATAGAAACAGCACGTACCTTTCTTGTTTCAAGCAGTCTTCTCCACTTTATTAGTTTGTATCACAGCAAAGGCACTCCTCTTTATCATTTGACATGATCGCAGCATCTGCACTCCCCTTTATTTTGTTCGTACATTCACAGCACTTATTTATTAGATCATAGGATCACGGCACACGTACTCCTCTTTAGTATTTCTTATGGTCACAGCAGCAATGCTCCCCCATATGTATGCTATCAACACCTGCTCTTTGTTAGTGAATTTTACTGCACCAGCCACCCCCCCCCCCACCCTCACCCCCTTTATTAATGCATGATGCACACGTCAGCTGCACTTTGAATAGTTCAAAGGATCACAGCCATATCACTCGTCTTTATTAGTTAATAGTTCATATAATCACAAGCAGCTACCAGCACACTAACACAGTAATGCCACATTGGAAAGGCTTGCAGGTATACTATATTCTTGATGCTTGCTTTTTTTGGTTTTTGTGATGACATCTTTTTGTCTTCAAACACAGGTGCTCCTGTAGTCAATCCTGCTGCATGTCCTGCCGGCTTTTACTGCCCGAGCGGCACATCCAACGCATACTCCTTCCCGTGTCCAGCGGGCACCTTCGGTCCGGACCAGTTCTACTCGGCCATTGAGAACTGCACGGAGTGTTCAGCGGGTAGCTACTGCGAGCGGGATGGCCTTGACAGTCCAACGGGAGAGTGCTGGGCTGGGTACTACTGTACTGGTGGAGCGATGTCACCAACACCCATCAACCACAATGTGAGACGACGTTAAATATTAGTGCTGCTTTTCTGTACAAAATTTTAACTCGTTGACATCACGAGCTTGGCCAGTGACCTACTTCCCTGCTGACGCGCATGCAATTGCCGGCTGTTTAGGGTGACGCGAATCGGTTCGCGGCTCGGTGCCTACGGCTGTTGAGAGTGACGCGAGCCGGCTCGCGTCCCGATGCGTAAAGGTTAAGATAGAGTTCAGTAGCAATATCAAGTATTAATATCAAGTGTCTTTATTATCCCAATTTAGGCAGTTTGTTTTCAGTGGCAACCATGCACCCACACTGTCAGTCCTCCATACCAGCAGAGGTTGTTTTAGTTCTGTTGTCACCCATGGTTTACAGTTAGGGTACACTTTAACTTGTTTCTTTCTTTTGTCTATGGAGTTGTATCCAAATGATCAGTGTTTCCAAATTAGCATTGCATCCAAATTGGCTTTGTATCCAAATTGGCTTTGTATCCAGATTAGATTTGTATTAAATTAGCTTTGTATCCAAATCAGCAGTGTATTCAAACTGGATTTCTTGTTGACCCAGTGAATATTGTGCAGGATTAGGGTGCTGTACACATGATTTTATTCCTTGAAGTTTACTATAAAAAAAAAACACAAAAAAACCCCAGTTAGTAAATGCTGAGTCAGTTTGTTGTGTGTGCTCGATATACTTACCCATTTTCTTTTCATTCGTGAAGGTGAATGGCAGCGACAACACCACCTTCACCGGCAATGACCGATGCCCCATGGGATACTACTGTATCAACGGCACCGCCTACCCCCTCCCTTGCCCCATTGGTACTTTCTCCACACAGCTGGAGGTTTCCTCCCCTGATGACTGTGAACCGTGCCCCAGAGGGCGCTACTGCAATGTGCAGGCCTTTACCAAGGTCACAACAGCTCCACTTTGCAGCCCTGGGTGAGAAACATTGTAACCTGGTTTTATTGTGGTTGTTTTTAGTTTAGTTGGTTGGTTGTTTTGTTGGTGTTGTTTGTTTTTCTTTCTTTCTTTCATTTTGTTTTTTTGTGTTTGTTTGTTTGGTTGGTTTTGTTTGTTTGTTTGTTTGTTTTTGTTTTTTGTTTGTTTTTTGGGTGGGGGGGGGGGGGGTAGTTATTAGTAGTACTTTCTTAAAAGGAAATCTTGCCATAGTGCAAACCCACCTACTTTTTTTTTTTTTTTTTCAAAACTGCCCCTCTTTGGCAGCCTGGAAATACCACTATCACATGTTTCACAATTTTGACTTAGAGAAGAACTCACACTTAACTGTGACAGAAGTGACAGCCATTCAGTACAAACCTGCTGGGTGCCAAAGTGTGCCCTAGCAACAGTTACTGGGGCATTTGTACCACAAAGTAAGGTGAGCAGTCGCTAAACAGGTAGCTCACCAGCTTATCAGGTGTTACTGAACGTTTGATTCCATGGGGTACACATGCCCCAGTGACTGCTACTAGGACACACAAGTTTGGAGCTGCCTGTTAGCAGCCGCTCGCCTCACTTTGTGATTATCGTCTCTTTGATGATGAATTCTGATTATCCTTTGCGCAGGTATGTATGCACTGGAGGAAGCAGCACACCTACCCCAACAAACGCGAGCGAGGGATTCATCTGCCCGCCAGGTCATTTCTGCGTTGAGGGGGCGGAGTACGCTGAGGGCTGTCCTATCGGAACGTACCAGCCAAATTACGGACAGGCCAACTGCACGGTGTGCCCCGCAGGTTACATGTGCGAAGACGTCAACATGACCGCCCCAGAGTACTGCAAGCAGGGTGAGAAATACTGTCTCACTTTTCATCTTTGTTGTAGTTCAACGGCATTAAATTCATCAAAGACCTTACATAATAAGACATTTGTTCAGTTTTGTAAGGTACCTGTCTGTGAAGAAACACCCCAAGAACATTACAAAAACACACAAGTAAAATGTCAAACTTTATAAAGATGTGACATCATATCAGTTCACTGAAGAGATGCCAAGTTTGAAACTGAAAAGTGTGTGTGCGTGGTGGTGGTGGTGGGGGGGGGGGGGGTTAACATCCTTTTCCACCACATAAGAATGTTACCCAGGACAGGGCGAGGAGGAAGAATCCAGCCCATCCAGTTGACTCCCAGCAAGGATTCAAACTTGAGACCAGAGCATTGAAAGTCCAGCACTCTACCACTAAAGTGTCCAGGCTCTGCATGAAACGTAAGGGTATGATGAATGAATTGGGTGTCTTTTGTGCAGGTTACTACTGTCCCTACGGTGTGTCACCCCAGCCGTGTCCAGCTGGTACGTTTAACAACAAGACTGGAATGGATGATGCCAGTCAGTGTACTGACTGTCCGCCAGGCTACTACTGTCAAGGAGTTGGCAATGTGAACCCAAATGGTGAGGTCATGGAAAACTGTTGTTTTTTGGGGGTTTTTGGCGCATGCATGTGTTGTATGGTGAATCCTGTCATGTTTATGTTTCTGTCTGATCATCAGGTTGAGAGATAGATCCTGACAGGGTCAAAATTTGTACAGACCTTTCAGTGGCCCTGTCTTATGCATACACCCGCACCCTCTACTCTTTCTTTACCACAATGACCTTAAACGTTTCGACAGTCCGTACTTTTCACCACAGGTCAAAATCTTGGGAAGTTAGGTAAAAATAAAAATTAAAAATCCATCTTACTTTTCAACCAGGCACCAACAATCTGTCCCTAAGTTTTCAACCACCCACTTTGTTGATACTGCCATGGTGTGAGGCCAGATGTACAGAGTAGTCTCCCTTCGCCTCTTCCCTTTCCACCATCTTGCAAGTTTCATTTTGTTTGTGGTGATCCATTTGAGAGCCCTTCAGAAGATCGAAAATGCTCATGTGCAATTATAAAGACAAGGAGGATGTGGTAGTGTTGAAAAGTTAAGGTCATTACAGTATGGAAAACAAATTATGGATGGGTATTGGTTTATTTGCTATACTACGTACATTTACATGTGATCTGGTACTTAATTCGTGGCAATTGTATTTTCTGTGTGTGGCATGGAAATGAGTATGTTGCACAGCAGTATACTGAACAACTTTCATGTGACAATTGTATGATGTGATGGTACTTCATTTTCCAGGGGAGTGTGACGCTGGGTACTTCTGTCAGGGTGGCGCCACCAGCACAATCCCTGTAGCAACCGTCACCTACCCTGACAACGGTCCCTGTATCCCTGGTTACTACTGCCCACAGGGCACAACGGCCATGATCCCCTGTCCTGCTGGAACAATCCGCAACAACACAGGTGCGTGCTTGTCCTGCTGTCATTGTGGGGATGGTGGGGATGCTATCCCTTCAGCGGTCATCATTTTCAGGGACTATATACATGCAGGAATAATGCATGTAATAATAATAATAATGAGGATATGTCTGGCGCCCAACCTCCTGCTGGAGCTCTGGGCACCTTACAGTCACGAAACCATTACATACACACAGTCATAAAATACATTCTTACAAACATCATGATCATGATGATAGTGAGCCACATATGAAACAGTAATACTCACATGATACATAAATACACACATGTACACATGCATACATATATGCTTCACCAAGAGAAAGAGCGTGCTCATCACATTCCATATGATGATGTTTACCCAGATAGAATAATGACAAAGTGTTGTAATTAGAAAATCAGTGGTAATCATATCTTTTGGATCTTCCTTTTTACAACCTATAGGTGGCGCCTCTATCGACGACTGTCAGCCTTGTCCAGGAGGTTACTACTGTGAACTTGATGGACAGACGCAGGCCTCAGGTCTCTGTTCTGCTGGGTATTACTGTCCAGCCAATGCCACTGTCACATCACCTACGCCACCACAATATATGTGTCCTGTTGGATTCTTCTGTCTGCAAGGTATCGCACCAACACACATTTTCTGACTGTTGCAGCTGCACACCCCCTCTTGGTCCCTTTGCTCGTCTGTTGACATGCGCAATATCTGTCTCTCGCACTCTAACTCAAAGACACATGGCGAACATGCTTTCTATTGCTTCGGTCCCTCAGTATGGAACACCTTGCCTGCCTCCATTCGTCATTCCCCAACTCTATCCTGCTTCAAGTCCTGTCTTAAAGACCCATCTCTTTCAGGAAGCGTTTGTTTAGTCCGTCCCAAGCATGTGTATGTGTGTGGAAGGATTGGAAGGGGGGGGGGGGGGGGACAGTACGTATTGTGGTGGTTTTGTTTGTGGTGTGTGTGTGTGTGTGTGTGTGTGTGTGTGTGTGTGTGTGTGTGTGTGTGTGTCTGTTATGCACCTAGAGCTCTTTAGAATAGGTTCTGTAAAAATCATCATTATTATTATTATCTCTTTGACAAAATGTTGGCTGTTGAAAACCTTGGATAATAGGTATGCTTACTCAGTGGTACATTCATGCATGTTTTGTCTGTCTTTCAGGTTCGACTGAGCCTACACCATGCCTGGCTGGACAGTACCAGAGCAACACTGGCATGTCATACTGCGACGCCTGCCCGGCCGGCTACTACTGTCAGAGTGCTGTATCAGGAGCACTGAACGAATGCCCTCCATATTACTTCTGCCCAGAAGGTGTGTGGTGATTATAACCAAGCGCTGTACCACGTGAAGGAATTTCTTGCTTTCGGTTCTCTGCTCACTGCATCTTTCCTTACATTATTTCTGTTTGTGGACTAGTTCGAGATGTTTGGTTGGTGTTGATGTCCGTTGTGTGTGTGTGTGTGATTCACGTGAGCATGTTGGGTTCAGTTTGCATGATGTGAGCCAGTTGTTGGGTAAAGCTCCTATATTAATACATTTTCGCTTTCAACCTAGTATTATTACTTTGATATTTCCAAGAATGTCCACTGTGTATTTTATCTGTTTGTCCAGGCACTGCGTACCCAATACCCTGTGACAATGGCACCTTCACTTACGACAACATGACCAAGCTGCAGGCACAGGACGACTGTCTGCCGTGCCTGCCTGGACAGTTCTGCAGGTAAACAACACACATTTTGTCTTTCATGGGATCTGAAAACCTAAATCCCAGAGCTAGTCTGTCCTGGAGTTTTATTTTCTTCCAGTAAAAGAATATTTTCATCAATAAATTTCGTAAGAACGATTTTAATAATAAAAGGTTTTCTGTCAATTACATGTTACCTGTTAAAAGATTCGGTACCCACCTTACTGCAGTCAAACCACACTTGTTCTCAGCCCAGCAGCAGTAATGTCCGAGGGATTGACAGAACTCTGTGTGTGTGTGTGTGTGTGTGTGTGCGCGTGTGTGTGTGTGTGTGTGTGTGTGTGTGCACGCCACATTTGCTGTGTCCTTTATCATTCTCTCTGGCATTAATTTCATGCCATTTTATTTTTTGTTCGGTTTTATTTGATGTTCTTAACTTTTGAAGTGCTTAGAGCTCGATGAGTGTAAGAGCTATATAAATATCCCTTATTATTATTGTTATTATTATTACAGATAAAATGGAAATGTGTAGTAATAATAATAATAATAATAAATGGTATTTCTAGGGCGCATTTCTTTAAATAAAACTCAATGCGCCTATCACTCACTCACACTCACGCACATCGTACAACGATGAACAGACGTACACTGGTGAAACTGACTAGTTAGAAAATTACTGGTGTTAGTTATTTGTGGCCTCACGCTGCTCAGGCAACAAAGACCAACTGTGAATCTGTGACTCCCATTGTAAGACTCAGACCAGCACAACAACTGTGTTATCTTTGCACTTGCTTCATTCCAACACACCATTGTGATGGGACTTTTTGTTGTTTGTTTCTTTTCAGACTGGGTCAGCTGTTTGGCAACTGTTCAGCCGGCTACTACTGTAAATCAGGGTCTCGTGACGACATGCCAGGCACCACCACAGACTTCACGACCTGTCCGGCAGACACAGAATGCGCAGGGCCGTGTCCAGCAGGGTCATACTGTCCCATTGGCACCGAGCTGCCCGTGCCTTGTCCGGAAGACACATTCAGGAACACTAGTGGGGCAGAACAAGAGTCAGATTGTGCTCCGTGTGAAGCTGGCTACATCTGTCCTGAAGGTATGGCAATCAAGTTTGTAGAAACTGAGGAAAGGGGCGGTCGGTGGTCCAAAGGGGCGGTCGGTGGTCCAAAGGGGCAGTCGGTGGTCTAGTGGTTAAGAGACTTGTCACCACTGTGAGAGGTCAGGGGTTCGAGTCCCACTCGGGGCGAAGAATTTTTCCTTCTCGTATGTGGCATCGTTCATTCGGGCCAATCGTCGGGGGTTCTCTCCGGGTACTCCGGCTTCCTCCCCCTCTGCTTTGGAAATGTTCAGCCCACCAAATTTGAAAAATAAATGCAGTTCTAAATTCCGAAATTTCAACAGCTGAGCTGTCCCTTCGCACCACATGATTGTAATGTGTTTATGTCCAGTGTGTGAGAGAATGCGTATGATTCACGTGAGCGTGCGTGTTGGGTTCAGTTCGCAGCGCTTTGAGACGATTCATGACATTGGGTAAAGCTCCTATACAATACTCATTATTATTATTATTGAATTCGCTGCTGCCAGGCGAAGTCTGTCTTCTTAGAGTGAAGCTAGTGTAATGAGCTGGACACTCCGAACAAAGGGAGGCAGCGGCCAGCATGCAAAATTAGGTCAGGCTGGAAGCTTGTATGTTTATGCATGAGCGTGGCCTTGGCGTTGGCCGCCTGCAGAAAGGAAAGCCATGCCAGCCATAAATAGCCTTGTGCTTGTGAACGGCGCACAGCTTGTTTTGTAACCAGGGACAGAAGAAATGCTAAAAGGGTGCATTGATAGGTCTAAATAAAATTAAGAATGACTGAGAAAAAAACACACCAAATATTTAGCTTGCATATAACTGTTATACCTGACTAAAAACAGCTGGTGTTTAGAACCATCTTGTGTGATAGGCATAACACCAACAGAGATCTGCCCTCCGGAATGAGCTGTCTAATCTGTGAATCGTAGCCCTCTTTTCTCGTTTGCTGCCCTGTTGCTGTCACGGTTGCACCAACTCCAGTCGGCTTCTTTTTCTTTCAGGAACTGACTTCCCCGACCCTTGTCCTGCTGGCTACTACTGTCCAGCCGGTAATGGCACCTATGAGTGTCCGCGCTTGACTTTCCGCAACGTGACTGGCGCAGCTGTCATCACCGACTGTTACCCTTGTGTGGAGGGATACTGGTGTAACTACACAGGTATGTGTTGGAATTTTTTTTTTTATAGTAAAACTTCTTGCTCTGACATGGTCACCAGATAATAATGATAATAATAATGGATATTTATAAAGCACCTTGCTCTTCGAGCTCTAACTGCTTACAAAGTTAAGAAAAACAAGAAATGAAATGGCATGAAAATAATGCCAGAGAGAACAATGAAAGACAGTATTTGTGGCCGGGGGACACACACACACACACACACACAAACACACACACACACACACACACACACACACACACACACACAAACACACCTCTTTTTTGGCTGAATAAAAGGATCATTACATTACACTGAAATCTACCTTTAATTTTTGCGTGTGCGTTCAGGCATGGCAGACTACACCGGAAACCCTTGTCCTCCTGGCTACTTTTGTCTGGAGGGCGATGAACCTCGACTGTGTCCAGCAGGAACCATGCGAGACACCCAGGGTGCAGCTGGACCAGGTGACTGCCCGTTGTGTCGCCCAGGATTCTACTGTCCTAATGACACGGAAAACACTCAGGTACTGTGGAGAATCCACTCACTCATTGCTATGTCACAGTGGACGGATTTGTGGAGGAAGAACATTACCGTTCTCACTGTCTGTGTTGTTTGGGTTCTGCATATTTGTTTGTTTCAATTCATTTCAATTACCACATATCACAAGCTTGACCTAGGTTCAAACCCACGCTTTACCCTGACAGCGATGACGGTCGTTCAGTAGTGCTGCGGCTAAGTCCAACATGCTACCTATTAGACCACCGCTCACCCCAAGAAGAAGTAGATTTCCTGTGAATGAATAAACAGCTCTGTCAGGTTTTTTGTTGTTGTTTGTTTTGTTTCGTTCTTCTTCTTGTTTTTGTTACATCCTACGGATTCTTGGAAAACTTATCTGAAATTTGGAAAATTCATTGCTTTGTAAATCTGTTGTGTTCAGGGCATCCCATGTAGAGAGACTTACGAATGTCCAACTGGGGCTGCCATGGAGATCGACTGTCGTCCAGGACACTTCTGCAATGGCACGACCGGTTACCCGCCGATATGTTGGCCTGGTTACTACTGCCCCAACGCCACTGAGACACCCTACAACTGTAGTTATCCCTACTACTGCCCTGAAGGAAGTAACATGACCTTGGCCTGTCCACTGGGGTACACTGCAGAAGCCCACCCAGGAATCCGCTATGATATCAACCAATCCTGTCGCATCTGCCCACCAGGTTACTATGGCAACTCCACGGACCGCTCCAGGTGTGAGGTGTGTCCTGCAGGGTATTACTGCCCGTCTGGGACGGCACACGGCACAGATAACCCGTGTCCCATCGGCTCCTACTGTCCCATTGGATCATACCAACCCACAGCGTGTCCCGCTGGCATGTATGGCAAGGTATGTCGAAACTAGTGCTTTCCCTCTTGTGCTCTGTATCATTCTCTTCCATTGTTTTTGTAGGCTTTTCACACAATTTGTACTGAGTAAAGTGAGCGCAAACCTATTTCTCTGCCCACATACACCCATGTATAGAAAACTGGAAGTTAAGTAAACGCATTGTTCAGGTTCTGCTCCTGAATTGAAAAATCAATATTGCCATGGAATTTTAAGGATTGCTCTGGATGAAACACTGTCTCTGCTTCTCCTGAGCTATTCTCAGAATTAATTTACTACACCAGACTTCCGTGCCAGTGTCAAAATGGTCTTTCCTGCTTTTCAGGTTCTGCTGGCCACTGACTATTCAGACTGCTTCCCGTGTCCAGAAGATACGTTCAATGACCTTGAGGGTCAAGTCGCCTGCCGACCTTGCGGCAGCTCCTCATACGCACCTGCCCGGCAGCGCCCTCTGTACTTGCATCGGAAGGTATCGCACCTTCCAGACCTCTGGCGGCGCCTGCGTGTGCCAGTGGGGTTACGTCTACTACGACGAGGTGGACAAGAAAGTGGAGGGTGGGAACAGTGACGAGGATTGTCAGCAACTTGTGGACAAGCGCTGCGCGACCTCCGAGGTCAGGATGGCGAATGATCGATCATGCAAGAACCCCAGCAACATTGACTGCAGTCTGGCCTGCTACAGCGGAAGTGGTTCCGTGGACGTCTCCCTGGGCAGGTAGGTTGATGGCTGTTTTTTGTGGGCCATCATGACCTCGTGATATGTCCACCATCATCTAGTGATTTCAGTGCAGCGGATTTGATAGCCACTTTTTCCAGATGAAAGTTGATGTAAGTCTGGTGAAAGGTCAGGTAATTGTGCTAGCTGCCCAGGCAAGTTACAAGTTACACCCCTTGGATGGTATTAATGAAGCTCATTTTAGTAGTTTAAATGCTTTTAGATCAAGGCAAGTTTATCCGAGCTAAACACACTTCAGCACTACTATTCTTGTATTCTTTTGGTCCTAAAATTAGCAGCTAGTTCAGGCGTCCAAAGTTATTTGCAAGACCCACATTCATTTCTTAGCTTTTAGTGTGTTGCTGTTTGTTTTTTGTTTTTTTCAGACAGTCTATTGATTCTGTTTGCTCGTAGGATGACGTGTGAAATCTTCCTTGACATGAAAAGGAGAGTATTGGGGTTATTTTCACAAACTCACAGATTAGTTTTTATCCTTTTTATCCTTATCAGTAACCAATTTTCTGATTTCTGTTGTTGCCTACAGGTGTAGCTGTTCGTCATACACTGACCCAGACGAGATCTGTAATGCTACATGCCGCGCCAACACACAACCGACAGTCAGTCTGGAGCTGAATTCGGACGGCACCGTGTCTCTCACTATTACTGACCCAACGACTGGCACCTCCACTGTCTCTGTAAGAAATATCAATTGGCTTTCGTTTTTGATGTTGAGTGCTGCAGGGGAGAGAACTGTGCTTGTAAGTGAACGTGGTCTTAGATCTGCAGATCCCAGAACATCACAGTTTTTTCCCTTGCAGTGCCCACAGTCTTGTGTTTGTATCTTATTCTGCACTGAAGCAGTCACCGTTTCAGTGCACTATTACTAAGTCAGTGGCACTGGTTTAATTTCTCTTTATCATTCCGTTTTGTTGGAGCATCGCGTTTGGGACACAGCTTGACACTCGCTCAGGGGAATCAGTCTACATCATTGAAATTACCCGTGGCAATAATGATTGTCAATACTCAACAGCCATGGAAAAGCTCAAGTACACGGGCATGCAGCAACCTTATCTAGCTTAATATCTAGTTGTGAGGTATAGTTAGTGAGGGATGCATTGGGTGTTTTCTTCTATTCATTTCTAAAAAAAATTTGTTTGTTCCATAGACCCTGAGCGACATCGTTGGTCCCAGTGAAACAACCACAGGAGCGACTCAAGCAGTCGTCGTCAACTTCTTTGAGGATGTCATCACAGCCTCCATGTATCCAACAGCAGCTGATGCAGTGAGCGAAATCCCATGTAAGCAGGACTGATTTTTGCAGCAAGCACATTACATACACTCAAACACTTCTACCCGTCATTTGGGTCTAAGCGCAATGGGTCTAAGTGCAATGGGTCTAAGTTCCATGGATTTGACAAGTACTTGGACCGTTTTACTGTTTGACTGTAGATGTGTTTTCTTTCATTTGGAGGTGTGTTTGTTTTTGTTTCTTGTTTTAGTTCTGTTTTGGTTGTTTTATTTTGTAAGTCTGTTGTTTTTTGTTTTTTTTTGTTTTGGTTTTGATTGTTTTCACCTTTTTGTGTGCAGCATCTCTCAGTGCTCAAACAACGGTGGTGACCGGACGCAGGCGTCTTCTGTCAACAACGGTGCCTGCCAACCAATTGCCAACCCAGCAATCTGCATTGAGCAGAACCAGATGGTGCTCTTCAAGGTCACCATCAACTCCACTGACCGCGCTTCCAGCAACTACCCAGTCTACGTCACCAACCACCTCTACAACACCAACCCCACTTTCGACTATGGCCCATTCACGCAGCTGGCGTACCTGATCGCTAACACCAATGTCTCCATCACCTCGTTTGCCCACGTTTTCACTGAAGGAGGCACATACGTGTTCCAGGATGCTCAAAATACTAATCAGTGAGTAAAAAAGTCAAAATTGTTTATTGCTAGGCCTTGGGCCCATACAAAGTTGAGAGTGCCAACCAGACAACAATACTTGAAAACCAGAAATAACCAAGGTACACAATAAAATATATCACTCAGCTGAGCAACTGCTGTCTTTTTCTTAACGCTAGGAAAATATATAATGCCAGGTTCTTAACAGTATAATAGTTGCTTGAGGCCATTAACAAAGTAAGACGAAAGCAGTGAGTAGATTACTAGATATATCAGTTTTTGATAACAGTGTAATATTTTTTTTAATTATAGTTTTTATATCCTCTGATTTGTTTGTTTGTTTGTGTTTTAATTTATGTGTGAGTGGTCCTCACATTCGAGGTCTCTCTGTCCTGGCTTGACACTGTGAGGTAGTATGAAAGTAGCAGTAAGTAGAAAGGTTATCTTGTAAAGTTTATTGGTTTATTCCATTATTCATTTATTTATTCCATTCTTTATTTATTGTGTTTTTTACAAGTGGTTTACTTGGAGGTTTTATTTTGTCCATTCTTTTGTGCCCAGTATAATTTTTTAGTCACTAGGGCACCCATTAATCTCGTGAGTTCGAATCCCAGCTGGGCCAAATATTTGCAATGGCCTTTTTCTCGCTGCCCTGTTTTTTGATATCACCCTTATGTGGTGGAAAAGGATGTGGTGTTGTAAACTCCCAAACACCAACCCACCCACTCTTCCATTTAATCCGAAGATGCCATATTCATGGCTTGCTTTTGACTTTCATGTACATTTTTGTAATACAGTTACTCTTATGTCATAATTCATCTGCAGTGATAAGGTAATTATGTAAAAACTTGTTGTTGTGAACAACAGCATCATGTATGATTACTATGTTCCACAGGGATGTGATCATCGAGGTGAAGCCATCAGGGTCCACCTGTCCATCGTCCAGCTCCTCTATCACATCCTCGTCGCCTAGCAACCTGGCCTCATTCGGAGTGTACAAGCAGAATGTGTCCAATGAAGAGCCGGACTGGGGTCTGATTGTTGGTGAGTAGAGTGTTTCATTGTGAACGACAGCTTGAAAACCCAGGAGCTGTAGGTGAATTCAGAATTGTGGGCTCGAGCTGCATAACTTCAGTATGGTTGGAAAACATAATGAAAGGTCTAACTCCACTTTTGTCGAACTTTGTCTTTGACCAACACTGATGGTGCAAATGGTGTTTAAGAGAAATTTATGTTGGGAAAAATCTTTGAATTGTCTGCCATGTGACTTGATTTTCAGGTGTTTCGGTGGATAGTAGTACACTGAATGTGGACCGCTTTCTTTGCTGTTTCTGTCAAAATCAAAACGCTTCCTGTCTCCCCTGAAATGATCACGTAAGAGCGTAAGACACATAAGGCCAGTGCTTGTCAGTTTTGGCCGTTGCCATGGAAAATCACACCTTTCCTCAAACGCTGTCACTCAAATACTGTTGCTGTTTGATATTGCAGGCCTGCTTGCATTTTTCGGAGCGTGTGTGGTGCTGCTCGTAGTTGCAGTGATCGTGTGGCGCCCACGTGACTCCATCATCTACCCAATGAAGCGATGGAAGCCACGGTACCGCAGTCTTGGAATACCTCCCCCAGTTCCTTCATACATCCGTTATGACGTGGACAACTGGCCTGACAAGATTGGGTATGTTGATTTAAAGCAAGTGATAGCAAGTTTGTCAGACTTCACATTGCAGGCAAAGGCCTTGAAGACCACATTGTGTATTTTGCTCAGTAACACAATGAAAAGGGAATTTTAAGTGCACTGTTATGTTTTCAATGAAACTCATTCATTCTCAGGTGAAGCCCTGAGTTATTAAGAAAAAACATTTGTACTTGGAGTGAAAATATAACTATGGATGTTTCAGTGATCCTGATCTTCTTGGACCTCGTCCAGATGTATTGGGAGCTGAAGCAGACGTCATGGCTACCATGGGTAAGTTCACTCTGTGTACAGCAAAAGAGCACCCACCCCCTTCTTCTAGTGCATTTGGCTTGACTGTTCATTTAGGGTAACTGTCCCCGTGCCCCCCCCCCCCCCCTTTTCAAGATCCCCACCCTCTTCTCCCCAAAGCAGCCCACTAGGGCTATCTCCTTTGGTGGATATGGTAAGCATCAACTAACCCAACCAACCAACTAACTATCCAAACAAACCTTTTCCAGGTAAGAATGAGAATCAGGAACTAGAGAACTTCAACGTGCGAGTGTTCTATGACAAATTAGAGGACCAGAATCTACACTTGGCGGCCCAGCTCGCGCGCCAGAAAGAAGACTTGGATGACTTCTACAGCCGCATCTGTGCCCAGAATGATGAGCTGCGGAAACTGCTCAACGACCTTGACCCTGCCAAGCTTGAGGCTTTGGAGCGGAGAGAGGCTGCGATCGAACGCGATGCTCTGGTCGGAGCTGCGGCAGCCGGCGGTGACGGCCCAACCATCGTCAACGCCAATCTCAAGATGGGTGATGGTGCTGGCAAGTTCAGGTTTGCTGGTGAGTCAGGCGATGTTTTGCCTTGATCGTAAAGTTGGAAAGAACATCAGACTGTCAATTCTTTGGTCAGAAGTTTCGGCTTAGAACCAGTGGCATCACTGTTGAAAGCTTCTTGTAAGGCATTCACAAGCAGACAACTAATTCTCTAATATGGCTGTGTCCTGGCTTTGTTCAGGTGCTGGTGGTCGTGAGGCAGAGCTGATGGCCGCCCTGAAGCTTCTGCTGGATCGACTGAACACCGGCAACATCCCCATGAGCAAGGAATCGTGGGAACAGCTGCAGCGCGGTGCTCCTGCTGGTGCTGAACGCAGCACTCTCAATATCTTCCGCTTTGGTGGTGGTGGCAGTGGTGGGAAACAGGTAAGGCAGTAGTGACATGAGTAAAGTTATTTAAAATCAGCAGCAGAGTATTATTTTTGTTGTAGTTCTGTCTTGTTAAACGTAGTGACCATATACTGTCTCAGTGATGTCCAGCGTGTAGGGTATTTAGAGTAGGCTATCTAGTATTGAGTAACACTTTGTCCAGTTACTTTCATGCTCTCTTCCCCAACTCACCCCCCCCCCCCCCCCAGAAAAAAAAAATCAGATGCAGATTTCATATTGTACTGATTGATCGTGCAGACTACTGCCCAAGGGGAGCTACTCCGTCAGCAGAATGGGGAAAAGATGCAGCTGGAGCGAGAGCTGGCACGCTCAGAGCAAGACGCTTTCGATTCGACCCTTACTGACCTTGACAACACAAGGCGCAAGGATGTTGACACTAAGATGGATGCCCTCGCCATGAAGCTGCAGGGTAAGACCAGTTCTTTGCTCAGTGTCAATGTGTGAGTGTGCGTGCTTGAACTTTGTCATCATATCAATAGTCAGGTACTATTATTATGACTGTTATTATTATCATTATATTATATGATCTTATTATATTATTATATGATTTCTTTGCCTTGCCAGGCGACCTCAAAGATTCTGAAGTACAGGAGATACTGAGGAACCATGAGAAGGACCTGCAGAACACCCTCAACAAGCATGGTGCCGCACGCGAACGTCAGCTGGAAGAACTCAGGCGTCGATTGGCTGAAAAACGTCGGCAGCGTGAGGCGATGCTTCGAGAAAAACACAAGACAGAGGTAATAAAGTGTCTGATTTTTGTACACTCTGCAAGTACACCCTTTCTCTTTGGTTATAATATAACATTAACTGTTTCACTGCCATTTTCACGATTATTGATGGACAGTCAAATAGCTTGAGCGACAGCAAGTACAGTCGAACCTGCCAAGGCGGTTACCTGTATAAGCTATGCCACTGTCTAACCTGGTCACCCCAGACGATCCCCTGACACACTAGCTGTTGACATGCCACCCTGGATAACCCGGTCACCCTGTCTAACGCGGTCAGTTTGGTCCAGTCCCTTGGGTGGCTGCCTTAAACAGGTTTGACTGTAGTTAGTTCATTAGGCTTTAGAAATCAGACTAAGTGTTTTTTTTTTTTAATGTCCTGTTTATGCTTGATGATGTGAATGGGCATACCAGCCATTGGCCCAAAAATAAGTGGCAGTGTCATTTAGACATCATATGTGACATTTTATGTTATTCTTCTCAGATTCAAATGGTTATGTCAGAATGACAAACTTGTCTTCAGTGGGTTGTAAAATGACAGTAAAACACACAATAAGATAAGGCACACAGTGGTAGAATTAAAAGTTAAAAGAAGATTATCTCAGTAAATGTATTACAAGTGCCAAAGTGGTGATATGCACACCAGTAGAACTAGGTCTAGATCTAAATCCATTTATCCAATCTGTCCTACAGGCAGAACAAGCTGGCCTACCACCCCCACCAGAGGTCTCTGACAGCACAGCAGACATCACGCTGCGGACAGAGCAGGGTCTGCTGACCACCGTGCATAATGAGGAGCTGGCTGGCGAGGCCAAGGCGGAGACGGACGCATCACACAATATGGCGGATCAGCTGCGCAAACAGATGTCAAACAACTTGACCAATCAGATCGTCAGTGAATTTCTCTTATTTTTTCTTCTTTGCTGTTGTTATGTGTGCAACACGTCTGTTGGATTCACAAGATATTGTAGGTCCAAGAGAGAGAAAGAATCAACCACTCAGTGAGAATCAATGAAATTATATTTAGTGGTCTTATTCGACTGACATAGTGAATTTTTGTACTAGCTGCTGTTAATTCTACAAACCAGACTAAGAGAAGAAATACAAAAGCATGCACGTGTGCACGCGCGCGCACACACACACACACTCACACACACACATCCGAGAGAGAGAGAGAGAGAAAAGTAAATCTTGACAACTGTGATTATTTGTGTTGATCATCAGGAGGCCCTGGGCGGCCAGAGTCTGATTCCGGAAGAGAAAATGCAGGAACTGCTGAAGAAACAGCGTGACCTTGAGAATGACCTGTCCAACAAGATGGACGCTCGCAAACAGCAGCAGATGAACCATCTGGCCGACACACTGGCACAGCGGCGCAAGTCTCGCCTCCACAAGCTGCAGCAGGACCAGGAACAGGAGAGGGCTGAGGTGAGGACCTGGAGATGCTGCACACTCTCATCTGTACAGCTATGGAGTCAAGTTTACCACAGTCACTTGCACCTGCCTATCTCTGTGTTTTTCTTTGTTGTTTCTAACAAAAATTGACTGCAGAACTATGACCATGTGTTGAAAGTTGGTTGATTCACTCATTGCCGACTTTGACTGCGTGCGCTGTGGAATTCCCCTGTGAACAAGGCATTGTGTGCATGCACAACCCTTGCCAGCCAGGCGATTTCATCAACTTTTTTGCTTTTTTTTGTTTTTTTGAAAGAGACCTTCCTCAGATGTTTCCTAATCATGTTTGAAATGGCTTGAAAGATAATTATAAGCACTTTTATGGAAAACATTTTTTGATTGGAAAATTTGGGCATAGCAGCCTCGGTGAGAGCGGAGATAACATGGGTTGTGGGTGCTTGGTAACAGCGTCCTCACATGTCAGCACCTGGGGTCTAGGTGTGGTTGGCAGCAGTATGCAAGGGCTCTGCACGAACACTACGTGCATGGTAGTGAAAAAGTTAAAAGTGCTGAAGTCTGCATTGAATTTTTTTTGCCTGTGCTGTTAGGTATCCACTGGGTTGATCGAGGATGGACAAGGATGGGATCGAGAGTCCCGCCTCAACGCCCTTGACCTTCAGCAACAGCAGCAACGCCAGGCCGTCTTGGCCGAGTTGGACGCCGAGGAAGCGGAGCAACGTAAACAGCTGACACAGGCACTGGACGACGATCACACCAACACTCTGTCAGACATACACCGAAACATTACCAGGAAGGTGAGAGCTGTTTGCTGTTTGTTTTAAACGCTCATATAGGCCACCTTGTTTTGAAACAGATGTGCTATTTTAGAAATTTAATTCAATTCAAATCTTTATTGTTCAGGCCATTGGCCTGTCACAAAGCAGATACGGGTGTGAAATTACTATTTCTACATGTTATTAGCATTTGGGGAAAAAAACAAAAAAACAACAACAACGAAGCATACAAAATGTGCAAGGACACCTTGCATTCTGGAAGTTACGAACACTGAAAGAAGCATATAATTATGCACGCCGTGTAACACAGACACACACACACACACACACACACACACACACTGACGATTAGTGTACCTTGACTAATCTGTCTTGTATGTTGTGACAGTTGGAGGATGCTACACCAGAAGAAAGTCGCCTGGCCGCACAGCGTGTCATGGACCAGCATCGCCGTGACCTTGAGGCACTCAACCATGACATGGAAAGCGAGAAAAACAGACAGCTGGCTGATCTTCAGGTAAGAGTTAGGCGACTCACCTGGTCCAAACCCTGCACTTAGTACGATATATTGATATGCTAAGATGTTGCATGTGTCGCTGAAAGTTGAATAGTAATGACAGTTATGTGCATTACAACAGGTACTTGACCCACGTGCTTGGCTCAAAACTTCCTGAACTGAATCTTATACGCATGCTCACATGAACCATGCACATTCACTCAAACACCCAAACATCACATAATAGGATGAAATGTTAAAGTTTCAAAATTTAGAATTTCCTATTTCTTAGGGCTACACATTTCCAAAGCAGAAGGGCAGATAAGCGGATGACTCGACCAAATGAATGGCACCCCTTCCTAGAGAGAATATAAAATAATACGAACTGTGTTTTATTGTGTTTTGGTTCACCTTGTCACAATTTCGTATCGCCAGGCCAAGCTGGCAGCCAGAAAACAGCGGCGCCTACAGGAAGTGGCCCGCCAGATGGAAGAAGAAGCGGCGCGGCGGTTTGTGGCAGAGCAGACTCGTCAGCTGGCCCAGGACGGTGGTTTGGATTCAAACACGCCTGGCGTACCGTCTGACCTCCAGCATAAGCCTGTTGTGAACTATGCTCAGTCATCTGAAGAACAGGCCATGCTGAGAGAACAGGTTTGGCACTTGTTGTATTAAGCATGTCTACTGTAGTGTGATATTCTTCCAAACTGGGAGAAAGAATAAAATCAGAAGGGCAGAATTCTTTTGAATCTGGAATTATTTGCTGGGGTGGGGTGGGGGGAGGAGGTGGTACGTGAAGGGGGGAGTGTACTTGGGAGGTGTTATGTGATGGGGGAGCTGTACTTGGGAGGTGTTGCAGGAAGGGGGGGGGGGGGGGCTGTACTTGGAAGGTGTTACGGGAAGGGGGAGCTGTACTTGGGAGGTGTTACAGGAAGGGGGAGCTGTACTTGGAAGGTGCTATGGAAAGGGGGAGCTGTACTTGGGAGGAGTTACATGGAGGAGGGGCTGTCCTTGGGAGGTGTTACGGGAAGGGGGAACCTTACTTGGGGAGTAGAAACTTCAAAAGTCAATGCTTCAAAAATCAAAATGGGTGTGCTGCATCTCTCATTTGTATCAGGAGCGCATGAAAGAAGAGCTGAAGAAACGGCACAAGCAGGAACGTGACAAGCTGGCCAGTAAACTTGACCAGGATGCTCAGAAGGAAGAAGCTGACCTGAAACGCCAGGCGGATGCGGAGATGGAGAAGATGCTGCGTGAGAAGAAGAACAGAAACGCTGCAGAGGAAGCAGCACGCACCGACCTCAGTCAGGACCAGCTTGCTGAGGTGGGTTCAATGCAGAGCCAGAGTGAAAAACATCACCTGTGCAGTTACGTCACTATTGATTCGTGAATGTTTCATACTGCACAGCGCAGTGAGCCGGGATAGCCAAATGGTAGAGCGTTGGACTTTCAATGCTCAGGTCGTAGTTCGAATCCTGGCTGGGGCCAAATATTTTTCTTGTTGCCCTGTCTTTGATATCACCCTTACGTGGTGGAAAAGGATGTTACACTCCCAAACAAAACGTGGCATATTGCAATAACAGTGTCAGCATACAGAAAATGAAGGCCCTGTTTCATTGTTGTTGGGAGGTGTTACGGGAAGGGGCTTTTTAACCAGTCTCTCATATAGTGGGCAGGTGTGGTTTGGCTGGGGTTCGTAAGAGGTACGCTAGGAGCTTAGTATGGCTGAAGATCATCCCCACTTACACAAAAATATCAATAACAACAATTTGCTGTAAACTCACAGTTCTGCCCAGAGTCAGTGATGACAACAGCCTTTGTGTAAGGGGGGAGCCGGGGTGGTCGCATGGTAGAGCGTTGGACTTCTAATGCTCGGGTCGTGAGTTCGATCCCGGCTGGGGCCAAATATTTGTGCTGGCTTTTTCATCGTTGCCCCGTCTTTGATATCACCCTATGTGGTGGAAAAGTACGTTAAACCCCCAAACACCCACCCACCCCTTTGTGTAAGGCAAGCAGATGTAGTTATGTCACTTCAGTTCTGTTAACATATCCTAGTGCAGAGTGTACCAAGAGTCTATGTGTCCAAAGAATGGAGGCTCTGTTCTGCAATCAACTGGATACAGTTTGTGCGTAAGGGTATATCACATGAGTTATGAAGAGATAACCATATCCTCATGTGCGTGCATTGCGTGCAGTGAAGGTATACACAACTGTGAGATGGTCTTTGTTGTGTGCAGCTGATGGCCAGACACAGACAGGAAGTGGAGGACCTTGCTGACAAAATGGAGTCAGAGAAGTCTCGCCAGTTGCTGGCACTCCGTGATCGTCTGGCAGAGAACCGGCGGAGACGAATGGAAGACCTGCGCAGGAAGCAGGACACAGAACTGACCAATGAAATGCTGGAACAGCGCAAAGAGCTGGACGAAGTTCGACTCAGAGAGGCAAGAGATTGATTAAAACAAAATTCACTTAAATAAAAATGGAGGAGGTCAGTAAAAATAAAATAAAAATCTGAGGGAAAAACAGCATCCCAACTGTTATCAGGGCGTTTGTTGAAAGGAATACACACTACAATCTTGTCCACTTGCTATTTTTATCACAGAGAGTATTTCAATCTTATCTGGAATACTCCTATTCTTATTGGCAACAATTTTTGGTTTGCAGGCCAGGAAAGTAGAGAAGGCGGCCATCGAGGAAGGAATCCGAGAGAATGGAGTGGAGGACAGTGACAAGGTCGTCCAGGCGGTACTGGCTGCCAGACATGCGCAGGTGAGGAGTAGAAGTATGAAACAGCAGAACCTGCTCTGACAGTGGCAGTAAGATTATTCCCAAAATGGAATGTTTCACAAGAACAGAGATGACTCGTGGTGGTAATGATTAGTTCTGCAGATAATAATAATAATAATGATAATAGCTCTTATATAGCGCTAGTAGTCTGCTCAAAGAGCACTCAGTGCGCTACACACACACATTCTCACGCATACATGAAACACTAATTACGTGTGCGGAAGGGGGGGGGGGGGGGGGGGTAGATGTGATGCTGACAGGTTAGTGTGATGCTGACAGGTTGGTTAGTAGACCTGGACTGCATCTAAAACTATAGAACAAATAGATGCAAATGGGTCAAGCAACTAGAACAGATAAGTCTGCGTGGTATTACGTCCACTACTAATTCCTCTGACTTAACCATGGGTCTTTGGTGTCATAGCTTCAAGACATCACTACCCCTCCTGACAGCACCCCCTCCCCCCCCCGCACTCATACTTAGTGTTTCATGTTTCATGTGTGCGTGAGAATGTGTGTGTGTAGCGCACTGAGTGTTCTATGAGCAGATTGTTAGCGCTTTATAAGACTTATTATTATTATTATTATTATTATTACATTAAAACACTCACAACAACACAGATATACAGATTCCATTAATTTGGCAAGCGATTTCCTGCAACATTGTTGTATGCTATACACATAGTTATTTTAAGTCAGCAGGGACACTGCTTGTCTCTTTTACTTTTCTTCTACTTCAGCAGTTTGTTTGGTAGTACATGTGATTTGCAACTCTTTTTCAGGAGCTGCGTGACCTTGAGGCAGCCTTCCAGGCCAAGCGACGTGTCATGGTGGACGAAGCCCTCAACAAGCTGCATGCTGACTATGATAAGGAGCGCGACAAGCTCACAAAGCAACACCAGAAGGAACTGGCAGCACTGCAGGTGAGTTCAGTGTTGTGATTGTTATGATCGTTGATTGTTGTAGTGTTGCTGTTGTTTTTGTTGTTGTTCCTGATCCCAAGGTCATCCTTTGGGAGTGTTAAAGGGCTTTCTAATAACAACTAAAGTTTAGGACGTTTGTCCTGTGTATTGTCGACTGTGGTGCAGAAATGATAGGATATATGCCCACCCTGCTAAGAAAGTGATCAAACATTTTGAAAATGAATTGGTCTGTGACCTATTTCCAACACAGATACAAAGCCCTGCACTTTCCATCTTCCTGTGTAGAAAGTCGGGGGGGAGGAGGGGAGGGTGTTGTTTGGGGGTTTAACGTCCTTTTCCACCACATACGGGTGATATCAAAGACGTGGCAACGATGAAAAAGCCAGCACAAATATTTAGCCCCAGCCAGGATACGAATTTACGACCCGAGCAGTGTAGAAAGTGATGCTGGTAAAATAGTGACATAAACAAAATGATGAGTGCAAGACAATTTGTGACACGCTTTCAGTATTAGCGGTCAGCATTTTTGTCATAATGGATTATGAATGTACCTCTTCTAGAAATCACAGTGAGGGATTTCTTTTTTCTTTTTTTCAGAAACAAGCCTTGAGCCCTGAAGAGATGGCCGAGCGACGTGCAGCACTGTTGAACCGCCAGCAGATGGAGCTTGCTGACCTTGACCGACGTCTGGCTGAAGATGAAGGTCACATACAGCGCACAGCAGTGGCTGACTGGGAGGTGGCGTTTGCCCGAGAAAAGCTGGCCTTGAAGGAACGCCACTACAAGGTGACCTTTTCAAGCATATAGTTAAACTTTGAAGGGAATAACAGAAAGATAGGCTGAAACATATTTCTTCTGATTCAGTTTTATTGTGAAACAGTACTATTTGTTCACAACAGGCCCAGTATTCTTAAGCAAGTGACTTATTTCTGGCACTTATGTCAAGTAATATTGGGGGTGGAGTTGGCGCTGGGGGGGGGGGGGGGGGGGGGGGGGGGGGGGGGGGTGGGGGGGGGGGGGGGGGGGGGGGGGGGGGGGGGGGGGGGGGGGGGGGGGGGGGGGGGGGGGGGGGGGGGGGGGGGGGGGGGGGGGGGGGGGGGGGGGGGGGGGGGGGGGGGTGGTGGGGGGGGGGGGGGGTATTTTTGATTCCTGGCGTAGTTCTGATGTGTGAAGATGGTCTTACATGCACTATCTAGGGAGGAGTCTCAGTTATGTGATTGAATTGAGTTTGTGTTCAGTAATGGTAGCTAGTAATACTGTATCTGTGATACTTTCCACAGGAATTTGCTGACGCACTGCGAGAATACTCCCCCAAACACGAGGGCGTTGAATCAGCAGAAGAGGCTGCAGATGAACTTGAGAGGGTCAAGGCTGAGTTGGAACAGCATCGTCGGGAGAAAGAGCAACAGCTGAAGAAGGAACAGGAAGGTACGTAGGATAGGTTTTTGTTTTCTTCACACTGCTGCAAATTTACAAATTTCTCAAAGCATCCACCTGTGGAGGAAGCATTCGTCACTGCTTTCAGCCTGTCCGTATGATTTTTAAACTATAGCCTGGTTAACAGCACCCTGTCTTATCCTTTTGTTTTGAATGTTGTCACTCCCGCTTTTGTTGTCTTCTGTTTTGGAGGTCAGTCCCCAACGAATATGTTTTAGGTTTACACTTGCTTTTCCTTTACACTAGTCTTTTCATAATATGTCTCACTTCAAATCATACTCTCCTCTTTCTACAGAATTTGAAAAATCGGAAGCTAAACGCCTGGAAGCCGAGATGTCATCCTACTCTCGTGAACTGGAGCAGGAGACGCAGAGAGAGAAAGAAAAGTATGAGAGAAACGTGGAGGCGCTCAACAAACGCAAAGAAGAACTGATGGAGGAGAACAAGAAGAAACTACAGGTGAGAGAGAATCACGCTTCTGAAACTCCCTGAGAGGACATGTCTTAAAAAAGAAGCATTCAGGTGCTAGATCCTTTAGAAATGCTGCCCCCGCTCTGTGGAACTCCTTGCCAGAGCTTGTTCTGAAAGCTCCTAATATCCAGTCATTCAGAAGAGCCCTTAAAATTAATCTTTTCACTTTGACTGACTGATGACTGACTGACAGTGCCAAACACAGCAAATCCTCCCTTTTTCCCCTCTCTGTTTTCCCCTTTGTATTTCTAAGCAAAGCATGGGAGTCAGGATAGCCTAATGGTAGAGCGTTGGACTTTTTGGGCCATGAGTTCGAATCCTGGCCTGGGCAAAATATTTGAGCTGGCCTTTTTCTTGTTGCCTCGTCTTTGATATCACCCATACGTGGTGGAAAAAGATGTTAAACTCCCCAAAACCCACCCACCCCTCAAAGCGAAGCACAATCAGCATGAACGTTCTTCAGGGAGTAGCTCTGCACTTTATAGCGGAGATTAGATTCTCATGCAATATTTGACACTTGAAAAAAACAATCTTTTTTCCCCTGCGCCAGTTCTGACCCTTTTTACTGTATCTGTTGGTGTCCTCACAAGGCGGAGATGGAGAGACTGAAGGCAGCGGGTGCCAGTAAAGAGGAACAAGACCAGCTACTGAAGCAACACGAGCGCGACGTCAACAACCTGGTCAGCAAGCTGGAGGCAGACAGACTCCGCATGCAGAGCAACCTGCAGGATCGTCTCAAGCGGCGCCGAGTGGAGAAACTGCAGCAGAAGGAGGCAGAGCTGAAAGACGAGGCTGCACAGCAACACCGCCAGATGGAGAACCACCAGCGCAGCGAGATGGAGAGACTCAAGATGGATGAGGTGGGGGTTGTGTTGTTTGTTGAGTGACTGAATGAAAAGTTTGCTTTATAAAACTTCTCCCTTCTGGCTGCCGTTTTCAGCTCCCTCGGTTTAGACTTCGGAACTCCGTATTCGAATCAGGCTTCTCGCTGGGTTAAGTTCTTTCTGCTTTACTGCGACCCAGAATGTTAAATGCTTTTGTATATGTCTTTGCTTTGTCTTTGCACGGGGGCGCGCGCGCGTGTGTGTGTGTGTGTGTGTGTGTGTGTGTGTGTGTGTGTGTGTGTGTGTGTGTGTGTGTTGACACTCCATTTGAATTTCCCCTGGGGATTGATTGAGTGATAGCACTGCTGTTTTGAAGTCGCATCAGGAATAGGAAACATTGGGAGTGGGTATAGTTGTTAACTCCTGTTTGTCTGCCCATATATAGACTTTAAACTGATAGATTTTCTTGTCACTCACCCAACAGTTCCTTATTATGATGCGAATATAGTTCTCTTAAGCACTTTGTCATATGCTTTCCTTTCTACCAAACAGATGGTGACGCTACAAGAGGCCCTCAATGTTGATCGTCTCGCTCACCATGATGGGGTTGGTTCACCAGCAACATCCGGTGACCTTGACACCAGCCCAGTAGCGCCCATGGCGGCTCCTCAGACAGCTCCAGACACTGACACTGACAGCATGCCGTCAAGCTTCGCCCGTGCAGCTCCTCTGAACGAGGCAGAGTTAATGGCCCTGTTGATGGCCTCTCCTCTCTACCAGAAGCTGGAGAAAGTGAAGAACGCTGTCGCCAGTGGGGCCATGCAGGGACCAGCTTCCTCTCCAGGTAGTGTGATGGTGGTGGTAGTGGTGACTTGATGACAATCATCCTGGTCCGATGATGACAAAACGATGGTGGTGGTGATGATTATAATGACACGGTGGTCTGATGATGATGGTGGTGGTCTAGCTGACAATGACAACACTGAACCCCCCCCCCCCCAAAAAAAAAAACAAGGAGGAACGGCCCCGTCCTACAAAGTTGTTTCTCCAAACTTCATTTTCTTTTGTCTGTTTTGTTGTTATTGTTGCCGGTTCTCCCCCTCTCCAAGTTCTACCGATGACACTAGATCCTCTACGACCTCGACCGATTAGCCATGTGACTGGGGGTGGGGCCGGGTGTGGGAAGAAGGGAGAGAGAGAGGGAGAGGGTGGGTAGGTGGGTGTTTAGGAGTTTAATGCTCTTTTCCACCACATAAGGGTGATATCAAAGACGGGGCAACGAGAAAAGGCCAGCACAAATATTTGGCCCCAGCGGCCGGGATTCGAACTCTCGGCCCAAGCATTGAAAGTCCAACGCGCTACCATTCGGCCACCCTGGCTCCCCAGAGAGAGAGAGAGAGAGAGAGAGACGTCAGTTCCGTGAACTAAACATTTGACGTCAGCCTCAGGCAGGTCGTCATACAGAGAGAGAGAAGAGAGAGATGACGTCAATTCCGTGAACTAAACTTTTGGCGTCAGCCTCTAGCACTGAGATCGTCTGAGGATACTTGTTTATGTCCTGTGATTTCCCTATTGGCTTTGTGACTTCTCCGACTGAATTATTTTTCACATGAAATCTGGAAGATCTAGAGGGCTGATGAAATGTCGGAAGCAGTGACGATACTTGCAGATTTTGTCTGTGAACCAAACATTTGCCGTCAGCCTCACGCTGCTCGTCTGACAGATGATACTTCTTCATATCTTGTGATTTCCTTGTTGCTTTTGTGACTTCCGGGACTGAATTAATTTTGACATAAAATCTGGAAGATCTAGAGAGCTGATGAAACGTGGACTTAAAGTGCCTTGGATTGTACTTACGAAACTGCAAAATTGGAACTTTTTTGACCGGCGCTTCTCGCAGAAACGTGAAAAAATGTGTTTATCTAAAGCTCTGTTATTCTTAATACTAAAGCTATAATAGTGCAATAGTTCATGTCATATGTGCAGTTGTCACAAGTGACAAAAATACCGGAATGATGAGTAATTTGAAGGAGTCTTTTCATAGATATTTGGCCTTATATGCAAACCACCACTACCTCGGAAATATTTTTCTTACACAAAACCTGTCAGAGCTACAGAGCTGTGCTACGAAAACAGGCAGTATAATTGGATGATCTTCCCATTTTCAGAAAATGAAGCCATTTGAACATTTTTTTCGAAAAAATTCGTAACATGACCGATTTTTTAAAATCGGCGATAACTGTTCTCAAAATGCGGCAGGATAAAAATCGTGAAAGGTAGCTCTGGAGAATATGACTGCCCATTTTATCTCAAAGTAAAAAGCCATCCGGCGAGGTGGTTTAGCAGATAGCCATCATTACATCCGTCCACACACACACACACACACGTCTCACAACTCCCGCCAAAAAGAACGCAGCAGCATAGTGTGCACGTAAGGTGTCTATGACGCAGAATTCGTTACGTCACTGTGTGCGTGAAAGTAAGTATTGTGTGGAGAAACGTCACAGTCTTGTTTTGTATCACTGAAACTTGCTGCTGCGCGTAGCAAAATCTGCCCCGTCTCATAAAGTTGTTTCTCTATAGAGAAACAACTTAAAAAAGATCCAAGGAGGTTTTCCTGTACTCCTAACTTTTGCAAATGGAAAGAGTCAGTGCTGATGTTCACTAGATTTCAGCTTGTCAGTATGAAAGTAAGGGACCTTTCATCAGGCAGAAAACAACTTACGTTAAACTTATACACAGTATCAATGTATTGCTCATAATTCATACACATCAACCAGAAACTGATTTGACTAGACAACTTAAATACAATAGAAGGTAACTGTGTTGATATTTTTAGGAGCGAGTCACCTGGATGAGAGAGATGCTCAGTGGACCGGCGATAAGGATCTCAACCCACTCGACGTCAACTCTCTTGATGCTCGATCTTTCGTCATCTACAAGTTTGGTTGCTACATCGCCGACATGGTGGCAGCACGGTGTCGCCACGCCCCGGTGACCATTCTCCTGGCTGACCGCATCCCAGCCAATCAGCAGCTGACGAGAAACATGTATCGCAACTCATTCCACTTCGATGCCAACAACCGCATCCTGTATGTGCGTGCTGCACGACTGGACACTGTGGGCGAGTTTGTTCTGGTGTTGGTACACTGCCTGGCCCATATCAAATCTGGTGAGTGTGTGTGTGTGTGTTGCGCGCGCGCGCAGGTGTGTGTTGGTGTGTAGAACAGGAACAACATGTCCAGGTTGCAAAAGATTCTCAGTAACACCCATTAATTTTAAGGCAGAATTCACATGATCTGAAAGTTTGGGGTTGGGAGGGGGGCAGTTGATGGGGGCATGTGTTGTTCAGTCTCTTGTAAATAACTTTGCATGTGATGATTGCTATGACAGATTCATTGACCATATGTGTGTTTTAGAAGATGCTTTGATATGTCTTCAAATTGCAAATGAACTGTGCATTTTCTTGATGCCAAATACTCAGTGCACTGGTAAAATTTCAATCAATATGTGTCAGGTGATCTGCGAGATGATACGAGTCCCACATTCATCAGCGAGTACCAGCGGGCCCTTACCGTTGTCTGCGACTCCCTCTTCTTCTCCCACCACAACCGCTCATCCGGGACTGTGCAGTCAGTCGCGAACGCTACAGGAACAGACCCAAGCACTGCTGGTCAGGCATTGCAGAAACTGTTTGGGGAAAGCCCAGGGGAAGATGCCCGCACGCGTGTTGTGGAAGACCTTCTGGATGTCAAGATTCTCCCCGAAGTGGATGCACATGGGCGGCAGTTCAATGCAGAGAGAGTCCAGGAGAGGTGAGAAGGGAAAATCTGTTTGTTGTTAGTGTTTGTTTGTTTGTGTGTGTGTCTGTTTTTGTTTTGTTTTGGTTTTTTTTTTCTGGTGGGGGAGGGGGGTATCCAAACATATTTCTGTGAACAACAGGTGAATTTATCAACACTCAGTATGTGCAGGCCTATTCTGGTAACTGTTGGTTTGATTTTACAGGCTGTCTCTGATTTCAACACCAGTTTCTCAAGCAAATCATTACTCCAGTATCGGACTTGCCAAATTTCTAACAAAATAAAACTGTTGTTAGAGCCATTGCTTCCTTGCTTTATGCTGTGGAATGTTCAACTTTACTGTTGTCATCCAAGGAATTAATTGTAAAAGCCCATGCAATAATTGCAATTTTGCTTGCAATCTTAAGATCACAAGAAGTCAGTATTATGCAATCTGCAGCGAGGCCCACGATTTGCATAATAATAGCTTGAAGCAGCTCCTACTGGTGTGCAGTGGTTTGTTCTTTTTGAGTCTTATCATATAGCGGGCAGGGGGTGGTTGGTCTCTGACTCTTAAGAGAAAAAAACAGACTGTGGCTGCCAAAGTTTGAAGAAAATCTCAAACTCATGATATGACCGTTTCTCTCACAACTGGAATGCCACAATCGCAGTCTTGTCTCCAGCACGGACTTCATTAGCTGCAGGACAATGGCAATGTCTGTCAGGCAACGCAGCCTTTTTGGGTCTGTCTTTATTAACTAGCCGTGTCTTTGTCAGTCGAAGACTTCAGATCACATGGATCACAGGGAGTGTGGTTTGTTATTCGTTGTACACCCAGCATCTGGCATGTGCATGGATCTGGTCACTATAAACAGCAGTCACTTGCAAACAGACTGCGCCTTAAGAAGGAGGGCACTTACAGTACAATCTAATCGCCACCTGTCAGTGTTATTTCAGCCGCTGTCCCAATCACAGAGTAAAAAAGTACAAAGACATTCAATACTGCACAGTAAGACAAGTAATAAATAAATCCATTTGAAAACATCTGAATTGAAAACATCTGTATGCGAACGAAGTAAAGCACCATTGAACATTGTGACCATTTTTATAACTTTGTGGCATCACATAATTATTGAAGAAAATTGGGCGTTAAGAAATCCCAGTCTACTGTTCTTGCCCGGTAATCGCCACTACTCAGCTATAATTAGAAGCAAACCTTCAGGCCACATGGCCCATGCATGATACGAAAAGTGTTACATAGAAATGTTTAGGATGGCTGCAAGATGTGGACAGTTGGTTGTTGTGCATGGCAGTTGAGGAAAAGAGTTCACAGTGTCACAGTCTCTGCTTTTCACTTACTGTTGATGTATCTGTAAAGTTTTCTGTTGAAGTGATGGTGTGATTATAGTCTGTGCACTGACTACCAAGTACACAACAGTAAATTCGTATTTTTAAAGAGTCACATATTAAGATCACTATAGGCTTTACAGTTCACACAGGACCTTTTTTTTTTCATTTTGAACATTTGCATTTGTTGTGAGTGTGTCTTCACTCTCAAAATAGTCTGTGTTAGTGATAATAATAATGATGATAATGAGGATTTGTCTGGCGCCCAACCTCTTGCTGGACCTCAGGCGCCTTACAGTAGCGAAACTGTCACATACACAGAGTCATACAATACATTCTTACAAACATCATGATCATGATGATGGTGATACAGTAATAATCACATGATACATTAATGCACACATACATAATATTAATACACGTAATGACAATTAGTAGAGTTCCAAATGCAACTCTGACGTCTGTTAACTGTGCAATCCAGGGCTCTGACATTCTGAAGCTCATCTCATATTTCAGCCTCTGTTGGCTCAGTGACAGCTTGAGTAAGACACTAATTGTGCTGGTGGACAAGAAGTACAGTGCTAAATACCACTTAAACAGTCCCGAATGATATGGTGTGGTCAGCGCTGACAGTTTCCTCGGCTGTCGCGTGAATTCATTTTGATTGAATAGATTGGTTCAAGTCATAGAACATCCAGATAACAGGTGGGGCATAGGAAACTCTTTTCGCAGAAAACATGGAGGTGGCGGTTTCATTTCCAGCATGTTTTATTGTGCTGGCCTTTGTTTCATTCCCCTGTCTTTAATTTGATATCACCCCTATTTGGTGGAAAAGGACGTTAAACCCTCATACACCCATCCACCAACTCCCACTTGTTTTAACATCAGATTCAACCATGTTGACAGGTTGTCCAAGTACTCCAACTTCTCAATGACCAACAAGCTGCAAGGCATGCTGGGAAGTCTGGAGGACAAAGTTCACCAGGCAGGATCACAAGGGTCAGGTCAAGAGGTCACGGCAGAGCTGGCTAGTCTCAGTCAGCGCTACTCAACTGCTGGTAAGTAGCAGTCATTCATTAGGGATTCTTTGCTTGCATAGAATATGATTTTATCGCGGCAGTTGCAGCGTAGTGTTTCATGGCTTACATGGTGTCATCCCACCCATACACTCCCAGCTATAGACGCATTCCAGTTAGATGCTGTCCCAGTTGCAAAGGACACACACGCATGCACGCACGCACGCACACACACACACATTCATTGTATGAGGATGGAGTCTGTACCTAGGATGGTTCTAGCTGGGACAGGTCTAACTTGCACGCATCTAGCTTGGAGAAAACCAGGTTAGATCATTCTTGAAACGCGACCTTACTGGTATGTGTTTAACTGGGACTAGCGTCTGGGACGCATCTAGCTGCTGGTAAACTGGGTTAGATCAATCCTGAAACATCATGTCCATCATGTTCATGCAGCATCACATTAGTTGGCTATAATTTCCACCTTTCAGGTACCACTGTACTGACGCGGCAGCCTCCGGCGAGCTTCAAGATGGCCAACATGAGTGGCCAGGCACTGTGGCAAACATTCAGCAATCAGCTCGGCTCAGAGGATGATGATGACCCAGCAGCTACCACAGCAACCCCACCACAACCTTCACCACAGGTGGGAATCTCATAGTGCTTTCACTTCTGGTGTTATTGTTAGGAGTCCAGAAATGATGAAGTTTGTTTATTCATCTCTCGTCTGGTAGCAAAACAGGACTGAGTATTATTTCCTCACTGGTTGATTTGAATTGTTAGAATGGACCTAGAAATATTGCAAATCACCTTGTGTTTTATTTCAAAGTTGCATGTCTTACTTCCAGTATCATCAAAATGCTGACTTCAGATGTCTGTAAAACAAAGTGTGCAAGTTCCTATCCTTACCTGGTGTATTCAGCTGACCAGCAAAATGAAAATTGTCTGTTTTTCTCCAGGACGAGTACGATGAACTCTGCGGTGATTTCGCTCGGCTCTGCCAGCAGGAGGTAGATGCTAGAGACAGTATCCGGCAGCTGGAGCAGGACATCACCTCTGAGATGGAACTGGTTGAACGTAGTAAGGGGGCAGAGAAGGAGGTGCATGCCAAGCTGCAGCGAGATGCGACGCAACGTTTGAACACCGCTAGGGCTTCCCTGCAGAAACTGACCTCGGAGCGTTCTCGCGTTGAAAAGCTTCTGGAGAAGTCAGGGGTTTCCAGCACCGTGAAACCGGAGCAGCCGGCACAAGCACCAGTCGCAAAGAAGGCACAGACCAAGCCAGTGTCCGACAAACCTGGCCGCAAAACTGGCAAGTCCAAGAAGTAAAACCTTCTACAAAACATTCAGAAAATACACGTGCTGCACCTCGGCAAAGACACTACGCTTGTGAATCACAATGAACATCTTCACGTAAATAATTGTTAAAAACTGTATAATGACGGGAAACGTTTTAAACTGTTGCTGAGTTTTGGCCAGAGGAAGACTGGAATGTTCATGTGGAAAACTTCAAGCCATTATCACTGCAAAAGAGTTTCTTTCAAATAGAATGCAACAGGATCATGGCTTCCCCTTGGAAATAATCAGCATTCTTGAAAATAGACTTAATGAGCATTAATGAATCATTGAAGATCTGTGATATTCTTTTTTTTTTCACAAGAATTGTGCATTCCTGAAAGCAGCATTTGTACAAGGCTTTTATATGTGAAATGTCCTAGTGATTTTTACGCGACTGTGATGACGATGACGAATATTTTTTTTAATGAATTTTGTGTATCCGCCAGATCTTGCCTGTAATGGAAGAGTAATAACTGATTGTGTAAACAAGCATTCTATTTAAATGTAAAGTGTTGGGGTTTTTTTCATTCATGTACATATGTTTTTGGGTTTTTTAGTTGTCATCATTGGTGGGTTTCTTTTTTGTTTTTGTTTTTTCAGTACTGTGCTGAGATCTGTAAGTCTTAGATCAGGCTTCATACAGTTTTCTTGCAGCTTCCAAGGTCTTGATGTTAGTTCTTTGTTTTACTGTTTCATTGTATTCTTTATAGTCTCAACATGTGCAAGAAAAGGTTTGTTACTATAGCAAGTTCATCAAATGTGCACATTTTTAAATTTGGAATTGTATCCCCTGAAAAAAAAAAACTCACTATAGATTTTAGTTTCAAGTATTCATGCTCTGGTAGCATTGGCGTGCAATACATATACTTGACCTAGCTACAATCAGATGAGAAAGTAAGAGGGAGATGTAGTAAAGTTTGTTTCAGCTGTGCTGGTCACATTATGAAACACTAGCTATTTGCAGGAGTTCAACCAGAGTGAAGTGCAATTTGAGAGTATAACTTCTGATCTACAGAATCATGGAAAATCACACTCAAATACAGTTTGTGACTTCTGACTTTTTCCTCCTTCCTTCTGTAAATGTCCTTCATTTGGTCACTTTTTGTAGGGAGAGGGGGCATGAGGGGTTAACTTAGGAACACCTCCAATGCTCCCTTTGACCTGCTCACATAATTTCCAGTTCTATTGTCCAGTTTGTGAGCACATTTACATGGATTTTCTATTCTCTGTATGCAATGCATGTACTTTTGTTTAAGTTTTTGCCTTCATTGACAAGTGATTTTTGTCACGTTTACAAATGTAACAATTTCTTTCAAAACTTTGTATATCCTCACTTTATTTTCTCCCATGTTGCTTGTGTCCCTGTCTTGGACATTTTCCATTCTTTTTCCCGCTTGGTTTTGGGTGTCTCAAAATTGTTGCTTTTTAATTTTTGTATGTTATCCTTTACATTCCGTCCAGTTTACAAAGAAAACACTTGTGATTTTCAGCATTCCAGCGATACCTGTAATAAACGAAATGTACCAGCTATAAATTATGGAATATTATACATGTATTAACATTGAGATTATTTCAGTGCTGTGGTGTTCATGGGTGTTTTTTTTCAAGTGTGTATGTGTGTGCATCAGTGTGTCTTTCAGTTTTTGGCATCAGAAAATACACATTCTGTACCAAACACCAAATATTTATCGCCATCAGTTTGTATGTAAACAAATGAAGCTGTTCAATGTTAAAATAACACACACACACACAATTTCAACTAGTTTTGAATAATGCATTTTACTCCAGCCTTTTCAAAAAATAACTCTTACTGAAACAGCCACAACATTTCACATCAACATGTTTAGAGAAACATGCATGAAGTTATAACAGTGGCCTGAGTGGGCCGATAGTGCTGCGATCAGCAGCAAGCTTGATAAAGAAACATGACTTTGACATTTCTCACAGGATGTATCCATTTACACAGACACTGCTGTAATCTCTTAACACGCCAGAGCGACTGTGCACCAGAATGCATTCTCAGGCAGGGATGAGTGCCGTCTGTATGTGCATGCGTCTGGGCATGTACATGTACATGTATCTTAAAAACTTCTCAACTGACAGGGTTGAAATTTGGGGCATCCAAATATAAGGAAAAGTTGGGCATCCGGCATTTTGAGCCGTAAAATGTTTAAACCAGTCCATATCTGGGCTGTCGATAGCATGAATACGGACTCTGATTAAATTTTGGAATTTTCTTTTGACGTAAACCTGCCTTATTTGACAATGCAGGTGAACAATCTTAGATATATCAAAATCGCTCTTACTGTACGTAGGTAATGTCTGGTGTCAGAAAAAATATACAAAAAGAAAGAAAGAAAGAAAAACTTCAACACAGCTGTTATTGTCGGTTGAAAGTTTATGCTCCACAAACCACACACCTCATAATAATCAAGGAAATCGCGCACACACGCAAAGTATTTTGCTGATGTCATATTTGATTGACACAATGCTGGCGTTCCTTGGGGAAGTCTCGCCATATACCACAGTTTCCCCAACTACTTCTATTCAAGATGTGGAAAGCATCAGTGTATCGCTGCATGTCATCAGCTTGTACCGAGTTTTATGTTTGCTACAGATGGTCAGCAGTACAGCAACAGAGTTAGTGCAAACAACACACAGTCACACCGCAAAACAGCAACATCCATCCACACACACACATACACACAAACTCGCGCGCAAGTACCAAACCATGTCACTAGAATGTTACATTACAATTATTTGGCAAAAAAGGAAGTGAACACAACTGTTTGCTCTGTGCTCCACACCATTTTCTCACAAAGCCTAGGTCAAATAGTACACGCACAACAAAACAAACAAATGCAGTAATCAACCACTGAACTACAGGTCAAGAGACATGAAAACAAGCATGACATACACAGTCCAGCGGTTCAGAAAACAATAGTGCGAGCTGACATGTATATACATATACAAATATAAACTGTAAAAAATATACCTCCACTTCCTGCATGATTACAATCACAGATAACCATTACTACATATATATTCAGGCACTTAACCAGTTTAACAACATTATGAACCATTGTGGTGGCAACAAGGCATGATAAAAAAAAAACCCTCAGCATGAAACTAAAAACGGATGTTTTACAGAACGGGGTAAGATGTGTGTCTGTGATCACGCGTGTGTGTGCGCACATGTGTGTGGGAGACAGTTTCCATGAAACACAACATGATATGATCAAATGACGCGGTACATATGTCAAAGCAGATCTCCAATATCTTAACCAAAATAAAACCCCCCAAAACAAACAACAACAACAACAACCGGAAAACCCATTTTATAATATTACCGGATATGATCATACAGTTTTCATAAGTTTATACCAAGCACTGGGTAAAGGACATCTCAAAGCTAAATTACCGGTGCCCTTGCCAATTCTAATGTCTAGGTTTGGTAAGGTCACTGGTGTCCCTCCCAAAGCCAAGGTGTCCTAGATGATCATACAACATAGGTTTGGAAAGATCACTGGTGGCCTTCCCAATCATAGTCTTCGCTTCTTCATAGGTTTTCAAAGATTGTTGGTGTCCTTGCGAATCCTAGTGAGAAATTTGCTCGTGTTCTTCCCAATCATAGTGTGTGCTACATGATACATACAATAGGTTTGCGAAGGTCACTGGTGTCCTGCCCAATCCTAGAGTGTGCAACTTAAGTACCAGTACAGAAAGTTTGGGCCAGTCGCTGGAATCCTTTCCAAACCGAGTAAATGCTTGAGGATGGAAGTTTTGAAAAGGTCACTAACTGTATGCACTAAAGTGGATTTCCTGACAAGCTAAAACTTTATGAGTAATTTTATTTATGCTGTCCATCTTAATTTAAAGAGTATGCCTTGCCGTGCTTCCCGCTGGGCCCTGTATAAAAATGCACTGCGTCAGATACTCTCGTACGTTTTGCCGGCTTGCCTCTGCCCACAAGACAGGGTGAACTGGATTCCCTCCTGGAACAAGCAAGCGAACATGTCAAATAACGTTACATCCTTCAGTGACTAAGATAATACAAACTACAATGGCAAACCCTTTATGACTCCCATGTGACCTTCACCTTTACTGGAGTTCACTCAAGAAGGCATTCCCATTGACTCAATCCAGCTACTCAATCCAGATACGGCAAATGTTCTGCCAAAATCTTAATTTAAAAAACCCAGTCTCTTCTTCCTTAAAAGCATGGATGTGTTTGTACTCATGATGTATGGCGTGCAAGTTTTCTTCTTTAAACTATGGGTGCATTTGCACTCATGATGTACGACGCCAAAATTTTTAGGTGACGCACAATGAAGGTTAAACACATGAGACTGCATCAAAACCACCACAACCAAAATTCCCAGCCTACAAAACCACACACACAAGAAAGTAGAAGGCAGTGCACATGTTCACATTAATATATATATACCCCCTCCCAACCCCCAAGAAAAACAAAGAAACAAGCATATATATATTGACATAAACAAGCTACAAAAAAAAAAGTTTAATTTGTGGGCTGAACATATCCAAAGCAGTATGACAGGCACACTGTCTTACCATGATATAGACAGGCAGCATGGTCCAGAACATGTGATGAGGAACTATCTCCTGACCAGTCTTTCCTCTCGCAATGTTCACAAAACATCCCAACACAAAGTACATGATCATGCTCACAAAGAATCTGAAATCAACACAAAACAACAATCACTACAACTATCGCCAGACCCTTTAGGTGCTGTGTATTGATGTCAATGTAGAAATTTGGCGTTAACTCCGTTCTGAGAGTATCCCAAGAGAAGTGTACAATGAATGTCATTCTGCACCATTAATGAAATTACTTATGCCACATTTGTATAACAATGTTGATATAATACTCCAACCATACATCAACTAGGATCATTATGTGGGACCACTTTGAAACAGCTGTCACTCAAATTCATGTCATAATATAAGAGTCTGTCAGGGAAAAGCAAAACAAGAAAAAAACAACGATAATGGAACATGAGTCTACTACATTTATACTACCATGAACACACAGATGTACTGTTACGCATCAAGAGGATCATGGTTTACATGTCCATACTGAACGTCAGACACTGTCATAATGTGAATGATGCATTTTAACTGCCACTCATGCCTGGTGAAGAGCAATTGTCCCTCCATTCGACTGGGATGAAAGAAAATTTTAGATGGAGTTGAATTAAAACTTCCACTCATTCAGTTTACGATTTTTTCCCCAAAGCTGTCTTGTAAAAAGGTCGAGGGTTAGAAAATTTTAGATGGAGTTGAATTAAAACTTCCACTCATTCCGTTTACGATTTTTCCCCAAAGCTGTCTTGTAAAAAGGTCGAGGGTTACTGTGTACAGTAGATCTGCATGGTAACTTGCAAAGGTGACATTTCGTGAGGCATGTTTCTTAGTTTTCAACACCTCTCATGGCAGTCAGCGTGCATCCCTGACTTAGAGCACCAATACATACATGTATGCAGTCACATCTGGAATACATGTGCCATGGTATGTGTGTGGTATGACCTGTGTACTCACATGAGAAGCAGAACACTACCAGCACTCAACACTGGAACTTGTGAGGATGGCACGATAACTGGGCAGGCACCAGCAAACTGAAATGTGAGATTATACTGCACACGCACACACACACACACACACACACACACACACACACACACACACACACACACACACAACTGATTAAAATGATGCCTCTTTTAAGAAGTTATCATGCTGAGATGAGTTCATATCAAACTGAATACTGGTAGTAAAAAATCTGGAGAAGCCTATCTCATGCTTATCTATTCTGAAAAGTCCTGTCAACACAGCAACAAAGGTGCAACAAAGCAGTCACATATGAATGGCTAATGATAATAATTGCCACTAGCTAGGACACTGTCCTATTCTGTAAACCATAAAAGCCACAATTAGGACAATAAACGGGGCACGACATTTCATTTCCAGTCATGTGACATATACATTGATGTATATAATTGACATGAATTTACTAAACTGTCATAAAGAACTCTTCAACGTGTCCCCATACACCAAGCAGTAGCATAAATTTTAATATTCTCAAAACTATTTCAAACATTAATCCTGTACTTACTAAACACCTCTGTGCATCATACTGAATCTTTGGCTTTACAGGAACAGACTGAGCTTTGACAGATGCATCTAGGTTCCAGAAGGCTGTACTGTTGCATACAAATGTCATCACTGTCTGCAGTTTGCAACTTGCATTTTCTGCTGTTGTGTAGTTTTCACCAGGCAAGTAGCTTGTGTGGAAGCCTTCTCCTGATGCCACTGGAACTAGAAAGTCAGAAAAATATAAATTCATCATGATAGTGAGCATGTACTTTCTAGAACAACCTGTAATGCTTAAGCACTTGACAATACTCCCCCCCCCCCCCCCACCACCACTGAGCTATGCAGAAATGCAGATATGCTGCCATGTTGTATTCTGATTATCTCCTTCATCTCTGTGAATATGTCCCAGTACTATCTAGCATTTAAAATAATATAATCTAGTTGTATATAAACATGACTGTAATTAAGTTTGTCTGACCTGAAATATTGAAAGGTTGATTGTTATCATCATATGTAGCGAGTTTGTATGTACTGTTGTCCTTGGTGTAGCTTTCGCACACAGCAGCGTCACCAGCACAAGTGGCTGGTGTGCTGACTGATTTGCAAAAGGCCATACTGATCAAGCAACCATCGTCAGGTACTGTACTGCTGGCTGTCTTGGGTACCAAACAAAAAGCTTTATCGGCCTGCAGAGTCCAAGTCCTGTCCGGGGAAAAAAAAAAAAACATATGTCAAAACAATCGGAAGCTGTCAGACTTTCAGTCGCAGTTGCTTTTTTTTTTTTTTGTTTTTTGTTCTTCAACACTCTCAACAGAAACAGAACTAAAATGTCACCAAAATCGGAGGCAACTCCATGCACTGTAGCCAAATACAAGCATCTTACCTTGCAGTGAGATTACTGACATCAAATCCACTAACTCCACAAATGACTCCGCCAACAGAGGAACTTTTTTCAGCATGTGCTGCAAGAAACGACAAGGAAAACACCAACAACAAGAACATTTCCATTTTGTCGTCTGCCATTTGTTTTGCCCAAGTCACATGACAAAGCCTTTCCGGTGTCGAGAGTGTCGGTGAGCCAGACAACTCTCCGCCGCCAGACAACGGCAACTCGTTCTCAAGCGTAGGCTACACGCTGCTCATGACACCCTAGAAATGCTTTAAAATTCACCCCCAGAAACATCCAGCAGCCAGAGACACACGTGTTGGGTAAATTTAAACAAATTCCAATATTGCGTTTTTTGGCAATGGTCTCTGCCGCGATCGAGTCGAGCGCGAGCTACTTCTCTTGATCACAGGAAACAGCATGGAGCCCAAGGCTAAGCGCGCGAAGCACAACGAAGAGGGATACACCGACACTCTACCACCAGAAGCTAAGCAGCGATATTTTGAGAAAATTGTGGATATCGATGGCGTTGATCCCTACGATATCCCGAAACGATCGTGGTCCGCAGACCCCGAGGACTTGCCAGAAGTTGACTACATATGCATAGTCAACTACTTCGTGTTTGCAAAAAGTGCTAACACAAAGGACGAATTTAGGGCTTACAAGAGCCTGAAGTCGTACAAAGCTTTTCAAGCTGGCTGGGTTCGTGACGTGGTTTCCTACAGACCAGATGGATGTCAGAATACTGTCGTTTCAGCCAAGGTGTGTGACATATGTAACAATGATAATAATAGAGTGTGTGTTAACCTTCCGGCTACGTCGTGGGTAAAAAGTTGCACACACATTGCTTTAGATGAACGTATCTCGGTCAATATTTAGGTCACACCTTTGAAATTTCATGACTTTGTCAATAAATGGTTTGACTATGTTCATGCCAAAAATTGTGTTGTTTAACTTGTAATTAGCAGAGTAATTAAACAATAAATAAGAATACGTTGTGAATTGCCTATATAAAAACCATGGGTAATTTGTTTCCCACGATGTAGGACTAGGAATAAGCTACAATCTGCCTATATAAAAACCATGGGTAATTTGTTTCCCACGACGTAGGACTAGGAATAAGTCGAAAATTACCTAGATGTAAAAATCATGGGTAATTTGTTTCCCACGACGTAGGACTAGGAATAAGTCGAAAATTACCTATGTAAAAACCATGGGTAAGTTGTTTCACACGATGTAGGACTAAGAAGTTTTTTAGCGACATAGCCGGAAGGTTAACATGTATGATAAAAACCAGATAGCCACACTTAGTGCTCAGTTTCACCAGTGTTCTTTTATTCCAGGTTCTTCGTTCTCAAGTATTGAATGAAAAGCCTGTATCACCTTGGTTCATTGCATCAGCTGATGGCACCATTGTTTCTGCCCACTGTACCTGTTTGGAAGGGTTGGGTGAGACGTGTACACATGTTGGTGCTCTAACCTTCGCTGTTGATGCTTTCAACTCTGCGCGAGAAAAGACAACATGTACAGATGAGAAAGCATATTGGAAAGTGCCTGAAGGTGCAGAGGGTGTATCACCAAAACCTGCGTATGCCATTGACTTCGGTTTTGCACGATCAGGAGCAACAGTGCCTGCTGCCATGCAGGAACGCGTCGTTGTGCCTGAACCAACTGAGGCAGAACTGACGGAACTGTTTCAGCAGCTCAACTCTTGTAAAGTAAAGGCACGCATATTGAAGATGCTACCACAGTATTGTGACCAGTACAAAACTGAAGACGAGACGACCAACCACTGACCAGCGTTTGCTTCAACAGCAGCAGTATGTGGAGAAATCACAGTATGTGGACCACGCTAAAACTCTCAGCGTCGGCATCACTGGTAAAGACAGTGAAAGGCTGGAAGACACCACATTTAAGAGACCAAGCTGACAGTCAGCTTTCGCCTTTGGTTTGTAACAAGAGCAGGGAGGGCGACAGCATCAGAACTGCATTCCATTTGCCATTCCAGCACAGAACATCCCTCTTGTTCTCTTGTGCATGGAATCTGTTACCCTGAGAAAGGTATTTTCAAATCAGTTTATACAGACGGGGGTAGAAGCCATGAGGACTGTGCAAGATGAGAATACTTGACAAAAGTTGAAAGGGAACATGTATATATATATGTCAGCTTCAAGTGTAGGGCTTCTGGGATTCACATTCTACCAGAATACCCATTCATGGGTGCTACCCCTGATGGAATGGATGTTACGCTAGTCTGAGACTGAAGAAAATGTCTTGTTCATGACTGTAAGTGTAAAGGACTTTAAACCATTAGAATATTTAACAGAAAAAGCTGCAGATCTGTTTATGTTTCCACAAGTACATAGCAGTTCTGTTTAGGCGCGTCTTAATACAGCTCGAACAACGCCTCGGGCGAACAAAAGCGAAATTCTTCAGCTTGCTTCGGCATGGCCTCTACGTACTAACTAGGCGTCGAGCATTCGTGACACGTGACCAAAGGAAAATAGCAATGGCGCCAATTGTGAGCTTACCGGTGAAGTGCATCTCGTAGCAACTGTAGTTTTTGACTTTGAGGGAGATCAAGGGGTTACACGACAACATGGCTTTCAAAAGGGCACTATGTGAACTAATCAATGTGACCCAACTGCGCCATGAATTGCATTAAAAACCGAAATAATCACCAATGAAACCATTGAACCGACAGACAGTTACGAGCCGGTACACCGGCGTAGCAGACAGTCACCAGCACACGGCGGAAGAAACACATCATACCGACAACAATGTCGCGGTTTTGCATCAATTTTAGCAAACAAAATCAAAATTCTACACTACCTCAGTAATCAGTGTGATGCAAGTGAGCCATGAAAGTTATAGATGCCTAAAATATCAGCGACTAGAACGTTGACTCGGTACTCACCATGCGACGACGTGAGCCCGGCCGGCGCACACTGCCACGCGAGCAGACGGCGTTAGCATGCGAAGCAAAAACGCCGTAATTACAGATATTTCACATTCTTACTTCACCTGTAGCATATTGTAAGTCAAATGTACACTATCCTTACTAATCAATGTATTCCAGCAGCACCAAGAAACTTCTTCATTGCTGAAATATTAATGCTTGTAACTTTGAACCGACACCGGCCATGTACGAGCGCGACACTCCGCCATCTTGAAATCAGATACCCGGTGAATCTGGACCAGCCAATCAGATAGCGTCTGGCAAAATCATTCGCGGTTGTTCGGAGTTCATCGCATTGCATGTCGACCAAAGCCCGAACTGTCCAAAATCTCTTCGCGGGGCCCAAAAATGATTCTTACTTACTTACTTAGGCCCCTGGCTCCACGTGGAGCATAGGCCATCGACAACCCTTCGCCATCGCACTCTGTTCTGGGCTATTCTTGCCACTCCAGTCCAGTTGGTCCCCTGCTTATATAACTCTGCCTCAGTGTCCCGCCTCCAGCTGTTGCGAGGCCGGCCTCTCTTCCTTTTTCCCTGTGGGTTCCATGTCAGGGCTTGGCGTGTGGTGCTGGATGCTGGCTTCCTGAGGGTGTGTCCAATCCAGCCCCACTTTCTCCGCAGGATCTGCTTGGCCGCTGGTTCCTGCCCTGCTCGCTCCTACAGCTCTTCGTTCCGGATCTTCTCTGGCCATCGGATGTTGAAGATGCGCCTCAGACAGGTGTTGAGAAATGTCTGGATCTTCTGCTGCATCGTCTTCGTTGTCCTCCATGTTTCGCATCCGTAGAGCAGAACTGACTTCACGTTGGAGTTGAAGATGCGAAGTTTGGTTCTTATGCTTACAACTTTGGATGCCCAGATGTTCTTCAGCATGACCATTGCTGCTCTTGCCTTGCCGATTCTGGCTGTGACGTCTCGGTCTGTGCCTCCCTGTCCATCAACCACACTCCCCAGGTAGACAAAAGACTCCACCTCCCTGATGGGCTCTCCACCGACTGTGACTGGTGTGTTGGCAGTGGTGTTGATCTTCATCAGCTCGGTTTTCCTCCTGTTGATCTTGAGCCCTGTTCCGGCTGATGTGGCTTCCAGGCATGTAGTCTTGTCCTGCATCTGGCTGTGGCTGTGAGACAGGAGCGCCAGGTCGTCCGCAAAGTCGAGGTCATCCAGCTGCGTCTAGAGTGTCCACTGTATCCCGTTTTTCCTGCCTGTTGTGGTGGTCTTCATGATCCAGTCGATGACCAGGAGGAAGAGGAACGGGGACAACAGGCATCCCTGGCGGACTCCGGTCTTCACCTCGAAGCTTTCTGACAACTGGCCGGCATGGGCAATCCTGCAGCTCATGTCTTTGTAGGTGCACTGGATCAGGGAGATGATCTTCCCGGGAACTCCATAGTGCCTTAGCAGCTTCCACAGCGCCTCTCTGTCTACACAAAAATGATTCGGGCGAAGCATTTTTCCTTCGCTCTTCGTGATACCTTGGACTTGTGCGGGCATAATTAAGACGCACCTTTAAAGAAACAAATCTTGTTCGTATCTGATCTGTGTGTGTGTGTGTGTGTGAGAGAGAGAGAAAGCAATTCGATTTATTTATATATTATATGTAAACAACTTAGATGACAATGAAAATATCCGCACATTCATTCATGTCCAAAGACTTCATGAAATAATACTAGAGCACATGTTTACAAGAGCACATACATGTATGCAACTGTGACAATTTTGTCTAGTGTTGTTATTTGTTCACCCTTATGTGAACAATTCTACTTGAACTGTACAGGTCAGATTGTATATATATATATATATTTATATTTGCTGCAAACAACCCCAATGGCCTGCTCAACATGGATTTGTACTCGTCGGAATATGGGCATTGAGAATGCACTTCAAATACACTTGGGAATTGTACCAAAACACACACACATAGACACCTAGAGTCTGCGTGATGCTTTATTTCACATTACCTCATACCACGGTGTGCAGAACAAATATACCATGTACATGAAATACTGAAGTATACTAAATCTACAAGTCCCATGCAATTCAGGGCATCGAACATGGATAAATAGTGCCCATGATGATGCACTGAAAAAGAGATAATGGGCTAAATAATTTAGGGAAAAGAAAAAAAAAATGTGCTAAGGAAAACCAACCACACATCCCTTTCGTCCCCCCTTTTTGGTTCATGTATCCTAGTACAACGTAATGGAAGAATAAATGCTACATACAATAAATAAAACAGTTCGCCTAACGGCTACCTCTTAGTCGCTCTAGAAACAGTAGATCAAACTACAGGAACTGTCCACACTTTCAAAACAACAGGACGATTCAACCAGTTTGAACTATTCCTATCTGTCAGTAGGTCAAACGAAATGACTGTGTTCATACTGGCATATCGTTGCTGTGAAAAATTGTCTGTATTTAATTATTGTTATAACTGCAATTGCAAGGTTTGGCAAGGGCAAGTATCGGTTACTTGAGTTTCGAAAGAACCCAGTATACTTTTTCTGTGCCAAACATTTCAGTTCTCATTCATTCTGAGAAGTGATAGAGACAACTGCAAATACAGGTGTTAAGAATGAAAATGAATTCCGACATACATGTGCAATTTGTCTTGGCACAACCACAAATATATATATGTGAGACAAAGGATGCTAAAAGTGCCAAAGGAAAAACAAGTGTCTTTTTACATTAAAAATATTTTGCAAAAAGTGGCGGTGAGTGAGTCACATTTCTTGTCTACAAACCCATGCTTTCCCTTTCCCAAATGAAACAGAAATATGATTTGTCCTTTCAATTGTGAGAAATAATGTGAAAAAGTTACTGAGAGAGGATGTGTTCTTCACAAGTTAGAATGAACTAAGCATGTTTCTCCCATCTACACACCTTGCACATGTCAAAAGTGAGCTGCAAAACTTCCGAAAACACAAACATGCTTCAAATTCTAAAGAGTTCAACTGCAAGAGAACACCACTTTGGAAGATTCAAATCTGGAATATCTCCACTGCAATAAACCTTGCACATGCAGTTAAACCATACATGCACTACAATATGAACAGACAGTTCAAGCAGTCCACCTTTTTTTTTTTCTTTTTTTAAACGTATGTATGTGTGTCCAACACATGCACCCACGTATATCACAGTCCAATTTAACAACAGAGGAAATGACGGGAATGTTGCAAGTAAAGAAAAATTGTCATTTTTTGTCATACAAATGTGTCGTTCTGTACAAACTTATGCTTTCTATAAACCCTGACTGTCCATTTAAAGTCCAAAAGGGATAAAATACGAAAGTGGTTACATCGAGTCTGAACTTTTCTGTCAAACTCAGCTAAAACTCGGATCTCCTCAACTGGCTTTCGTGGATCGTCTTGCAGACATGGGTCGTGATTCCAGCCTGGCGAAGAGCTGAGCGTCGAGGACCTTGCGATCAAATGTGTCAGTCTCGTACTTCATACGTAGTTTGTCGCGTAGCATGTGGCTCATCTGCGCCATGGCCCTAGTCTGCAACATGAAGCATTTCATCAACTCACTGCAGAAGTCATTCTCAGTATGCACAGGCTTACATCCATATATATGTATGTGAAAATCTGGCAAAACTTACTATTCTTTAATGGCTCTTTTAGACCAGGGAACAGTCGGCCTGTGTGCATTGTTTGTCAGATCTGGAAAGTTTTGCACTGGAGAAAAGATGAATATTAATGAATGCTGGGCCGGGAAAAGAGGTTCCTGCATAGTACTACTACTAATAATGATGAATTGTACTTATATAGTGCAAAATTCTCACAGAGTGACTCAATGTGCGTACTCCCGCACTCATACCAACAAATATGCACACATACACACACACAGAGCAGCTGAATCAGGAGGAGATTAGTGAGCTTAGTTGAAAGCCAGACGGAACAGATGCGTTTTCAAGTCAGACTTGAAACGATCTATGTCTGATCGATCGACTGATCTCTCAGGCCGGCAGGTAGTGCGTTCCTGAGTGGCGGGGCAGCAAAGCTAAACGCGCGCTCGCCAACTGTTTTGAGGTTTCGACGGGGAACGCAGTAATTTTTCAGATGAACGAAGAGTGCGTGCTGTTTGGTGGACTGTAAGGGAGTCTGAGAGGTAGGCCGGAAGAGTTCCTTCAAAAAAGCGAAATACAAGTATGCAGATTTTGTACTGAATGTGGACACGGTTTAAATCGTGTCAGCTGATAAGAGCACAGCCTGCACCAGTCAGGCCCAGCCACGAAATATTCATGTGAAGTGCAACTGGGCACTCGTAGGTCTGTACAGTCTAACAAACAGGCATGTATGCAAGAGACATACTGAACTCCACAGTACAGTAACTCCGCAAGAGAGGGTCATGGATCCCATGATCATGATATGAGACCTCACCTGCATAATGGATCTTTCCCTCTGCTGCTGTGCCTCCTCCACCTTACGATCCTTATCATGCATTGACTCCTCCAGGCTTCGCTTCCACCGGTCATGTTCCTTTGTCAGTCTGTACACATCACACAAGTACACTACACTATGTTCCAACACACATTACACAATATACTAATAACCTCAAAACACAATCAGTCTAGTTCTTGAAGAAAGTAGTACCTAAAAAAAAAACCCAAACCTTTAACCCAGTATTGCAAACCTAATGAAAACTCTTAATAATAATGAATCGTATAGCACAAATTCTCACAAAGTGACTCAGTGTGCATACTCACATTCTCTCGCACTCCTATCAATAAATATACCACACACACACAGAGCAGCTGAATCGAGAGGAAGAATCTAAACAGACCTAGCCGAAAGATACATTCAAGTCAGACTTGAAATGATCTATGTCCTCCAAGTCTCAGTCTAGCAGGTAGTGCATTCAAGTTAAATAAAAACTTCCTTTTCCTCCAGAAGCAAATTTCACCAGGCTATCAGACAAAAGTCAACGCGATGGTGGATTGCTTACTTTCGTAGGTTCCTCTGCTGTTCCTGTTCACGAGTTTGACGATCTTGTCTCACACGCTGGGCCCGCGTTTCTTTGGTTACTTGTGCTGTCACTTCTGCCTGTTTTTCAACCTGAACAGGGGGGGGGGGGGGGGGGGGGGAGTAAGCATCTGAGAGAAGAATTTACTCTTCAGAGTATGGTTCACTTGACATGGCCCTAGGGAAAACACCTAGTTTTTGCAGGAATAAATCTACAGAAGTAAATGACAAAAAAAAGAGGAAAGATTTTGCTCTCAATTTTCAAAGATTTATAATCAAACCAAATACACTTTATATTATGGGAAAACTTTGCTACAGACTACAGTAAGTAGTCAATTCAGTGCTGATCCTAAGCAATACCCAACAGAAACTGTCATTTACATTTTCGAGTACACTGAAGTTAATGTTATCATACACTTGATGCTACATTAGTGCATACCTGTTTCTTGTGCTGCAGCAGGTTACGTCTCCACGCCTCCATCTCTGCCTCCAGTTTCTGCTGCACCTGTTTTGCCTTTTCCTGCTTCTTCTCCTCTTCAAGGCTGCACAGACATGAACATCGTTACCAGTACATCAGTATAGTCACTCATTCACCATTCACACCCCTCCTCCCCACATCCAGTCATGAGCAGTACTTCAGTACAGTCACTCTATTCATCCACCCACAGCCATAAACAGTACTATACTCCCTCTCTTATGTATCAAATGATTTATATGTTATGACCAGTGTAGACAGCTGTTTTGGTTCTTTCTCATCATTTCTGTTTCGTCTCCTTTGTTTTGTGTTGGGATTTGCAGATCTGAGACAACGTTCCTTTACACAGTTTTCTCCCATGCAGCATGCATCCAAAATCTGGTTTTCATCCATGCTCAGATATGTGCTGATGCATGTTCATGATTAGCACTTCGTCGGAGTAAAATTTGAAAAGACACCAACCAAAGAACTGTGATAAAAGGAGAAATCACTGTGAGGGCCACAGCACTCACTCTAATGGTGACAAAACTCAATATATGGAAACACAAGAAAGCTCACTGTGAGGACAAGGCAACTCACTGTGAGGAGATGAGCTGTTGGTTCCTCGTCTCCAGAAGGTTGGCCAGATTTCCCTCTGCCTTGCTGTGACGCAACTCCATGACACTCTGTGTGCCTTCCTCTTGCCACCTGCCAAACACATAATGTCCACCAGTCTACAGCTCAACATCTACCACAGCACCCAAAACTCTATAACTTTGTTGTGGATTCAACAGCAAATGCAGCTACTGTCTGTCACTGTCTGTAGGTGCAGTAATGAGTGACTGACATTGACAGTCCTGTTGTGCAGTGTAAACCATTCTGCCGTCTCCAACACAAGCACGTTTTTGCATATAATTCCTGTGTATAGACATTTCATCTTTCTCTCTCTCACACACACATGCACACACACACAGTATTTCATGTCCAAGAACACTAAAACTGCAGAAATACCCTGTCATGCATTCATTTCTGTCTGTCTGCATGTCTGTCTGTCTGTCTCACTCTCTCAGTTCAAAATCGTAAATGAATGTCCCTCTAAATGAATTCAACTGAACTGAATTGAATGCGAACCCATGCACGTGCCGGGATCTGAAACTGCTGCCTACCTGTATTCATGATGAGGAGGTACTCCAACACTTTGAACAAAAGAAATTGCAATATGTACTTTCACAGTCTCCCTTTCAGGTCAGCTCAACAAAAAACTCTTCCATAAAACCATTTTAAACCACACCAACGCAAACCTAGTGCTTTCTGCTCTGCTCACTAGCATAACAAGCACTTGATTTGCATGCATTTTGGGTGTAGTAACCACTGTGTTAAAATAAACAGGAGACCGAACACTGCTGTTATTGCTAACCTGCTTTCTGTGGGCCTGTGGGGCAGCAGCTTGCATGAGAAAGCAGATCAGTGACAGAAACAACAGTGTTAACGCTGTATGAGAAATGAGAACCAGTGGTATAAAAAGAATGGGGAAAATATGCGATACAAATGGGGGTGGTCTATTACCTGGCATCCTTTTCAAGTTCCCGGCGTCTCAGTTCAAATGCATTTCGCTCTTGCTGGTTACTCACTGACTTGCGCTGAGTAAAAAATAAAAAAATTTAAAAAAATTTTTTTTTCAATGTCAAACAATATGCAAAGATGTCAAACCAAATGTTAGGCTTAGTGTTGACACTTGGATCTGCAACAAGGTAGATTTGCAAGAGAATGCTTTTGTTGCAAAAGCAGAAATATAGTGAGTAGACCTTATACACAACATGAGGGTAATACAGCGATCGTCAAATGCGCTCGCCCGCTCGCTTTTGCTACCAAATTTACCGTCGGGCGAGTGAAAGCTCCGGTAGCGGTAGCCCGAATGGCGAGCAGGAATTCTGAGATGAATCAGAACCTAGCAGCCACTCCGGCTTCCAAATTTTTTTTTCGGGCTGCCAGTTTTGTTCAGGGCGGTAGCCCGAATGGCTACCATGGTCCTGACACATATGACGATCGCTGGTAATATGTGATGTTCCCTTCTGTGAAAGCATGCTTATGATTCATGTGAGGGTGCGTGCTGGGTTCAGTGCACAGCACTTTGACTCAAAGAGATGGGTAAAGCACCTGCATAATACACATTATTACATGTATAATTTTATTTTTAGTCTGCACAACACAAGATGTAAAATTGAAAGATGCCTACCAGACTTTGCTGCATAATGTTCATGTCTTTGCGTTGCTGTGCCTGAGAGAGGGTAGACTTGGTGTGTTGTGCCACGCGTTCCTTCATGTCTTCCTCGTCCCGAGACTGCATCTGCAGGTTTCGCTCCTGAATCACAATGGGCAGTGGATGAGGAAAAGGTCTGAACACCAGTAAGGGTAAAACTGTGAAGTAAATACTGTACTACAATTGGTTGCTCTGAAATAATGAGTCATTTCTCCCACAAGACAAGTGCCAGGCAGGCTAAGACATATGCGCTCACCTGAATACTTTTACGTAAAACTTCCTTGTCCTTTTTCTCCGAAAGTTTCAGCTCCTGAAAAACATGAAGACAAAAATCATGTAAAAGTACCATTCCTCATGTGGCAGATTCAGCTCCTGAAAAAGAATTCAGACAATCATGATAAGTGGCATTCCTAAAGAGGCAGATTCGGCTCCTGGAGGAAAAAAAAAAAAAGAAGAAAGAAAAAAAACAAAAAACATAAATCACGATAAAGTGGCATTCCAAAACAGGGTGTCAACCTCTCTGAAGCTGAATTGAAAACACTTTATTCATCCCAAGAAAGGGAAATTGCAGCATTCATTTTCGTTTTTTTGTTGTTTACATGAAGTTGATGAATAGGTCATAGCCTGAATGTTGGTGGTTTCTTTACACAGGGTGTTGCAATGTACAGTTGACTGCCTCGAAAGGTCTGACTACCACAGAAATGAACGGTACATACTACATACCTGTGATTTCAACTGTCTGTACAAGCGTTGTTCTGCACTTTTTGATCGCCTGAATATCTCCTCCTCTTTCTGGTCTCGCAGATGCTCTTCTGTTCTGGAGCGACGTGAACTCTCTTGCAGCTGCACAGACATTAAGTTATATATTTAAATCCATGTACATGGACTCACATACACCTATTACTCTCAAAAAAGAAAGACCAAAAAGGATTACAACAAATGTATGCTGCAAAACACTCTTTACATAATATGTACATACCAGAATTTACTCTTGGATTTTAAAACTGTAATTTGATATGACCAGAGTTTTCACAGACTTTATCAAGATCACAATGTGCACATTTAGAGACTTCAATTTTCATGTTTTTCTGAGTTACCTTTGTTACTTTTGAAAACAACCATCAACCAATTTTCCCACTTCGGCTAATAATACACTGTACTGATTTACAGATGTAAGTATTAAGATCAAACAAAACTGCACACCTTCTTTGTATCCTGGATTTGATTTTTGCGAGCCAACATCTTGCGACGCTTGTTCTCCATGACAGTGCGCAGAGCCTCCTGTCGTTTTCGCTCATCTTCCCACAACTGTCGCGTACGCTCGCTCTCCTCCAGGCGCTGTTTCTCCCCCTCACGCTTCGCCCTCATCAGATCCAGAATCTTCTGGTCCTGGTGGGAAGCAGAGGAAACTGAGTTTTAGGACTCATCCCTTTTTCTGCTTCTCTTCATTCATTAATGGTCCACGTCAGGAAATTCGGGCTGCTTCAGGATCAGCGCCATGTGTCTTCTTTTTGTTTTGTTGTTGTTGTTTTTTTTGTGTGTGTGTGTTTTTTTTTTTGTTTTTTTTTTTAGGGTGGGGGGGGGGGGGGGCAGGGGGAAAACAGAGACTTGAGAGACACCCCACCCCACCGCCATCTCCAATGAGCAGCCAAGAGCCATGAAACTCAAGCTCCCACATTCCAGTCTTGCAAATCATGGTTTTCACCCCACATACTTACTGTGATGGCTGATCAGTAACGTACCACTGCATCCCTTTGTTAATACTGATTTTAGGCCTAGAAGTAGAACAAAATGCTGAGTATAGCATGTTACAATGTTGCTGAGTACAGCCAACAGCAACATTCCCAGAACCAGCTGGATACATTACCTTAGCTGGAAGTTTCCTGTAGATTTCAGACACAGACTTGCTGCGTGTACGAGGCGTGCCACTGGTTTCCAGCCTGGAGCCCTGAGCTGAGCCTGGTCTTCTGCATTGACAATCAGAGTATCATAATGTGCACACACACACACACACACACACACACACACACACACACACACACACAAACCTCCATTCTAATCCAGCCTCATCAAATGGTGACCTGTGGTACCAGCACAGAACTAAACCCACGCCTTTTTCATGTCGTGCACTTGATTTTTGCAAGCCCACACCTTGGGACACTTATTCTCCATGCAAGCAAGCGAACACCACACACACACACACACACACACACACACACACACACATTTCAATCCAAGCTCATCAACCAGTGGCCATGTCACCAACAAGAAACAGAGACAGAAAAGTATCCACTCACTTTGCAACAGGCCTCCTGGGTTTTCCTTCTTTTCTAGACAACAATTCTTGGCGTAGCTTCACACTCTCATCATGGAGACCCTTTGCTCTGTCAAATAAAAACATGCACAATATAAATATGTTTGTTTTTCAATAGGCACAATGACCGGAAACAGCCAATAAAACACCATTTTAAAGCAGTACGTATCAAAAGAAATTATTGCTGGTTGGATTTTGACAGTTTTTCATCCCCCCGCCCCCACCCCTCATCCCCAAATCTGTGTTGCATGAATTTACTGGAAAATGTTTTGCTGGTACTGAAAGTCTTCTCAACACTCACCGGCACTCGTGGACAAATGGCAGAATCTGCAGCTTTATCACTAGTTTTTATGAGGTTAAGTTACAAGCATGTCCTGCCCAATGGTTTTGACATAATATTAAACCTTTTGTTGAGTTCATCCTTGGTCATGCGCTGATGTCCAACGCCTGCAGCCCATGCTGTTCGCTGTCTCTGTAAGCTTCCCTTTGTCACGTTTCGCGCTGCACAGCCAGAAACAGGAGAGAAAAACATGCAAAAAAATCCCATCAAACACAATAAAAAATGAACCAGCTAACATGGGTGACACTTTTATCAGAAATGACAATGAGCAAATCCCGCCCAGGTGCAATACAATCGATACATGCACACTCACACAAAATGCCTCAGCATGTTCATAAACCACAAATGCATAATGAACAGCAATATACACGGCCTCACCCTAACTAATGAATAAACACACAAACTGTATGTAACATCTTTTACTGAAAAAAGAAAAATGGTACAATTCTAAATAATAAACTTATAAAAATGAAGAGATTAAACATAACTGTTGTGTGCTATTATACTGTACCTTGATCTCCTTTGCTGCCCATTTTATGTTTTCCAAAAGACGATTTGTCCTGAATGTCCTCTTTGTTGACACGAGTCCTCTCTTCTCGACACAGCTGTAGCTTGCCTGCAAGTGTAAATTTGCATAAATGAATCACAAACCTTTCTGATTATGTTTTTAAATGGTAAGCAAACACATTTAAAAAAATAATAATAATAATTTAGTCTGGCAATGGGTGAGGCTGCAAGTTTTTCCTCTTTCAACACCAATCAGGTATAAGCACATATGCAAAGTTTAACTTGGTCAGTACCGATCAATTGAACAATTTGAGTTCAGACAGAGGACAACTCCAGGCAAAAGCGTCCACTTGAGACTGCCAACGTATAGTGCTTTCATGGAGGGTAAGGGAAGACTAATAAAATCATAAATTCCACCCTCTACAACAAATGAATCATGTCCATGAAAATTCTTTCCTTACGCTGTCTGATTTGTTCCTGCTCATCGTAGATGTTATAGATGGTACGGAGAGGGACATCTTGTGGAAGCAGTTCTTCTTGAAACTCTGTCAAAGGCTTGTACAGGAGCTCAACAGGCTGAAAAAGCAAAGCAGTTAGATTGTTTGTTTTGTTTGTTCTGTACTGCAGATACCAAAATGAATTTAACCACAATTATCTGGTCTCACGGTCACAGTTAAAATGGCTGGCATGACTACGCACTCTTTCACCTTCGGTTTATCAAATTTCCACCATTCCACTCGTGCGATGTCAGGACAACTGTCCTTCTTTCTCTCTGCTAAACGCTCAGAGGGCTTGGGGGATCTTGCGAAACTTAGGGGTCTAGACACATACACACTTTATAATTCCAACCATCTGTATTCCAAACTCTGCTACACTTGTCATGTGTTGAGTTTTTCAGTTATAAACTGTGCTTATGTGAAATTAAGTCCGCAATGTTTCAGCTAGACTGTCAGTCCAACCGCGTTTGCTGTGGACACTCCACAGTAATGAAAAACGCTTTGGGCAACAAACCTTCACGTTCAGTCTTGAGCATGCTTCCAACGACCGTGGACTGGTCAAAACGTATCTGCTGTTCTCGAATTTAGGATCTTCAAAATTGTAGAGATCTACCTTCTCCACCGGATCTATAAGAAACAAAAATATCACTCATCATTATGCAACAATCTGATGTGATAACGCATCTGCCGGTAGCAAAGTTTCAAACTTGTTAGCCCTCCACTTCTTCAACATGCATGTGCTTGTCAACTTGTGCAACGCTTTTTCACCATTTTAGCTGGATTTGCTCTTCTGAGCCTGAAAATGTCAACTATGTCAACACATATAAAGCCTTGCACCTACTTTACCTTCTTCATTTTCGATTGTGATCATGGCGAAATGAGTTTTTGCTCTACACTTTGAAAGATTTTTCGACACCAGCAACCCTTCAAACAACGGCGTCCATCACTCCGAGCGGTGCTCAAAACTTGGATCGGAACCTGCTTTGGACGTGAAGAATGGCGAGCTCCCTGGAATTACGGTCATGACAAAATCGTGGATATCCTTGGATAAAATGTAAATATTTGTGTGTGAGATTTTCAGTAAATAATAATGTACTTATCGATACTATTTTCTACATTCTGGCAAAAAGTGTCTCTGTTTTTGTTCCTTGGGTAAATTGAGTAACCTCCCCTGTCGCTGCCAAGGTTTGGGAAAACCGCAAGTTCACCGCAGCAGACGACAACTGCGATAAAATATCACACACACACACACACACACACACCGGTCTTACTAATTACCGAAAACAACGAAACGACCGAAAACAACTCTTATTACGGATAGAACGCGGTTCAAACATAGAAATAACAACACACGAACATGTGGCCTTTAAAGCTAAAAGAAAAACGTTCATTTCGTCCTGTTCTCTTGCAGTGAATAAGTACTTTTTCCCTTTAAACTAGTTTAATGCCTCTTTTTTCACCTTTAATCATGTTTGTGTGTTGTTATTTCTATGTTTTAACTGCGTTCTACCCGTATTAAGAGTTGTTTTCGGTTGTTTTCGGTCGTTTTCGGTTGTTTTCGGTAATTAGTAGGCCGCCACACACACACACAGGCTTTAGGCGGTAGATCAGTACTACCCGGTTTCGTTTTCATTTTCATATCTCTCCTGGCCTATTCGTGTGCCCCATTTAGGAAAATGATTACAGCTGCCTAAGCCAACAGCTAATTTTTGACAGTTTCACCGCTACTCAGTGATCGAGTCAGTGACCAGCACAGCTAACTTGAAACAATATTTTTCGGTCAGGTCTGTTTCCAGTCAATTCAAGTTTCAATCGTCTTTTGCCGAACTTGAAAGATGGACTGTACTGATTCAGTTTGGTCGGGATGGGCCTGTTGTATTCACAAACGCATTGAAACCCGGGCTTCGAGGCTGCTTGTGAATTTAACAGTTCAGTCAGTGATAAACTTGAAACTTGATCCCTTTGCCTGATCACTCAGCGTGTCAGAGCTAAACTGAGGCCTTTAATGTTTTTGTCTAGTGAGTTACAATATCGTCAGTGTTACCGGCGGTAAGTCCAGATACGATTTTTGGAGTGCTGAAATCACTGTACGGCCGACCGCGGCCGCCGTACTAGATATAATGACTATAACAGTGAACGAAAACGGACACTTAATTGAGTGTATCAGGCCACGGTTTACCGACAGACTGTCTTGCCGGCATTGATCGAACAGAAACTGACTTGAGCAATGAAAAGCAAAACAAACAATTAACAACGACAACTGTCACAAAGAAAACAGTTTCAGTCAATGCTATGTCAATCAGTACTGGTCAGTCGGCCGGGCTCAGCACCTGTGCCGGTAAGGATGGAAGGGCCCGGGGAGCTCATTTGCAATTTCAGAAAGTGTCGCAAACGGCTAGCCTTCTGCTGGGCCAGTAAGTGCAGCGGCCACTACAGCCGTACAGGCCAGGCTTTCAAAGGTCTCTTTTTCCAAGGTCTTTGGACCTAGTGAGAATTCTCAGTCACCGCTATTTACACATGTATGTAGTAGTAGTAGTATTTTTGCACCCACCAAAACCCCCCACCCACTTCTTCCGCACAGGTTAATCCCCTCAGTGGACGCCTACCACCCTCGCCCCTATGGAGCCTACCCCCCCCCCCCCCCCCACACACACACACACACATTGTACCCATGTAGAAGATCCCCCTGTGATCGAAGTGACCGGATCAGACTCGGGTGGGTGGATGGGTGGGTGGGGGTTTAACGTCCTTTTCCACCATAGGGTGATATCAAAGACGGGGCAACGATGAAAAAGCCAGCACAAATATTTGGCCCCAGCCGGGATCGAGCTCACGACCGATCAGACTCGGAGCCGGAGTGACGCACTACAATTACAGCGGTTATTTCAGGTCAGGTCTGCATGGCTTCGTGACTGAAATGTTCAGTATACTGAGTAACCAACATGTATATTTATTAGACCGGGCCGATGTGTCCGGTGGACTAGTAGGGTGGGTGTTTGGGGGTTTAACGTCCTTTTCCACCACATAGGGTGATATCAAAGACGGGGCAACGATGGAAAAGCCAGCACAAATAGTTGGCCCCAGCCGGGATCGAACTCACGACCCGAGCATTAGAAGTCCAACGCTCTACCATTCGACCACCCCGGCTCCCCGGTGGACTAGTAACTAACTGTGTGTGTCGGACAACATGAGCCTGTCAGTAACGATACTGACCAGCTAACTCGATCAAACGTCAAGGCAATTACATTGTGAAGAATCATCATGTTTTGGCATGTAACTAACCACTGAAAATGCCAGTTTTACGGTCGAAAATGCTAACAATCATTTCTGTATCTTTACAGGGCACGTCTTATCGCTGTATCCTTAAAGAATATGACACATTAGGGTCATGTCAGTGGACTCCCTGAAGCTGGTCCCCCCCCCCCCCTTACATCAATTCAGAGTGCCATACCGTTTTCTCAATTTTTTTTTTTTTTTTTTTTAGCGCCTGCTCTCGCAGAAAACAACCCACAGCGCGCGCGCACACACACACACACACCGGCACACACACACACACACACACACACACACCTCTAATCAGTCGCACGTTGGAAGCGTCTCTCATTACTGGTCGTTGCTAACAGATTTCATGTACACAGTATTGGCTGATGGCTACAGTAATTTCACAAACACGGTCCCTCCGTCGGTGGCATGCAAAGTGGCCAGTTGGCCGCACATGAAATTCATGAACATACAGTCAGCTCGCCATGTTCTTGCCGGATTGATCCGTACATATTGTGCCATACTGTAGCATTGCACCTACTGTTCTTTGTGTGGCTGTGTTCACGTGTATTGGTAGGACTGACTAGTCTTTGACTTCAACTGAGTTTTTTTTTTTTTTTTTTTTAGCCTCCTTTTTTCTTCATGAATGTCGGGGTGAGTTTACGATGCGTCCCGACTAACTGACCCCGCCTGCCCCTGCCGCTGGCTGGAGATCCCCGTGACAACGGACCGTTTTAATCACATCTTTGATGCACTTGTACACTTCAGTTATATAGTTAAGTGTGCTGTTCTGATTTCACAGTAATTTCACAAATACCGTTGTTTGGGATGTACTGAGACTGAAGCAACAAACTCCACACTTCTGTTATCATGGCAAAGTTTCCTTCACTTTGCGACCGCTTTTACTATGTCAATACTCTGACAGTGTGTGTGTGTGTGTGTGTGTGTGTGTGTATGACACGGACTGTGAGTCTGTGTTTTCAACCAGCAGATGTAAGTGACAATGTAACATGATGTATCGCAATTGACAAAATGCTTCAGGGCAAAAACGCAGAGCTGGTAGAGATTTTCAGTGTTAGGTCTAAGTACATTCCTCGCGCAAGGAGAGACGTCACGTGTTTGACGCGCTGCGAGTAAATTGGTGATGACAATGACAAATGTGAGGTAAGCTGCGTTCACCTGAATGAATCGTCATCTTGATGGCTTGGTCACATAACTTTAGTCGCTGTCTGACACTGACTTTCAGAAAGCATGTATGCTCGCCGGCGTTTGAAACTGACACTGACACACCGGGGCACACACACACACACACACACACACACACACACACACACACACACACACACACACACGTCGTGACACTTCAATTCCCCCACTGAAAACACACCCACACGCACACACATTCAGTTCAGTCACACACGCTCATACACACACGCTCATACTGGCACACACACACAAACACACTGACACATGCGCTTTACACTGACTAAGTGTCGCGCGCGCGCGCGCTCGCACGCACGCGCACGCACACACACACACACACACACACACACACACACACACACACACACACACACACACACACACACACACACATTGTAACAAATGAGAGAGGACAGGAATGGAGTTACAGCAGAACTGAAACCTAGGTCGGTGTTATGATATTATATTAGTAATTTCTGTGCATTATCAGCTGTCTGAATTTGATTACCGAGTCAGTTGTTTACTAACGTATGTTCACGTATGTTCTGAACTTGAGTCGAGACTGATGATCTCTGCTGATTTTCTGTTCATACAACTTATCATGAAAACACAAAAATAATATCATGCTTTAGCTTACTGTGGCGGCAATTTTCATTTTATGCCGCTTTCTGAATTATAATCTGTTCAATTTTGGATAGTTCAGAATACCGGCGTTGACTAAATGCATTTGCTAAACCATTGGAACTGAGGCCTTTATGTAGGCCTAGACACTGAATCCCGTTTCACATGGCAATCACTGACCACTGACTATCCACTACACTGTACCCTCCAGTCTGTCATAATTTCTTCTGACACTGTGTCTGGCCTCGAGCAATTCACCACACACCAGGTTCACGAACCCTGCACAGCCAGAGGGCCTTGTATTGCTGACACAGTTAAACACAGCGGCAATGTGCTAACTAATTATACAGCAATTCGGCAGGTGTGTTCAGTATACCTGCCCCTCACGGCCCTGATTCGGGTATTGCATATACAAGACGGTGATTTAGCAGCCCACAAGGAGGGATTAACATTACTTTCAGACCGGCCCCCGTAGTGTAGTGGTTAGCACTTCGGACCATGGACCGCGGAGACCCGGGTTCGAAACATAGCCGAGGCAAGCGGGATTTTTCCTACCTAGGTCGGCTCCTATCCAGAGCGGGTGTGCTTGAATGGGCCCAATTAAACACAGCCGAGACTCAACCACTTCCTGGGTGCGACTTAGAGGGTGCTTCCCTTGTTATGACACATCTCATGAATGTCGATGATCATGGAGCTGGCTATGAGCTGGGCCGGGCAGCAAAACAACAATAACGAAACTTTCAGTTACTCTTTTTCGTGCTGCTTTAGGACAAAGCAAGAAAAGAATCAGCCAAGCACCAAATCCACAACATGAGCTAAATTTCACTACTGGCCTAGATGTGCCCCCCCCCCCCCAACACTGAAACAAACAAAACAAACAAACAAACAAAACTACTACTACTGCACTTCCGGGACCTTAATTTCTATTTCTTTCCGTCTGGCAAGAGAGAAATGGATATTTAACTTTTAAAAATTAAAAAAATAGGAAAACGCCACTCGAACTTACTGAGTTTACCAAACACAGCAAGTCAGTTTTCTTCTTTCTCTTCACCTTCAGTCTTTTGGTGGTGGCGTTGGTGCGTTTAATTGCTGTTGTGTTTGTAAGTGCAATGAACTGCTGACATGGCCGGAATATTTGTGCGCAATGTAAGTGCACATTGGATTGGACTGGAAAATTGATGGATGATGTCAGTGTAATGTAACGGTCGTCTCTGGGAGAAAGTTAAGTGGTTTTCAAAGTCTTGGCCGCTCAGTTGAGAATTTGCCGGGCCGGAAAGCAAAATGTACTACAGGCAATGGATTTGGCTATCAGCACCATCAAGGTCCCCATTAGTATGCTTTCTGTTGTGCAACTCCAACCACATAACTGCACAGTTACGACCTATAGTGGCGGCCGGCCCGCCCTTTCGCTGCGATAAGCGTGCTGCCACAAAATTTTGTGACTTTCCTGTGGGATATAGCGAAATGAGACACACGCGGTGCAGAAAGTGTGTGTGTGTGTCCCGTGTGTTTGCAAACACTTTGACTTAGGCCGCTCTCCAGTTCAACGGGATCGGCTACAACGGGACAATCGTTAGGGCAAACTCCAGCGCAGCGATCCCGCTGTCAGGGTTGCAACGGGACAAGAGAGAAGCTAAGCATGCCCGAGGTGACAAACTTACCTGTGGCAGGGGGTGAAGGAGAGGGGGAGAGTGATAGCGGGACTTGAGCAGGCTCGTGAGGCGAGATAAAAACGCCACCAGCACTAACTCAACACAGGCTGTATGTGGCAGGGTTTGTTAGCCAGCCTGCCCGCCAGTGTGCTCAATCCAGGGGTTGACAAGGACATACGGTCAACATTGGGAACGACGTGACTGCAGGCCCCACCAGCAGCACACCGCCACACCACCACACCGTCACACGCACTTCTTCACAGGGCACCATGGGGAGCACTGATATGTCCACCGCCGTCAAATAGCCTGAGAAGTAAACCTGTTAGCATAGAATAGAAGTGAAGCTTGGGATAGGCCTTATGCTGGCCTCGGATCTGTCGCGGGTGTAATTTTGTTTATTTCATCACAAAGTTTGCCGAGCATCCAGATCAGCCAACAAGATGGGAGAGGAGAAAGCTACAGAGATGTCGACTGTCGCTGAGCCTGATGAGGGAAATGGCACTAGCCCCGTGGAGGTGTCACAGCACCTGGACGTGTATGACTTTTCCAAGGTAAGATACAGTATTTGTATAGGTATTGTAGTTTTACGGGCGTGGTCCTTCTCACTGCGCTCGTTTGAAGGAATGTGAAAGTCGTTTGGTTGCTCGGAGAATAGCTTTACGAAAACATACATTTTATCGCTTACCGTGAGGCGAGAAACACACACACACACACACACACACACACACACACACACACACACACACACACACACACACACGCACACCTTGATTGGCCTTATTGTTTGATAATAACATCGACCAATCAGCAACGGGTGACTATCTCATGCCAGATAAGTTTATACACGTCTGTCCTCTGTAAACTTCCTCTTTGGATTTGGTCAAACATTTAAAGTGGTTAAAAACATCTGGCTTTGGCTTGAATTTACAGAAAATTTAATAACGGAGCCTGAATTGCCGAGCTGGTAAAACTTTCGACTTTCAGTGCTCGGATTCAACGAGTTCAACACCCAGGTTGAAGCCAGAAACTGATGCTGGTTATTTTCCATCGGCGTTTCCCCGTCTTGAACTCGCAAACGCGGAGCCGGGATAGCCGAATGGTAGAGCGTTGGGCTTAAAATGCTCTCGTCGTGAGTTCGAATCCTGGCCGGCTTGGGCCAGATATTTGTTCTGGCCTTATTCTCGTTGTTCCGTCTTTGATGTCGCCCATGCGGCGTGGTAGGAAAGGACGCTGAACTCCCAAACACCCAACCATCCCAGCTTAACTGGAAACAGACAAGGTTACGACCAATAGCAAAAATTTTTTGGCCTATCACTGCGCTATGAGGACTTATATTGCAGTCTGGGGTACTTCACATCATGTTGAGTGGCCCTCGTTCACGAGCAAGCCGCCAAGCCAGTAAAAGGCATCCCCAGTAGCATTTCAAACTTCTCAACGTGGGTATTATTTTGAACGACTACAAAACGTTCCCTCGTGTCACGGTTACGGGGGGTTTCTTTGTAATAACAGTAAGGTCAGTGGTAGGTACCGAATTTGAATGCTCGGGTTGTGAATTCGAATCCCCCAGATGGGGCAAAAAAAGTGTAGCCGTTGTTCTGTCTGTCTCTGTCTCTCTGTCTGTCTCTGTCTCTGTCTCTGTCTGTCTCTCTCTCTCTCTCCCTTTTTCTCTCGTACTGTAGTCTAGCAACGGCAAGGTTGCAAACTGGCCTTTTGGCCAAAATCTTCTACCGTTGGAAAATAAAGGATTGTCATTGTCATTCTCTCTCTCTCTCTCTCTCTCTCTCTCTCTCGCTCTCTCTCTCTCTCGCTCTCTCTCTCTCTCTCTCTCTCTCGTTGTCCCTTCTTTACACGACCGGCCTACGTACTAGTAAATTTTTCTCGCTGCCTCGTTTTGGATATCACCCTTTTAAGTAAAGTTTACCGGTTGCCCCGACTGACTTTGATATCACCAGTTTAGGTAAATTTTTCTCATCTGCCCCGTCTCGGATATCGCCAGTCGAAGTAAACTGTTCTCGTTGCCCCACCTTGGATATCACCAACCTAACTAATGTCATCGTTGTCCGGTCATCGATATCACTAACCTACAAGTAAAAGTGCACCCTTCCCTTTCTCAGTTACCTGACGTACACAGCAGTATACATGTGCACTGCACGCTCGGTTTTCAGCTGTGTCAAGGCAAGTCAGTGTTTATCTTTTTGCCCGTCGGATACAAATTACATTTCGATTGAAAATATCTTATCTGATGACAGTTGGTGCGAAGATTGCAGGATAGCACCTGGCAACGTTCAATCACAGTAAATATTGTCATTAGAAAAAACAAAAATGAGGGAGAGACAGGCAGGGCTAGAAAGAGAGAGAGAGAGAGAGAGATGTACAGAGAGAGAGAGAGAGAGAGAGAGACGTGCGCCTTAGGCTATGCAGTCGAACAATAATTGGTTGGCTATGCCATGAGCATAATGTGACACATTCCCGCAGTGAATTTCGCCGCCCAAACAAATGGCAATATTGAAGAAATTTCAGCGAGAGAGAGAGAGAGATGTGCGCCTTAGGGTATTCAGTCGAATAATAATTGGTTGGCTATGCCATGAGCATAATGTGACACATTCCCGCAGTGAATTTCGCCGCCCAAACAAATGGCAATACTGAAGAAATTTCAGCTCAACCGGTTCACTGTCAGCGAGTTCAGTTTGAATTCTGCCTTCCACGACACACAGCCGACACCTTATTTATACAGACACCTACGCGCACAGGGTCGGGATTTGTGAAGCAGACCTCGCCCCTACTCGTAACGTATATGTTAGTTTTGTTTGTGAAGCGAACCGCATTAACTTGAGGTGCCTCAGTATCGCCGCTATTATGACGCTGACTCGTCATTACAACCGTCAAATTGTTGAAGGGGGTATATATACTTATAAAATGCGTGGAGTTAGGCTCTTTTACCAAACGACTTGATTAGTCAGGCTTTGTTTGCTTCTTCAGTGCTTGCCAAATCACAACCCGGAGCACAATTAATGTTGCATGTACATGTACATGAACACCCACAGCTTTGTCAGTGTGCCAGTGTGGATCGCACTTGAGTGGCGGAGACTGTGACAGCCAAATACTCAGTGCAACAGGTCGATTTCCCGGTCACAGTGCTACCGAGGCACGAAGATTTACTGTCGATAGTCAGTTGTTCGGGCCGTATGCGTGCGGAGCTTCGACACGACAGAGAAACAAAAACAAACAAGAAAAAGAAAAGCCCTTGTGTTCAAAACAAATTGTCTATCGGCCATACGTGAACATCATGATTGAATACATGTGTACGTTTACACTGTTTTGAATTTCGTCTCCTTGTATATCAGAATGAATACAGTAAAAAATAAAAAGGAAAGCGCGCGCATGTGTGTGTGTGTGTGTGTGTGTGTGTTTGTGTGTGTGTGTGTGTGTTTGGGGGGAGGGGGGTCAGGAGATATGATCGCGCGCGCGCACACACACACACACACACACACACACACACACACACACACACACACACACACACACACACACACAAACAAAACCAACACTTAGGAAGCAAAGCGCACCCTTGTTAGAAATCAATTATTCAATGAAAGAAAAGAAAGCCTCACACGAATGAAGTGGCAATCGGCTTATCACAACCATATAACTGCACATCTCGAAATAGTTCAGTGTATAATGACAAAATTATACGTTTGCCATGATACACCCCGGCAAAAACGATTGGCGACGGATAGCAATCAAATTCAGACCTCAATCATTTCTTATGAGCATTTTGTGCTGGTGTGAACTTTGAACGTAAGGAGAGGAAAACTTGCGCACACAGTACATTCAGTGTCCGATGCAGCTTCCCCATTCTCCCAGCAGGGGAAAAAAATGACTTCCGTGTAATATTACAGATTTTACCGCATTACTATACTTAATTCTCCAATGACACACTCCTTTATCGTCACTCATCCGTGACGAGTTAGCGTGAGATCTCTTGTCGAAATCAGTCATGGATACCGTCCCGTCAAAACCAATTAATTTAAAAAAGAGGGTGGAGGTGGGGCATATGCCTCTGGTGCATGAAAAGAGACTTAACCCGCTCTAATCATGACTATCATGAGTATGTATTAATACCGTTCGTATTTCTCGTTTAGTCTCAGGTGATTCAAACTAGTCTCGGGCTTTGCGTCGGTCATAGTCTCTCTCCGTGCATCAACCCGCCCTATTCGGCTGATTGATAATAATATTAAATAATAATAATGATAATTTATTGTTTATTTATTGTGTGTTTCACTGGGTAAAACAATAAATATAGGGATGTTGTGTGGTGTCGGGTCAGAGTTATCACGTGTCACTCGCACAACATAAAATGTAAAACGATCTGCAGAAAACTAAACATTCATGCACAGTTAAACATTAGTAAAAAAAAACCAAAAAAAAACTCTTAGATACCCCAACCAACACACACACACACACACACACACACACACACACACACACACACGCACGCGCATTTACACCCGCCCTGACACGCCGACCACCCATGCTAGCGGTCAAACAGATGACCTTTATCATACACCGGGCATTGTCACTGATGTGTCCACTCACGGGCGGGGCTGGCCGGTCACAGTGAGAGTAAGGCCAACAGTTTAATCTGTCAACACTAGCACAGACCTGTCACACGCTCTTCGTCATGGACTGAGATGCAGTTGTGTAGTAAATCGTGTGCCACGTCTCTGTCACACGCTATTTCAGTAAAAGTTGACAATGTCAGTGGGTCCCAAGACTGTGCCGCAGGACTGACTTCGTAGCCCGATGATTGAGGAGTAGCACATTAATGCGGCGAGGAGTGAAAACTTTACACTACAGCACAGATTCCGGCGCACACACACACACACACACACACACACACACACACACACACACACACACACACACACACACACACGGAGAAGTAGTCTTAAAGGGTGCAAACAACAACGAAACCTACATCCGTGGTAAACAAATTGCCAACAGAACGTTGGTTCTAATGATAGTGTTTCAAACATGAACATGACATCCGGGCCCGCATGTAAAAGTCAGGGTTAGGGAGTTTAGCCACGTGTTAGAGTCTAACCTCGAACTAAACTAGCTCCAGGGCAGTTAAATTTTCTGTTTTTTGTTTTAAATCACGAAGCGGGTCCATTCCACCATGGTGCCTAAGCGGCCGTTATAGAAGGATTTTTGCCTTTCTTTCTTCGCTTCCTTTTTTAAATTTTTTGTTTTGTTTGGGGGTTTCTTTTGTCCTAGTCTGGGTTAGGCCCGTAGCTGTGGGTTAAATTAACCTCGAGTTTTACATACGGGCCCAGACTGATAAGAGAGCGTGGAATCTTGTGCGCTCCAGGTAACCACTTCCCTCCATTTGCGCAACCATAATTTGTGATCGGTAAGGGTAAACAGAAACTTAGCCACCGAGCCTCTTTGTTTTCTTAGTCCAGGCTTGACACAGGGCGTAAAGATCTAAGCTCCCAACGAAAAGCTTTCCGAAGAGTGAAAAAATTTTACAGAGTCGACCGTGCAAGCACAGTCAACTCAGTCACAGTTACAGAGTTTCCAGCGTCCCTGAAACCCCAATAAACTTGAAAGCCAAGGGCAGTCTGATTTTACAGTTCAGTTTGCGTTTTGACACTGAGCGAGAAAGATCGTGCAGCACTCAACATCCGCTAGACACTGTAGCAATGTGTCTCGCTCACTGACCAAAAACCAAACAACGTCACGGCAAACTCGTGCTCTGGTTTTATAAGGGTCCCCGAAGCGCTGAAAACTCTGCAACTGTGACAAAGTTGCCTGGATTATGCACAGTCGAAGGAGTCGCAGTTGTAAAAAACGCAATGTTTCCGGCTTTTTGCTGAGCCTGATTGCAGATCTTTAAATGGTCCATGGTCCTAAAGGAGGAAATGCGTGTAGCATTTAGTGATAGTGGCAAAGCCACTGACACGCACGCGTTTGTTTTGTGCTGGGGGGGGGGGGGGGGGGGGTCTGAGGGTATGCTGCCGTGGAATTGTTTTAAATCGAAACTCTGTGCAGTTTAGTGCATTTTGGCATGATTTTAAGCGCTTCAGAGGAGGAATCACTTTTTTTGAAAGGAATATTTTTAGAACTGGACTAAAATTTGAGCAGTTTGGTGCGTTTTGGTATGATTTCAAGTGCTTTAGAGGAGGAAACACATCTTTTTATTTATTTTTTTAAGGAATGTTTTTAGAATTGGACTAAAATCTCAGTGAGCAATTTGGTGCGTTTTTGGTATGATTTCAAGTGCTTCAGAGGAGGAAACACTTTTTTTTCTTAGGAATGTTTTTAGAATTGGACCCAAATCTCAGTGAGCAATTTGGTGCTTTTTGCTATGATTTTAAGCGCTTCAGAGGAGGAAACACATTTTTAAAGGAATATTTTTAAAATTGGACTAAAATCTGAGCAGTTTTGTGCGTTTGGGTATGATTTCAAGTGCTTCAGAGTAGGAAACACTTTTTGGGGGGAGGAAAATTTTTTAGCTAAAGATGGAAATCCGCCAGAAGGTGGAAGATTTTAAGCCGTGTTGACATCATGTACCTGCAACAGAGGAACCGGCAAATCTAACTGGGAATACTCTCGCTAAACACACACATTTCCGACCAGGCAAAGCTACAATGGCAGATGATAAATGGACTCTGGGTTTCAAATCAATAACGAAAATTAGGGGTCTGTTTTGTCCCAGGAACTCAGTCTACTACGGGCCGGGCATAGGACGTTAGGGGGTTTTCTCTTTACATTTTGTTATCTTTATTGTTCCGAGAACATGAGTCGCTAAATCACTCATTGCTGAGAGGACGCCGATTGCCGGGATTGTGTGTGTGTGTGTGTGTGTGTGTGTGTGTGTGTGTGTGTGTGTGTGTGTGTGTGTTTTCTACCTGTTTTGGTGGGGTCGAGGGGTGGTTCAATAGTGTGGTTGGTAATCCAGTCGATAAAGCTTCCTGGGAATATGTTTGTTGTTGTTGGAGATATGTGAGTTTGTCAGTGCATATATCTGGGAAACAGATGCTTGAAAACTTCGGACCTAACTTTATCTGAACCATGGATATGATTCTGAAATAGCTGCCGACCTCGGCATCGTGAACTTCAAGTTTGAGGGAAAATACGAGCTTGAAAAAATATGTCGAAATGAGCTAAAAATATACCTTCTGAGAACCTCAAGTGACTACGATGTCCAGTGTAATCTTGTTCAGTAACAGACGTGTAGCCCTAAAACCGTCATTTTTATTCTCCCTCTTTCCCTCCAGATGTCGGCGGTGGACTGGGACAAAGTGTACAAGGGTCACATGAACCAACTGCTCTACACGTCGTGGAACGGGCTGAACATCGCCCGCCTCACGCTGTGCATCTGGATCTTCGCCAGTCACCTGGCGCTCGTCGTCTTCATCCTGGCCAAATCCAGACTGCGGAGTCAGCCCAAGAACCTGCTCATCATCAACGTGTCGTTGACCAACGTGCTGTTGGGCGTGTTCCTCGTGCCGGCCAAACTCCACTTCATCCTGGCGCCTGTCGCCACGGACTGCCAGCTCAGCGTTGCCTGGACGATGCTGAATGAGTACTTTCAGGTAAGCCGGCGGCTAGAGAAAACTAAGTCTATAAGGCAGTGTGTTTGTTGACTTCGAGGTGATCATTGCGGTAATGTGAAGCCCGATGAAGGCAAAATTTGTCACCGACGTGGGAAGGCGAATGAGTACTTTCAGGTAAGCGGCTACAGGAAACTACGTCTATGAATATTGAAAAGAAGGATTGAGGGGGGGGGGGGGGAATCCGGGTCTATAGCAGACAAAACTCCAACCAAACAACTCTTAAAAAAAAAAAAAACTTACCGTAGTTGTTTTGATACCGTTGGGGGGAAAATGTAGTCAAACAGTAACATACATATTCCTGTTGACATACAATGAATATTTCACTGATGCTGAAGCATAGTCGGGGAGCCGGGGTGGTCGATTGGTAGAGCGTTGGACTTCTAATGCTCGGGTCGTGAGTTCGATCCCGGCTGGGGCCAAATATATGTGCTGGCTTCTTCATCGTTGCCCCGTCTTTGATATCACCCTATGTGGTGGAAAAGGACATTAAACCCCCAAACACCCACTCACCCACCCTGAAGCATAGTCCTCCGGAGTCTTTTTTTTTTGGGGGGGGGGGGGGGGGCGGGAGCTAGGAGGTGTACGTGAGTTTAGGGAGGAGGTGTTCCGCGTTTTCTCTTTCTCTGTGGAAAAGTAGAAAGACATACGTTCAGCATCAGCACTATTAGTATTACCATGACCAGACTTGTGTCAATCGGCGTGTGTCTCTCTGTGTCCACCAGGTGTGCGTGTCGATGCTGGCCGTGTTTGGTCTTGTCATGGAGCGGCTTGTCTACGTGTTCACGGCGCGGCGCGGTATGACCCTCAGGCGTCTGGCCACGTGGACCAACTGCGCCCTCTACTTCCTGTTGCCTTGGGCAGTTGCTGCCCTTCTCGTGCTGCCCGTCTTTTACGAGGCGCTGGTGGAGCGCGTGCAGGACGAGACATGCGCGTGGCGCGTGCGTGATAACTACTTCCTGATCCTCCAGATCCTCAGCTTCGTGCCTGCCGCCACGGCCGTGTTCTTCACGGCGCCGCTGGCCGGACTGTGGGACTGCCTGCGCTCCAGGGAGTGTCACTACACTCCCAGCACTCCCCGCGGCGAGAGCCTGGCTATTGCCGTGCTAGTCAGTGTGCTGGCCGTGTTTTGCGAGACGCCCTACTTTGTGGTGCGGATGATTATCATGTGCATGGAGTGCAACCATCCGCATTGCCAGCGCTTCAACGAGGGGCTGACGGACGGCATGTGGGTGAGGATCGCCAAGGCGGCCGTCATGCCCTTCATCTGGCTCGTCTACAGCGACATCCGGGACGCCATGCTCTGTCGCCTCCACTACAAGAAGGTCAAGAACGAGAGTGCCGCGGACGAGGACGATTACCGGCTGATGAACACGCAGATGTAAATGACACAAACACACACATGTAAATCACACGAACACAGATGTAAATCACACGAACACACAGATGTATATCACACGAGTACACAGGGGTACATCACACGAACACACAGATGTAAATCACAGAACGCCGCCCGTAAAATCACACAGGCCAACTAGATGTATCCGGTCAAGAACTGAAACGGTTGGCTACATTCTAAGCTGGCCTCGTGACCCGGAACGTAAAAGCTAGTCCTCTGCTCATCAGCCGTGTTTGCAGTCGTTTCAGTTAAACAGCTACAGACATTACAAGAAAGACTAGTCTACACTAATGGTTACGGACGCCGGTGAACTTGCTGTTGTGGAAGCAAGAGTGAACACACACTGACCAACGCACAAGCCACTGACAGTCTGACGCAAACAAGGAAGTCTTGTACTGTCTGTGTAACAACGCCTCGAACTGTCGACTACGCAAAGACGTCTTCAGTTATGAACATGTTACACTGTATGTTGTTGTACGATCTCAAAGCTAAAATCAGACGGGATGAGGACAATCTCACAGTCACCTAAATTGTACGACTCAGATAGAGTAATAATGATAAATAATTGTACTTAGTTTTTATAGAGCGCTGCCGTCCAAATGCCAAAGACTCGCTGCGCTTACAGCACACACACACACACACGCACGCACGCACGCACACTCGCACATCCAATTTGGAAGATGCAGCGACATCAAACGACTAAATGTACACATAAACAGACTCAACAGAAGTTAAAAGCTTGACGGGAGAGAAAAGTCTTCAGACTGGATTTAAACAGCGCCAGTGAAGGCTGAAGGCGGAGTTCCATTGGCAAGGAGTTTGAGACAGTCGCCTAGTCCAAGTCAGTTGACTGTAACAAAGGTCTCCAGACTGTAATGGTATCACATCTTGGATTTACTTTGATAGAAAGAAGAATGCTGTCTGAGGATTTTCGGCAGGCCGGTACCGCTAGCGTTTTGACACGCTTTGCTGCAGCAGAAAGGAGTTGCCACGGAAAAAAAAAACTGACATTACTGTGAAAAATGTACCCCCAAACTGGTAATGTACCCCCGCCCTGTGAAACACTGACTGTGGAGCGTTAGTAGCGTTTATGTGTCTCTGCGGATACTGGTCATCCGTCTGTGTTAAAATCATACCTGGCCGGATAAAAAGTGTGCCTTCTTGGCACGTACGGGCCAGACTGTGTAAGTTGTGTGTATGATGATTATCCGCTATGTTTCTACCCTGCGTAATGTGTCGTACACACCGTGCAGTGGATGCGATTGTGAACTCGAACAAACAACAAAACTGAGAAAAACAACCAAAAACAAAGAGAGAGAGGAAGAGACGGAGAGACAGGCAGACGGGCATTTGGAGGGTAGTTTTTGTTTCTTTTTATCCAAAACTTTACAAAACTTCGCTTTTGGCTTGCGTACAGTAACGTTATTGGGGGTGGGGGTGGAGGGGCAGTTTTCGTTTATTTGTTGATTTTCTTTTGTTTTTATTTCCGGGGAGTGTAGATTTTGCATAGATTTTGTCATTGAAACGTCTTCTGTTGAAGATTTGAATGAATGTGTTGCAATGTTTGTACATCCTGGTGATTTCATGCAACATATCTGCTTGAAACTACACTATAACGTGATTTTGGCTAGTCTTTTTGCATAGTTTCCTTCTTCATGGGCGGGAACGCGGAAATTGGTGTATGCGTTGAGAGAGCGAGTGAGAGAGAGAGAGAGAGAGAGAGAGTGTGTTCTCATGACATTTTGATCTGGTGTCAAGGTCTCATAAATGAACTCTCCCATGCCAGGGTGAGAGATAGGGCATTACCACATTACATGTACCATTGTTTTGCTGCATGTAGAGGTGAGTTTACAGAAAACATCTGTATGTTTTGCCATTGTTTCTCTTGTCACTGAATTTTGCTTGTACAAATAAATGTGATGAATGCTTTGTAACTGGGTCGAACTTTTTAACACTGGTGTGCACCTTCAACCTTGTCAAACACGAGTACAACGGTAGTCATCTTTGCACAGTAGGGCATTACACACACCACGATATTGTTCAATACTGCACTCAGAAAACTAAATAATGATTTTTCATTTCACACACACACACACACACACACTCCATGAATATTAGCTTCACACATGCACATTTACCATCAAGTTTGAAAAACGAGTTTACATTTCAATCAGTTTATTCACATTTCATGCAAAATGAATCGGGACAGACTCACAATAGATAATTTTTGGATGTTTTGTTTTTCTTCTCTTTCTTTGATGATGCCATCTTTGACTTGACGTGTGTTGTCACCTCTTCTTGCAGCTGTGAGAAAAAGTTCTTCGAAGACTTGAGACCCTTTTCTTTTGTTCCCTGTGAGACAAATATATATGAAATAAGACAACAATACAAGAAAAGATAAATGAAAACATCAACAACAAAAACGTGGGATGATGTGCATGTTTGGTGTTACTGGATGTTGAGAATAGTGCAGGTTGACATGCACTGTACACTTCTCTACTGCTATTCTCAAAATGGTTTCAATTGTAAAATGCGGCCCTCAAAGTTACATACACACGATCTGCATTTATGGTGTTACTGGATTGTGAAAGTGCAGGTTGACATGCATTGTACACTTTGCTAGTGCTATTCTCAAAGGCAGTTACACCAAAATTCCACAAAGATGCCGCACTCTTAATGGTATCATGCTTTTGTCATCTTACACCACACGATGATCTTTGAGCTTGGAACGGTTATCCTGTGTCAATAAATGCCTTGTTAAACTATAAGTAATGACAGATATGATAAGCCATTTCCCTTGTCTCAAAGTCAAACCACCTAATTGGAGGAAGCAGTCTTGCAAATTCTTCCTGCAACATTTACTAGAAGCACAATAATGACTACAACGTACTGCAGCAGATTTTACTGTTATTCTTAGTTTTTAATATTTGGAACCCAAAAAAACTCACCTTGACCAGCTCAATATTGCCGGACATCTTGCTTTGTTTTTCCAAGTCACGCATGGCCCGTTCCTTGGAGTACTTGTTGCCAAGTCCAGGGTTCAACTTCTCCACCACCTTCTGTCTCTTCTCCTTCTCCCTCTGTCGCTCCCGCTTTGCTGCCTTCTTCAGCCTCCGCTCACGTTTCTTGTCTGTTGTTGTCCTCTCCGCCTTTCCTTTCAGTTCACCCTTTGACCTGGCCTGTACAGAGCATCGCAACATATGATAATGATAATAATAATCGTATTGTATGGGCGCTTTACCTAACGTCTTGCACTGGCTCAAAGCGCCGCAAGCTGAACCCAACATGCATGCTCACATGAATCACACATTTTCTCTCACACACTGGACATGGGACATATTACTATCATGTGGCGTGAAGGGTCAGCTCAGCTATTTAAGTTTCGGATTTAGATTTGCATTTGTTTTCAAATTTTGTGGGCTGAACCTTTCCAAAGCAGACGGGGAGGAAGCCGGAGTACCTGGACAGAACCCCCAACAATCAGCCTGAATGGATGGTGCCACTACAAGAAGGAAACTTTCTTTTCCCCGAGTGGGACTCGAACCTAACCTCTCGCACTGGTGATAAAGTCTCTTGACCACTAGACCACCGACCGCCCTACATGCTTCAGGTACATATTTGTACGCTTGTTACATCTACCATACTATAAATAATAATAGAAAAAAATGTATTTCAAAATAGTTATAAAAGCATACTGCCCTTTCACAAAAAAAAATGACTGACAGGTTGTACACTTTTTAGCCACTAAAAAAAAGAAGTCAAGAAAGAACAAATTTTGGTTATAACATCTGCAGAAACAGCAGCCTGTGTGTAGCTCTTACTTATCAAGTTATCGGCTCTTGACGACACCCACCTTTATCTCTTCTGGAGCCAGTAGAGCTGCGTCACTAACAGCTACAGGTGTCACCTCCTCCATTGCGATGGATGGCATGTTGGACACGATCTTCACCTCTGGTGCTGCCTATGATACATATATTCATGTATTAGTTATCCACACACTCAGATTTTTAATAAATGATAATACACATTTGTACAAATTCTTTGTAAATTTTGTAACATGTATTCATTCACACTAATCAAGTCATAAATATTCATATACACGTATACACAGGCGGACTCTCCAAAACATTCACATCATGAAAATTTTTTGTCTTTCCCCTGGTGTTTTTATTTTTATTTTTTAATCACCTAGAAACCCAGAAGTGTCGGAACTTTTAGCCTAACTCTGATCCATACACACAAAAAGTAAAATGCAATTTTAAAAGGAAAACTCACTGGTTTGGGTGTGTAATGAAAGTTGGACAAGGCGTCGAGCTTGCGGAAGAGAGTGTCCATCATTTTCTTGATCTCGTCATGCTGCGGGTTTGTCTTCACCTCATCTTCCTCCTCCTGCAAACCAACATGCAATCACCAATCAGCCTTTCTTCCCCGCTTAGTTCTACTGTAAGATATATGTCTAGGCTGGCAACCACTAAAAGTAAAACAAGGCCCAGGCCAGATATTCCTGCAAACAGACTATACCAGCTGCTTGGCTCAAAGAACTGTGAACAGTAACCAAAAACACGTGAATCATGTGCATTCACGCACACAACGGACACCAACACATTAAAATTACGTAGTGCTAAGAGTTTTTTGGTTTTGTTTTCTTCCTGCCACAACTCTTTGCCGGCTCCAGTGGTGTTCCTCCCTGGTAATGCGTGGAATCCACGGAGGGCTCGGAAGTTGGGGCAATTTTTATTATGCATGATGATGGAGATGAGGATGATGGTACGATGATGCTATGGAGGTCCATGTAGTTTGGGACTGCGGAACAGGGCCGCATTCCACGCTTCCTGTCATAAATATCCCGGCATTAACCAGGCCCGGGAACTACGGCACCTGCGGTGCTGGCCGTGTAATCATCCACATCATAAGAGGTGTCATACCAAGGGAAGCACCCCCAAAGTCGCACGCGTGAAGTGGGTGAAGCTCGGCTGTGTGGCAACAGCCTCCCCATTGGGCCCGTAACACACCCGCTCTGGGTAGGAGCTGACCTAGGTCCTTCAGGACTCCACACCCCCCCCCCCTCCCCAGGTAATATATTTTTTCTTCTTCTGGGAAATGACTGGAAGGGGCCATTCTGTAACTGTAAGCTTACAGTCAGCTCATCTAAGATCAACTGCTCACCGCCTGTTGCTTGAGGTATTCCTGCTCGTAGATCTGACTAAGCGACATCTTGCTCTTCTCTTGGTCAAGCTGCACTCGCTTCTTGAACTCGTATGGCTCCTCTTTAGTGCGGTGTTTCCGCTCCACATCGTCCCACGCCTTGTCCTTGATGCGCTGTCTGATAATGTCCTCCAGACTCTTTGTTGTCTCCTCCGTAATCTCCGGGGCTGAAAGTATAGCATGCAGTACATCTTATACGGCCCATCTTATTTAGGTTGAGATTCGTTTTGAGGTGTTTTGGTGGTGTCCAACTTTCTATCATTTAGACACATTCGTTTTGGACTGTATGGGCAGTGCCCAATTTCCCATCATTCAGACACATCCATTTTGAACTGTTTTGGTAGTGTCCACCCTTCCACCATTTAGACACATTCATTCTGAACTGTTTTAGTGGTGTCCACCTTCCCACCATTTTAGCATTTAACACATTCGTTTTTGAACTGTTTGGTGGTGTCTAACTTGTTACCGTCTAGACACATTCGTTTTGAACTGTTTTGGTAATGTCCAAATTGCTACCACTCAGACACATGGAAAGTTACATCTCGCAGGCTGGCATTGCCCACACAGAAGCCAGAACACAAGCTGCCCATGACAGCATCTGCCACAGCCGTGCTGGCACAATTGTCTAAGAGAGAGCTTCATGCCACTGCAGTTCAGCATGTGCCATTAAGAGCTCTACTTATCATTATGACAGACCATTTTGAGCGTTCAGGCACACTAACAATACAACTGCTCCAAAACAAAAGTTGCCCTATGTGAAGGCTGTGACTTTGGGATAAGAGCTTTCAGTAACAAATCGGAGGCCAATGGCCAAGAAATCGGTGGACTCTTAAATTAAAAGCGGGAGTTGCCTTACACAGGTGGCCACACAAACAGGTTGATTGAATCACATGAACCTGCACTTGAGTACTCCTCTACTGTATATATTTTTGCGGCTATTTTCACATACACACACAACTGGCTTACCTGCACGAGAAGTGTGGTCAAACGAGACATGTTCCTCAAGCAGGCTGTTTTCCGGTCGCAAGGTCGCGCCGACCTCTCCTGCCATCTGCCACGGCTTCTCCTGCAGACTGGCATCTTCCATGGCTGCAATCTGTCTCCGCAACTGTCACCACACACAAAGTGGGTAATTTATCTTAAATGGCTCTATACGCAGTCTGGCATTCAACATTGCAGAAAAGTATTTGCTGAATGCATGGAATCTACACTCGTACAACCATTAAATGAGGCAATAATATTAATAACGATAATTATTAACTATAACTAAATATAATAATATCAGACGCCTGCATCTGAGTCAAGGTCATACCTAATAGTGTACAGGCAGCTGTGCCTGTTGTTCTAGTCAACATAGCTCACTGACCAGACAAGAAGTGAAGAACCAAACTGGATTGCTTCAATACTCTTCAGTCCTTCACTTCATTCTACCATCAAAACTTGACAGGTGGCACCATCATTTCCCCCCACCCCCATCCCCTCCCAACCACACTGACTGATTTTATCAGTAAGTAATATCTGATTTAAAAATTGACACCTTTCTGCCCAAGGAATTAGAACAGGCTAGATCCTGAAACTGCCTTCAAGCTATAATTAGTATACTTGGCAGTTCACAACTGCTCAGCAATGTGTAAGTATTACCTGGTGCATACAAATGTTGATCTACTATTTTGAGTGTACAGAATGTTGAAAGCAAGTTGAAGTACCTTCTCCTGGCGTTTTTCGAACGTTGACAGACTGTCAGCATCAGATTTGGTCCGATCCAGGACTTCAGTCACATCCTCTCCCTCGCTCTCGCTTGATAACAAACCTTGCCTGCAAAATAACACGACACTGATTAGCACAGGGATCTGTACTGAGAAACAGAATACCATTGACAGTCATTTATATATAATTATGTATGGAGCTACGGCAAGGTGGACCAACAGACTGGAAAAGACCATGCAAAATCAACCGTAGCCCCCTGATACTGTATGAGAACTATGACTTCCATGTTTGTCCTGCCCAGTGGAAAGTGATCATTGCTGATCCACTTAAATAATAGGGAGGCCAGCTGGAAAATGAGAACAACTTTTCTGAGCTTGCAGATCAACCATTATGACACAAGCAAAAATTAAAGCCTTCCATAGACTGTCACTGCGAAGATACTGCTAGGAGTAGGACAATGCAGTCTACTGATCAGCCAACCACCACATATTGAGCGTTTTGAAACTGAGGCCACTCTTTCCTGCTGTGTGAAGGATAACAAAGCTCTACTCCAATCTAATCTTATGTCCACTTATAATAGTTATATATAGCAGCAGTGCTCTGAGAAACAGTCCATGCTCGTTGCGCTTAGAAGAACAGAAAAAAAAAAAGAGAAAGAAATGCTTCTATTGTCTTTGGGGAGCTAGCAGCCACAGTTAAAGTGTACATTTCTAACACATTTTTCAAATAAATTTCTCAGTTACTCATCCTACAGTACACCACTTCAAACACATGTCTACTGAAAGTGAAAAATAAAAATACCCTGATCCTTTGGTGTCTTTGCTGAAATGAACTTTTCTTTTCTTTTTGGATGGTTCATCCCCATCATCAGCCTCCAACTCATCAGATTCTGCATCATCTTCCATGTCACTGGCTCCATCATCAACATCTTCATCTGACTGCTCCATGCTCCCCTTGTCTTGCTTGTCCTCAAAAGCTGGATCTTCAACTGAAAAATTAGAAAGAAAAGAAAAGAAAAACGTGGAGAACAGTACCTTGTGAATGAGATTATGGGTTTAATATAATTTTCATACTGTATTTCTCATAAACTCACTGACTGATTGGTGTAATACATGTCTACCCCCCACCCCTTCCCCTCCCAAAAAAACAAAAACAAAACAAAAACCAACAAAACATAAAAAACAACAACAAAACCCCAACAAACCAAAACCAACAACAAAACCAACAAAAACCCCAAACAAACCCAAACCCAAAAATGCCCAGTTCTTTGCTTTGGGTTCACAGGCCTCAAATAAAAAAAAAATAAAATAAAAAAAATGCCTTAAACATTTTGCCATGCGGTTTGCTTACCTGCTGTCCTGTTCTTTTTCTGTGGCCCATCCTCATCTTCCGGTGGATCAAAGAAGTCATTGTACATTGCGCCCTGTAAAAGAATAGCTGAAAACTTTATTCGTTTGTTGTAATTCCATTTCCAAAAAAGTGAAGACTGAAAAACCATCTTAATAAGAAATAATGATTATCAGAACAAACAAGAACATCTAAAAGTAAAACAAAAATGAAAATAACACTTTATGGGACCAAATCGGTACATGTTAAAGGGAAACATGGAAGGTTACAATTGAAAAACGCCATCACTACCATCTGACCCCTTTCACTAGTTTCTGTGCAATGTTTTTATTGCTTTCTTGTACATGTAGGTGAATATCACCACCAGGGCTTCATATAGATCTACCTCGGACACCGCCAATTCATTCCTGACAAGTGCACTTTTTTACTGGGGCAGACATACTTTCGACTGTACTGGAGCCGTTCTCTCCTAATGTCCTATAAATGTTCTCACCAATATGAACCCTGAAAATTTGATACTGCCAAGATGCACCTGCTTCAGTCCAAATATATCGTTATGACCTAAAGGCTAAACTTCGTCACCGCTTTTTATCCCACACTAAGAATCTTGAATTTGTAGGTCTGAACACCACGTGTGCTGGTGAAGCTAATGTCCAACATCCCCGAAATAGAATCGGCCTTGAAATGCACAAAAACTGAAAAAGTATGCGTTGTAAACTTTACCTAACATTTTAATCCCCACATCCTTCTTCTTAATTGCACACGAGCATTTTTCACCTTCTAAACTCCCAAACGGACCATTGCAACAAACAGAAACTTGCAAGATGGCTGAAATGGGAGTAGTGAAGGGAGACCACTCTGTACTTCGGGCCTCACAATAGCAGTTTCAACACTTAGGCAAGCGAATGCCAGACTAGCAAATCAACAAAGTTTTATCAAATTGTTTCATTTTTTTTTCTGAACACTTGGCATTATTTATTCAGGTTTCTTCAAAGTTTTACTCGTCTGGCTGAAAAGCTGGGACACATTTTTGCCCTGGTCGAAAAGTAAGGAGATTTTTGTTTTCACGTCTCTTTTCCAGATTTTGCATTGTGACCCAAAACGTAAACTTGGACGGTAGAAGAAGACAGGATTCACGCTAAGATTTTTCTTAAACCAGTCCGCTCGCCTCCTACCCCAACGGTTTTTCAGCGACTCTGAGCAAAACCAGTCCCTGTGAAAAAATTCCGGTAGCACTGCAAATGATGTAAATTTGTGCTTGGAAATATTTTTGCAAGCACAATTCAGAGAGATAAGGCAAGTGCCACTAGTCAAGCCTGGGCCATAAAATTTGTATGAATGATCAACATTTTTTTTTCTTTTCTTTTTACGATTAGCCTGTTCATTTTTTTCTCCCATAAATCTGTAATCAGTCCCAGCAAAATAAAACCAGTCCCCGGGACTGACAGCTAAAAAATTTCCAGTATTTCCTCTTTATAACCAGTAATTTACTAGTAATTGCCAGTCAACGCGAACCCAGGGAATATCTGATACTTTCTTTATGTTATCATTAATTCTTTCATTCCTTTGTGTTGTCGGTTCATCCACTGCTTTTGTTTTGTCTTCTTCAGGCACTGTTCACTTTGAAATTGTCATTGTGAATCATTGATTAAATTACGTGAAATCACAAAGAGTGCATTTAAGGTCACTCCGGTAACATCCGATCAAGAAGTGTGAAACTTTCAGCCTGTATAATTTACCTCCTCTGTCTCATCCTCAGGCAGCTCGGCAAACATGTCAATATCATCGTCGTCTTCCTCGCTATCTGAGCTCTCCCCTTCCTCAGACCTGGTCGCTCTCTTCTGTTTCTTCTCCTCGCGTTCGTCTTCTTGCTGCAAGAACTCCTCCATGTCAGCCAGCTTGAAAAACTTATCATCAACTTCAGTCTTTCGTTTCTTTTTCTCGCTTTTCTTGGTCTTATCCTTGCTGAGTGCATCATCTCTCCTAGCATCTTGTGCAGACTCAGACAATTCAAAATCAAAGTCAAGGTTATCATCTTCATTCTCATCACTGTCGTTTTCACCGTCTTTATCACTGCCACCCTGAAATAAGTCTTCATCATCAGAGTCTGCTCCATCAAACAAACCCGCACCATCATCTTTGTCATGCTTGGCGAGACGTTTTTTAATTTGCGCCATTTCTTGGTCACTGTCCGATTCACCATCATCCTCAGAGTCTAGTGTCCCATGTACACCACTTTCATCCTCTCCTTCTTCACTGTTGTCTCCTGTTTCACTCTGCTGTTGTGTCTTAGATGACACTCTCTTACTACTGCTGCTGAAGTTAAGTTGTGCGTGCTCCATGTCTGTTGTGGCCAGACTGTCGAGCAATCCGCGGGTCGACGCCTCATTTTGAAGCTCCAGCTCCTGCCACACCTGCTCATCATCAAAATCATCAGTGATCAGCTCTGGCACAAACTCAGAGCAGTGGGTTTTGTCATAAAGGTGGGTGAAGTCGTAAACGGCCTTGGTGGATTTTTTCAGTCTGGCTGCTCCCGCTTCATCAGCTCGGATCCTTGAAACAGAAACAACCAGTTGACAAAATACAGCGTTCACCTTAAATTACACATTTAAAAAGTAGTATTGCTGAAAACAATGAAATATCTGCCCTGCAGATGAATGACCTATGACTTCGTGTTTATCTGTCGCAAAATCACTCGTATAGACCTCCACCCTACCCCGATTTTCTATTTCTCTTTGCGGCTTTCGAGCACACCTTTGTCCAACTCCCTATCTGGGATCTCCCCATTCCGAGGCACGCAACACTGGATTATTGTCTTTCTCAAGAAGAGAACAATATGATTCTGGACTACACAACAGGCGACGCGAGTGCCACACTACAGAGATCGTTTACAAATAATTTATCTCTGCTAATTCACATAACGGACGATCCGAGCTCACTTCAATGTGTGATTGTACACCAGTATTAGACTGTATGCTTACTTGAATCTTTCCTCAGGTTTCCGCGTCAACAGATCAAATTCTTTGAATGTTCTAGCCACGAGGGCTTCCACGAGGCTCGCCATATTGGAAGATAAACTCCCACGCAGCGATCAACCCAATGAAATAACGCCTTGGGAAGGTGACGTACTTCCGTGACGGAGAAAGGGTATATTTGGGTCAGCATGTCCCTCATTTTTTGTACTATTTCACTCTCTCAAACAAGACATTGATTACAATAAAAATGTACCCTTTGATTAGCTAAATCACTTCTGTAAGTATTTAGCGTACCTGTTTTGAGAAAACAAAAAAGAAGTACGTGAGGTATGACAAAAATTTTGCGCTTCTTTCTAAAGATAATGGTGGCTCCCCACATTCAAGGGAGGTAATTAAGGTTTCCAGGAAATCCCAGAGAGAGAAAAAATAGAGTCGCTGCGTGACTCAAGGTGCAGTGTCGAAAGAGAATCTAGTACGGCAAAAACGTGGTTCGGAGATATCATGGGGAATTTCTGGTGAGAAAGTTACTTAATTTTTTTCGGAAGTCTTTAAGATTTGGGGTCGAATTAGACTAATTATCGATTGGCTGATCTTGATGCGTCAAGCTGACCACAGTAACTTCCTGTGCAGTTGGCTGGTCAACTTGGTTCGTCAAATTTTCTTTAACTTTGCTTCATCGCTGTCGGGTAGTGCCCCATGATCTGACTGAATCTATGTTTGTGTTGACTGTCATAGACGCTGTCGTGGTTTGGACTTGTCTTCTGTGGTGACACCTGGGTAGTACATGTCGATCTATGTCAAACCACATCAAACCGAAAATAAGAACAGTAGCCTAGACTGGGTGCTGATGCAGAATTTTGATTCGCCGGCAAGTAAGACGCCCATTTCTCTGACCCGATTCTTTCTCCGATGTACATCAGTTGGCCAACCTTTTATGCCACACGACAGCAAAGTACATATGACAAAAGAGATGTGCCTATCCTTGACATTGATAAGAAAGGATAACATACCACGTACTGCTTAGTTCTCAAACCCGTGCTGGGAAACTTTATTTGGAGTGGTGTCTCTCTGTGTGGCCACATGCTGTAGAACGCTCTCTCTTGGCTGTAATTATGGTACAATTTAAGATTGAAGCAGGCTCAGGGACTAAATCTGCATCTAGGAAATAGTGTGATGACTGTTTCCTTTTCTGTGTTTCAGATGTGACTTTGAAGATGCCGTCATGTCCTCAGATCCCCTGTAAAGACAGTTGAGTGGAAGTGGACAAAATTGGTTCAGTCATGTCGCAGGGACAAGAAAGAGATCTGCAGGTGGATGCAGTCCCACTGTCACCAAACAGTTCTGGTGAGTTTTCTTTTTCAGTGACCCAGCTACGTCCAGCATTTCAAAAATGCTACAGAGCATTTGAAAACTACTTATTATGCTGGTTGAAGGCTATCATGATAATGTGTTTGTTTGTTTATTTATTTGTCAGGGCTTACAATCTTCCACCTTTTGGTGAATTTCCACATTTGGCAAAGTGTTTTCTCCAAAAGTGTGTTTTCTCCTCTGAAGCATATAAAATCGTACAAAAATCATAAATTGCACAGATTTTGGTCTAATTCTAAAAGTTTCCTCCAAACAAAAGTGTGTTATCCTCTGAAGCACTTAAAATCATACCAGAATGCACCAAATTGCACAAATTTTAGTCAAAAAAAAACCCAAACAAACTGGGGGAGCATGCTCCTGACATGTCTGCAACACTCACCAAATGCTACACACTTTTCCTCCATTTGGATCACGGACCATTTTAAGCCCTGATTTGTTTTGGAAAAGTGTTTTGTGGCCTTTGCGTCTGTGTGTGCAGTGGGTTTTTAGAATACAATTTGAGGTAACTTACTTAGACGCAGAATTGCAATCCAGCCTCTTGCATTCCCACTCTGACCTAGCCTTCCTTCTCTTCTCTGTCACTGTCAATTCTTAAATGTCCACCTCAATTCTTCTGCTGGCCTCACTGCATTTCCTGATGGCGGCAATAAAGTCAAACTCACATAGTTGACACCCCCATCTTCACTCTCATAAGCTGAAGCCACCCAGCTTGAAAATGTCTCTTCTGATCGTCTTTTGAACTAGCAGGCACGGATTCTGAGTCGAGGTCAGTAGGTGCTGCAGCTGACAAATCGGAAACCGAAGCACTTTCACTGAAACTTTCCGACTCACCACTTACTTTTGTCACATTTCGTGAAAGAGAAAAGTGTCCTCAGACCTTCAGTCGGTTTTAGCTTTTTCTTTGGGGCCATGTTTGATTTTCAGTGCTTCATTCAACACACATGGCGACTTCAGATCAAAACTTTGGGGAAAAAGATTTCTGAGAACTTAGTAGAACGAGGCTTCTCATTGGCCGAAAGGCATACAGCTGAAGCAGTCACTGTTGAGCATGCTTGCTGTACAGTTCTGTGTGCGTGTTTCCTTTCATTATTTCAAGACTACATACTTGTTTGCTACATTATAAGTACTTTACAGAGTATGTGTTGTAGGACACGACAAGGCCTAGTTCGTTTCTGAGTTTGTTTTATGTGTCAGCTGAACTCAGGTCACATTCCGTTAGTTGCGAACTATAATGTAGGCTGGCATGCTTGTGTGTGAAAACGATGCCCTTCATGACCCGGGACATAAGCGATGGGTCATTTTTACACTTGATGTGCCAGTTGGTGCAGGGCGCGTACCAAAAATAAACCCTGCATCTTTAAAACAATTTGCCTTCATAGTCTTCATGGGTCATTAGTCATTACTATTTTTCTTGGTGTGTATTTTGAGGGTACGAACTTTTTTATGCTTGTAATTACTGACACTCTGTTGGGGACATGTTTTTGTTTGCGATAAATGATTAATTTGTTTTGTTTGATTCATGATTCATTAGCCATGTGTAGTTGTGATTTGTCAGTCATATTTCACCAGCAATATCACCACATAATGGTTGCTTCAATAGGAATGAGAAAGACAGGGCAGGTGATTTATCTGTGGGCAAGTAGATGCCTTTTAGGACCATTGTGCTGGGCTTGGTATCTGTGTTGGACATCGGTCATTGACAAATTCATTTTCAGATTGTCTGATTACTAGGCAGACATACGTCCTATCATTTTTGTATCACAGTGGACCATACTCAGGACAAACATCCTATACTTTTATGGTCAGCCAGGAATTTGTTCTATTATCGCTTTCACAGATATGAAGCTCTGTTTGTGCGAACACTAAATCCTGTATCCTCGATTTCAGATCGGGCATTGTCAGGACTGGTGCCTTTAAAAGATGTGGTTTTGTTTTGTTCTTTTCTGCAGGCCTTTCGAGTGCAGAACCTGCCATTCAGATGTCACAGGCCGGTGTCGCATTCTCACGGAATGTTGGTGCAAGTTCAAGGCCAGGATCAACAGCTGCTCCACAGTCAGCCTCCGGTCAGCAGTGTGGCAGCTCTTCTCAGTCTCAGGCATCCGACAGTGGTGTGCAGGCACCAGTGAGCGATCTATCCAGTCAGGCATTAGCAGAGGAGGCATCGTCTCAGCTTGATCACAGACCCGCTAAACAAGAGCTGCCGTCTGACACACTGCCGGCTGGGATAACACCACATGTTCCGATCCCCAGAAGACAGTCAGATGAAAGTTCAGATTCTTTGAGGGAGGATGTACTGAAAGGAGTTAACAAGGCAGTGAGTCAACGGCTGGGGGACTCGATATGTCCTGACTCCGGCTTTAAATCACTGACAGTTTCATCCTTGCCAAGTTCAGCATCTTCGAGTGGTGTCACAGATGAAGATATTGAAAAGTACAGAAATAAATTTCCTCCAGATCTCAAAACAGATTACTATGATGCTATGATAATCTACATGAAAGATTATGATGAGTTAGAAGTCGAGCAGTTCTTGAAACGTGTGCGGACTGAAGTGCTTTTAAATAAGACAATCAAGCCAAAGGTCATACTGTTTGATGAGATTTTTCCAAACGCTGGCATGAACCCGATCGCACAGCTAGATGAGAGCTTGAAATTCTGCACCTACGTCTTTCTCTATGTCACAAAGAGTTTCTGCGAGGATGGATGGACAGAATTTTCCAGCCAGACCTGTCTGATGGATGCCATCTTGACCCCGGACAAGAAGTGGTCGGTTGTCCCCATCTTCACTGAACCTAAGAGGAGACCAACGTACAGGGTGCCACCGAGCGTACGGTCCCTGAAGGGCATTCAGTATTGGAGTGTAGACAAGTTCTATGCAGACTCACTGAGAAAGCTTTTGGAAGATAAGCTGGACGTGAGGCTGAAACGAGAAGCTGAGCAGAAGCATCAGAGGATTCTGTGGATTATACACAAGAGGACTGAAGAGGAATTTGAGGAAAAGAAAAAAGAACAAGAAGTACTGTTCAAAAGACGGGAGGAGGAATTGAAGAAAAAGATGCAGGATATGGCAATGAAAGAGAGCGAAAGGCGCCATGCACAAAGAATCTGCCTTCCAAGCAAGGACGAGTTTCAGAAACTTACGAGAGAGTATGCACCACAACAGTCAGTGAGTGATGACTACATGAAGGATTTGCTGGCTCGTCACGCCAGCATGCCCAGTTATACTGGTTCTTCCAGCATGCACCTCTCCACATCTTCCTCTGAACCATCCAAACTTTCAGAGCTTGCCAAATCACTTGACCCTGCAGATCCATCTTACCGCTTGAGTCCCTGTGATCCTGCAGGAGGGCATTATGGCAGATACCCACCAGGGCCAGGCTACTCTGGATACCACCCCGGGTATCACTTTGCACATGATCTTGGCACAATGCATGGTATTCACCAGCACCCATCAGATCCTGGACTTTCCTCCAGTCACGGCCCTCATCACTCAGGTTATGGTGGTGTGCATGGCTCACCAGTCTCTGGTTATGGCAGTATGCTTGGTTACCATGACCCACATGGACACCCCACCAGCCAGATCCTCCACCGATATCCACTGGGTCAGGCGGGTCGAGGGGACAGCATGCCGCCAGCTTGGGCACCTCTCTCGACCGGTTCTTACCATGGACCTCACTCTACCAGTCCTGGTCAGTCTTGGTCAGCGCACCAGAATAGGTTCACCAGCGTGCCAGGCACTAGTCCTGGGGGTGGCTATCCTCGTCAAGGTGGACAGGGGACCGGTCAGTTAGGACCGAAAGTTGTCCGCAGCGGAAACCTTCACGGTCCTGGTGGTGACTTTACAAACGTTCAGTGCAGCAGTCCTGACGAGGGTGGTGGTGAAGTCGGAAACGAAAAGGGCTCTTCCCCTCTGGCTGGTCTAGCCTTTCCGAACCAGGGTCGAGCAGAAGAGTTTTCAGAGGCTCGTGCGGCAGGGAGTCAGAGCGGCAGATCTCTTGGTGGCCAAAAAAGTCATCAAACTGAACTTGATAAGGAAGGAGGCCCCCACAGTTTGCCGGCTGACGTAAATCAAAGTGAGGGACTCCATCAGAATCAAGACAACATCTCCGTGTCAAAAATGAAGCCAGGTTTTGGCTCTCTTCCATCACAGCTGAACACATCCTCACATCAGCCTCCCACAGCCCCAGCGGAAAGTGCCAGGCTAGTTGGCAGTGGTGTATCTGGCTCCAGTACAAAGACTGCGGACACATCCAGTCAAGAAGAGCTGGCTTTTGCAAAGGACGAGTCCTTGCCACCAAAGGATGATCTTGAGGAGGACCAGCCTCCGTCGTATGAATCGAGTCCATCGTACGCTGTTGGTGACGTTCCGTACGATCCCAGACACTTGCAGTACACGGAGGTGAAAGGCACTGGCAGGCGTCTCGTGTCAGGAGGTGTAGCTGAACATGTTATGTACACGCATGGTGCAGGGCATCACTCTGACTCCAGGACAATGGCCTCACAGGACGTCCGGGGTGGGTATACCCATCGTCATGACCCCCATGAGTATGAGTACCCTCGAGGCGGGTATAACCGTCACAGCCCCCACAGGTATGAGGATGCTCAGGGTGCTTATACCCACAATCGCAGTCCCCCAAGGTATGGGTATGAATATACTCGAATGCCTAACCAGCCTTATCATGGATTGCCTGCCCATGGAGCTTACATGCCGAGACCAGGCTATCTGCCGTACATGCCCACTCCAATGCCATATCACCCTTACTATGGACCCTCCCCTCCTCTGTTTGCCCCACCCCCACCACAGCCTGTCTACCCTGAACAGCCACAGCCGCAGGTCCATATCCACCAGCACTATCATGATGGCGAGCATGATCGAGAGCGTGAGCGTGGTCGTCCGCCCCAAAACATCAACATCGGAAAAGTGGAAAATGTGATGATGGGAGAAAACATCGCCTATAATGTGGAGAAATCCAGAAAGAAAAGGTCACAGATTTCTGTGGCACCCCCGGAGTTTGAAGATGAGGCACCAGAATTGTACTTGCGGGAGCCAGGCAGTGAACAGCACCTTCCTGGGTGAGTAGCCATAGTCGTGGTCTGTAGCTCTAGATTGCTACACACAACATACCACACATGGGGATTCCCCCTTTTCCAGTTCTCCTCTCCTCCCACATCTTTTTTCCAGTATTGTAGTTTGTATAGTAGTGTGAGATGTCATGGTAACTCAAGCTTGCTAAAAGAACAAAAAAGAAGAAGAAGCAGAAAAAAAGCAGTTAAATTATGAGAAAAGACAATGCATTTACTGAGCTTCCATCGCAGTTTTCTAATTGTACATAGACTTAATCGAGCGGGGAAAAATCGGTTGCTTATCTTGGTATGGATTTTGTTAAAAGGGAACAGAAAATGCCTCTCCTCAATTACTGTGAATGTTCAGCAAATTACTGATTTGTGCAGAGGAGACATGAGAGGAAAGTCATCTTCAGTAGCTGATCCGGGGCTTCATAGCCATGGGAACTAGGATAAGACAAATGTCTTGGCTGACTCAAAAGTACAGGACAGTTGTCCTGAATCATGGCAACAGTGGTCAGGCTAGGGAATTTTCAGCCAAATTTTCTATCCTTTCAGCAAAAAAAAAAAATGGAAGTTTCAACCGAAGAACAGGAAGGAGGGGGGAAAAGGTTGCACACACAGTAATATATCATGATGAATGTTATGCCATATGGAACAGTCTAACTTGATGTGCATGTCAGTACTAAGGCAGTAGTCTACTTTCGGGTGCCAGGAGAGGGCACTGAATGCCTTGGAAAAAATTGGCTAAAATGTGTTTTCTTAAGGAGAGTGCAGCAGAGTGAAGCCCATGCACCCCAACCTGGGTTTCAGTCTTCTTTTTTTTTCCCTGAACAATTCCCTGACTTGAGTGGCGCAGAAATTATAATATATATATATATGTATGTCCATGTTGGTGAGAAAGTAATAATAATAATAATGATGAGTATTGCATAGGCGCTTTACCCATTTTCGTGAATTGGCTCAAAGCGCCACGAACTGAACCCAACATGCACGCTCACGTGAATCACACGCATTCTCTCACACACATTACAATCACGTGGTGCGAAGGGTCAGCTCAGCTATTTAAATTTCGGAATTCAGAATTGCATTTATTTGTCAAATTTGGTGGGCTGAACATTTCATGGCATGTTTAAAAATTGAATCACTCAATGGCCGATGTCAGGCGCGAATATGAAGCCGTGTGGTATTTAATTGGTACATGTTGTATTTAAGGTATGCTGTGTGTTACAGATGAAATATGCTTGTTTCAGCGGTCAAGAGATGGAAGAGTCAATAGAAATGGTGCCTCGGGGAGGGTCATCCCCACATACCCTCCAAAATCCTGGTTCTCGGCTCACAGAAATGGTCACTCCGGATCAGAGTCGTATTTTGTCTACTGCCTGTCCTTCAAATGGTATGACAGTGGCAGTTTCTTGTTTTCATTCATTTCATTTTCACCTAGGTATTGGGAGAATCATTTGTGCTCAACGCGTGCATTGGGGAAAAGGTTCAACGATGGGTGTGTAGATGCAAGTGGATCCTGCAGTAAAAGTAGTGATGTGTGAATACCCGTGATATATCATAAGTGGAGACAGAACTATGATGAAGAGAATGACACATCTAGTTTAGAGTGATGCATGGCCAAGATTTAACTTTTTACATCACTATATGTGAATTCTCTCTTTTTTTGTACATATTTTTTTAAATCTCCAAGCCATTTACTGCATTGCATATAATTTTTTTTTTTAAAAGACAAAATGTTTGTCTTACACTTTGTATTTTATTTTAGGCAGTACACACAATGTGTTTTTCTTTGATGATCCAAACAGCTATTGTCATCTGTTTTTCTTTTGTACAGCTCAGCTACCAGAACCCCCACAGTCAAACCAGTATGGTTACCGTGATCTACCCACAGTGAGTGGTCTGCACCAGCCAGAACCACCCACCCTACCTTCCGGCACCACAGCCTTGGTGCGTCCAGTTGGTCGAGCTGCACCCATGGTACAGTCCCAGTGGAGACAGAACTATGATGAAGAGAATGATACAGACCCCAAGCAGTTTGCCCGTGACAATGACAGACGACAGGCCGGTGGGGACAATGAGGAAACCTTTGCTAAAAGTGAGTAGATCTACACATGTTTTTGCATGTTTGGCTTTTGGGTTCTGTTTTTGTAGGGTATGGTTGGTTTAGCCTGTGTACACGTGGTGAAAGGACTGCAGAATTTTATGGTTGGCTGATACTGACTGCACCCTGTTTTTCTACCACCTTGATGTCTGGTCTCTGTTGCACAGACCTGTCTCACCCACCACAACACACACTTTTAAGATGGTCAATATGATTATATCAGAGAGGGAAAGAACCTCCTTGTCCCAACGTACGTAAGTCAGTTTGACTGGCTACCCTTTTCTCTGGAATCATGAAATGAGCTTGACCTCATGAAAGGTCTAGGTGTAATCACTCGTTGTATTAAACTTTACCGCAAATGAACACAGACAGAGAGGAAAATTTATACAGACTTATGAAAGGTTGATGTCATCTACACCAAATGGAGGATTTCCTTACACGAAATCAGATTGCTTACATGCCAAGTCAGTATGCAGTGATATTGCCTGCAGGTTGTTGTGTGTGGAGGAAAAGCCAAGTTTGCCTCTTGATTTTTTAAATATATATATATATATTTTTTTTTTAATCCCTTTTGGGAAATTTCAGCAGCGTGTTGCCACTGTTCAGCTCCACCCAATATCTATCCTTTTTAAAAAAATATTGTGGGGGGACGGAAATCCGGGTAATCCAGGGAGAAACTCCCAATGAGCAGCCCGGTAGTTAGGAAAAAAACGGTAGCACATATCACAGACTCGACCTGGCTCGAACCCACACTTCACCCTGACAGCAGTAGTGCAGTGGCTAAGTCCGACACACTACCTATTGCACAGGTTTGCAGGAAGTGCATAGTCTGCCCTTTTGGGTTGTTCCCTTGCTATTTTGGCACTGGCAGACAATAACAAATTTCCCTAGTTTCAGTTTTGCTTTTTCAGATTTCTGTTCATCTTTTTTTCTTTTTTTTTCAGCTGCTCCTATTTGATCCCAGCACAGCACATCTGGAAAAGACCTGGGGTGCATGCACCATGTTGGAGAGGCGTCAGCTGTCAAACATCACTACATGTTCAGTCATTAATATATATATATATTTTAGATTGATAAATCTTTGATTCCGGGGAAATGGAGCATGTTTCTGCACTGGACTTTTCCACTGCATGGCGTCTCAGAAACTGTTCGCCTTGTGCTGGATAAACGTCTGTCAGCTGGCAAAAATTCTGTGACCTGTGTCTGCCTACCAAGTGACTGATGTCTGGCTTCCTAGCTCAACGGTGTTTGTGATGTCACCTACCAGTGCACTTCATACTCAGTGAAGTTCAGAGTTCAGATGAAAGTCTTGGACTGTTGTAACTCAAGTTGTGTGTGTGTGTGTGTGTGTGTGTGTGTGTGTGTGTGTGTGTGTGTGTGTGTGTGTGTGTTGTGGTTTTCATGTAGTTTTAGAGTTGTGACTCTTAAGGTGGCAAGTGGCTAGACACTGCCAAACACCAGGTTTTGTTTGTTAGGGGGAAAGTTGCTGTAAACATATGTATGAATAGTGTCCTCTCACTAATCTCAGATTGTGCTTCAAGTTAAATCATTAGTGCTGTGTTGCAACTTGCATAGCTTACAGTAATACAGCACAGTATCAGTGAAATGTATACAGTGTACTTGGAGGTTTTCATGGAAAAAGAATTTTACCTCTTTTGGTGTGGTGTCATTATCATCTCACTGTAGAAAAATGAACGAGAATAGAAATTAAAGGACAGGACATGAAATGACATGACATGAAATTTGAGGTGGGAAAGTTTGCAAAAATCAAGTACCTATACAGACACTGTACAAGACTATGGAAAAGCAGAACACTGACTTCAAACCATCTTTATAATAATTTGAGTTACTGTACTTACCATTGAATAAGTTTTACCAGCATTAGATATATGAATGTACTGTTTTACCATACCCAATTCTGTGACATTTACATGATATAAGACTCCTTTTTTTTTTTCATACATGTACTTGAAATGGATGAAAGGCTTCAATTTTTTTTAAAGGTTGTATCTTGCAGTGTGGCCTTTAAAGTGGTAAGTGGTAATGTAAATTTGTACTTTGAATTATTTTCTAGATGTGTTGTAGACTCTTGTAAAATCCATTGACAACTAGAGACAAACATGGAACATTTTTGCACATTTTTATATGTAATGAGATGTGACATTTTGGCACCATATTCAGTCGCTAGAAAATCAGATGTGTAGATGTCACTTTTGTATCTTTGTTTTCATTTTATTGGCAAAGAAGAATGAAGTCAATCACCATGTGTAGTTAGCATGGCATGCTGTAAGGTTTGATACAGCATAAAGGCATGACATGTAGTCGTGCATTTTACCTATATAATGCATTCTTACAAAATGCATGTTTGTGATGTACCAATTGACACCTAATTATGTTAAGAAACGTTCTTTTTAGGTGGATGTAAAAATGTGTGTGTGTGTGTGTGTGTGTGTGTGTGTGTGTGTGTGTGTGTGTTGACAGAACTTTATACTTCAGGTGCTTTCTCTTCAATCTTCTCAACCAATGACTGATTCTCCTGTGATATCACGTGATATTCACTTCATAATTATGCGTATACATGGTATAGTGACACTGTTGATTTTGAGGGGAAGTTGAATGCTGTCAAGTGTTTGTGGATGTTTTGTGTATGGCTCAGTAGTAGAGGGATTCACATTTCTCTATGAACAGTTTGACTGCAACCCTTTGTCAAATGCGGCACTGTGGTGTCAGCTTTGACGTGATGTGATGTTTAAAGAATCAAGCATTTAATTTTAAAATACAAAAACTGAAACGTGAAGTCACTTTAAAATGAGCAGGGGAACAGTCAGTACTGACAAGAAACATAAGTTGGCAGCAAATTTGATTCAAGTCAAGTTTAGTTTATTGAATGGCCAAAGACCTACATCAAGGGGCTGAGCATAACCTGCAAAATAAAGTTGAAAACAATTATGACACGGACTCAATCACAAATATAGTGCCAAGATTAAACTAACTAAATGGAATTTCCCTCATACGGAGGGCATGAAGTAAAAAAAAAAAAAAAAAATTTGATTCAAACGTACGATTGCTGTGTTTGCTGCAGGTCTGAAACTTGATTGGGTGTTACCGGCAGAACCAGTTTTTTTTTTTAAAAGGGTCACCCTTTATGGCCCACAATATAAACTGCATCATGTATGATTGTGTCACTGTATTGTTGACTTTGCGTGACCCAATAATCTTGTTCATGAAAGGCCAAAGCCTTTTGCTGATTTTGTACGGAAGCGCTTAACAGTGCTGATAATTTTTCTGTAAAAAGAAAGAATATTTTCTACCCCGGTGTGTATAGCCATTTAAAAAAAAAAATGAATGTGTATATGTGAATATGTACACTACAAGCTTTGAAAATGTGATTACTGTCTACGTCATATTTTGATCATAATGGTGGTGGACATAACATATAAAGATGCTGATGTACAGAAATTGTTTATAGGTCTAGTGTTTTATCCTCCGCTTGAACATCATTCTTTTTCTTTGAATTCTGTGGTGTGCGCTGCAAGTAAGCAAATTTATATTCTTGTAGCAAACAGTTTTTGGTGCACATTACATGTTAATGATTATTCTCAACGTGCTACTGATTCTGTAGTATATGTGCATATATATGCGTATGTATAAACAGCTTTATGTTCGAAAAGAGCATTCATTCTTTTTTATGACAGCTTTTACTCAGCTGTGAGAGTACATGTATAGTTAGGAGTAGTGCTGTGTGCTTGTGAAATCTTCATCATGGCAATCCTTTGATCACACAAAGAAAATCTTTGTCCCACTTTGGTGAAATAGGACGAGTATTACAACAGTGCACAGTCTCAAAGAAACCCTCTTCCAGAAGTTTAGAAAAAGAATTTTTTTCTTTTACGTTTTAGTGGGATCTTTCAGATCGTAACACAAGATTTTGTCTGGAAGCCATCCAGGATGACACTGCTCCCTGCAGAGTGTTGATAATGCCATTTGGTGTTTTTTGACTTTTTCACAACCGTGCTCCCAATGTTTGTGCAGAGCTCTTGCATACCGTTGCCAACCACACACCTAGACCCCGGGCGCTGATGCATGAGGGCGCTGTTACCAAGCACCCATAACCCCCATGTTATCTCCGCTATCACTGGGGCCACTATGCCCAATTTTTCCAATCAAAAATATTTTTCCATAAAAGTGCTGATAATTATCTTTCAACCTGTACCAAACACGATTAGGAAACCTCTGAGGAAGACCTCTTTTAAACAAATTGTTAAAAAAAGAAGTTTAAAATCACCCGATTGGCAAGGGTTGTGCACACACACACAGTGCCTGGATACCAGTGGGATTCCACGGTGTGAGGTCAGGGTTGGCAATGAGTTAGTGACTAAATTCACTGACACCAAAAGAAAGATAGGCAATGGCGAAAAAACAAGCTGCACAGTGGCTGCAGTATCATTCTGATCAGAAAGTGGTCTATTCAGTAAAAAAAAAAAAAAAAAAAAACTGTGTGCATTTGTGAATACTAGTCCATGGGACAAAGTAATATGAAAGTTTTATTATGCTTTCGGCTCATTTCATACGAATATCTCTCGGACTGAAAGACATATAAGATGTTTGCAGTAAGTAAGCTTTTCCATTCTTTGCTTCCTGTGAGAGTATTTTTGCATTTATTCAGTGTGAGCTTTGTGTCCATGCCTTATCATTTTGAGAGCACATGTACATACACTGTATTATAAGTATGTGTGAATGTTTGAACTGGAGTGTGTGAATATGTGACAGTGGCCAATACCCATTGTGAAGAAACGCTGGTGCTTGTGTAAAACTACTGCTTGAGAGGAGGTGACACCACACATGATCGGAAGGTATATATAAACGTACAAGGTACTACCAGCATATGTGACAGATGGTTGCGATGATTTGATCTATCAGTAATACAAAACAATGGTCTTGCATAAGTTAGGGAGATTAATTTTGAGTTTGACACAAGCCCATGATAGTAGTAATAATCTATACAAACACCTCGATTTTTCTTACGGCTTATGCCGGGGTGAGACCTGAACCCCCAAGCAGCCAATGAACATTCAGTATGCAAATTGGTTTGGCAAAGCTTTTGAAATAGCCACTTGTCCAGTTTGTAATGTTGTCTTTGATAGGATTAAAAAAATCAAACAGTATCTCATGAGAATGTCAGAGAAAATGTGTCATTCACTCATGGTTTTAAATACTCTCCTATCCAGTGTGGTTGCCACAATCGATTTTTGGCTCCCTTGTGTAACAATGGGAGTCTATGTTGTAACCCTCCGTCGTCTGTCTGTGTGTGTGTGTGTGTGTCTGTCTGTGGGTGTGTCCGCAGTAAACCTTAACAATGGCATTTTCTCAGAATCTACAAAGAGCAGAGTCACCAAACTTGGCATGCCGATAGACAGCCATAGGACCTTCAAAATATATAATTTTGAATGACCTTGACTCAAGGTCAAGGTCACTAAAGCTGTCTGTTTGAAAATTTTACATAGGCATTTTCTTGGCGTCTACAAATACCAGAGGTTTTCAACTTTGCATGATGATAGACATTGATAAGAACTTTACAGATATACATGTATTCAATGGCCTTATGTGAAGGTCAAGGTCAGACAAGCTATTTTCCGCATTTCCGTAGAAAACCTTAACATTGGCATTTTCTCAGAATCTACAAACAGCACAGGCACCAAACTTGGCATGCTGATAGACAGCCGTAAGACCTTTCAAAATATATCATTCTGAGTGACCTTGACTCAAGATCAAGGTCACTAAAGCTGTTTGTTTGAAAAGTTTGCATTGGCATTTTCTTGGAATCTACAAAAACCGGAGGTTTTAAACTTTGCATGATGATAGACATTGATAAGAACTTTACAGATATACATGTATTCAATGGCCTTGTGTGAAGGTCAAGGCTGTACAAGCTATTTTCCGCATTTCCGCAGTAAACCTTAACATGGGCATTTTCTCAAAATCTACAAAAAGCAGAGGCACCAAACTTGGCATGCCTATAGACAGCCATAAGACCTTTCAAATGTATCATGTTGAATGACCTTGACTCAAGGTCAAGGTCACTAAAGCTGTTTGTTTGAAAATTTTGCATTGGCATTTTCTTGGAATCTACAAAAACCAGAGGTTTTAAACTTTATATGGTGATAGACATTGATAAGAACTTAACAGACATACATGTATTCAATAGCCTTGTGTCAAGGTCAAGGCCGTACAAGCTATTTTTGTGAAACCGTAACATTGGCATTTTCTCAGAAACAACAAACAGCAGAGGTGCCGAACTTGCCATGCTAATAGACATTGATAAGAACTGTATACCCATACCACTTTAAATGACCTTGACTTAAGGTCAAGGTCATTAAAGCTGTCTGTTGTGAATTTCAATATTACCGTTTTTGGAGAAACTACAAATACTAGAGGCATCCAACTTGGTGTAATGATAGACATTAATATCTTATTTGAATGACCTTGGCCCAAGGTCAAGGCCATATAGTCAGTTTTGGGGAAAAGTGTAATATTGCCAGGAACTAAGAACACCAGAGACACCTTACTTGGCTTGATGATAGATAGTGATAAGATTTTTTACAAACATACTCTTTTGAATGACCTTGACCCATGTCACAAGGGAGCCATGGAGGCTTTTGCCTCTCTAGTTGAAAATGCAGTCAGAAAGTCACTGGTGGCTGCAAGAAATATTACCATCTAAAAACTGTTAGATACAGAAGGGAGTTACTCCATTTCTTGGGTTATTCCCCTTACGTATGCTTTAAAATGGGATGAAACGAAAGGGCACACAACTCTGCAGAGGCAGAGTTTTACACGGCACTAGAAGCCTGGGCCTGATTGCCAGACACTCTCCTAGTCGGCTAGTTGTGGAAGACTTCCATAATTAGCAGGCTGCTAATCTAGAAGGGTTGCACATGTGTTAACAGCCTCACAAGCGTAGCATGCTGCTAGATTTAGGCGGCTACTAGCCTAGAACAGTTGCGCATGGTGGGTTTGCCCCTTCGACCTGCTAAACTTCCCTTTCAAATCTGGTGTAGGTCTGAACGTACTGGAAATCTACTTACTTTTACTTAGGGCCCCTGGCTCCACGTGGAGCATAGGCCATCGACAACCCTTCGCCATCGCACTCTGTTCTGGGCTATTCTTGCCACTCCAGTCCAGTTGGTCCCCTGCTTATATAACTCTGCCTCAGTGTCCCGCCTCCAGCTGTTGCGAGGCCGGCCTCTCTTCCTTTTCCCCTGTGGGTTCCATGTCAGGGCTTGGCGTGTGGTGCTGGATGCTGGCTTCCTGAGGGTGTGTCCAATCCAGCCCCACTTCCTCCGCAGGATCTGCTTGGTCGCTGGTTCCTGCCCTGCTCGCTCCCACAGCTCTTCGTTCCGGATCTTCTCTGGCCATCGGATGTTGAAGATGCGCCTCAGACAGGTGTTGAGAAATGTCTGGATCTTCTGCTGCATCGTCTTCGTTGTCCTCCATGTTTCGCATCCGTAGAGCAGAAACTGGAAATCTAGAAGTCAGCAAAATGGCTGGTGTCGCACATGTAATATCCGCGAGCAAAACGACTTCCACTGTACAGCCACTGAATTTATCTTTTTTTTTTTTTCTTTCACGCCTTTTCCAACTCTTCTAGTCAGTAGGTGGTGGGAATCACCAGCCCTGAGCCACCAGGGCGCACCAAATTTAGAAAAAAATATTCATACCATGTGTTGGAATGCTTCACCGGCAGTTCATTGACTGAGACGGGGTTGACAGCAGTGACCACAGCGTCCCATGCCTCATTTGTGTTTGTGGGCATGCACACTTCTCAATGCTGATAGCAGCCATGTTGTGTGTTGTCATAAGGTTGAAAAATCGCCCTTGTCTGTTTATTTCTCAGTGCTACCGGCCTGCTAGCTAGCAGCCAGCCGCATGTAGGATGTGCATCGCTTCTAACACCTTCCTTCTAGTTAGCAGCCAACTAGAAGTTGGCAGCTTCTGACTTGGTGGTGTGTCGTGCAACCGGGCCCTGATAGTTTGTCTATGGTTCTGGTTGTTCTGGCATGATGACATCATTTGTGTAAAAACTGTGAGAGGGGTGACCAATTGTTGATGAGTGAAAGTGAACTTTTATCTTCTGTTAATTGAAGTAAACAAGCACATGCTCTCAAAAATCTTTAAATGTGTCTGTGTGCATGTGTGTGTAAGTGTGCGCGTGCGCATGTGCATGAACCTTTGTCTCAAAGTGTGCAAGTCACGCAGGTGACTGGAGTGGGTGTCAGTGTGTTGATTCTTTAAATTGCCCTTTGAATAGCTGTTGGCCAGTGTGGGTGTTTCGAATTCAAGGTTTTCTCTCCCTGTCAACAACGAAATGATAGGTCTATGTGCGTTATTGAAATCTGTATCATTTAACACTCGCTGGAGTGAAACATATCTACAGCAGTTTGTGCGTCTCGTATGTTGCTCCAGATGGTGTGCTCCACTCAAAAAACACAATGCATGAACTGGGACATGTTAGAACATCAGACTGGAGTAGCCTGACGGCTTTGCCGATCTAGCGTTCTAACATGGAACTGGGAGAGTTTGATAAGACTAGTTCCAAGATACTCAGCATACCTCATTAAATAGTTGATTTTCAAATACTTGAATTTGGAGGCAATATCAAAATTCTACCTCGGAACAAAGATTAGGGATAAACGTAACACAGAAGCATATATTTATTTCAAATAAGACTAACATATTTTGCCGAGAAAAGCAAACTCCATCTATTGCAAACACAACAATGTAGAACACAGAAATCTAAGCAGCATTTGTTTAACACTGTATAGTGAAAACAAGCCTAGCAGCTGCTGTACACACGCCCCCTTAGAACCACACATTTAACTATCTGGTCCGTTTTCTAAAGAAAGATTTCACTTGTTGGTGTTAGACTTGCATTATTTTGTATATGTGTGGGTGGGGGTGGGGGGCTGCTGGCAATATTCCAAAGAAATCTTGCAGGGAATATCAGCTGAAGTTTCTCACCATACACAGCAGAAGTTACAATGCAGACCTAGTTTACTATTGCTTTCATATTCTGCCTCTCCCTCTTGGGTATGTTAGATGAGTAGGTTAGCTAAGGTGACCACAGCAATGAATCTTGATTGTAACCTAAAGTCCTAGTACTGTATAGTTGTAACAATCAGTGACTGCATTGGTGGTTTCTCAAACCTGTGCAGCAACAACGCAAGCAGCAAGTAAGTTAAAAAAAAAAAAAAAAAAAAAACACAACCAGAAAGTTGCTCACCAAAACCAGTGTTAATCAACACCACCAGAAACAATACATCGGCTGTCACCCACCAGCTTAGCACCAGATCACCTTCACCACGGCTGAATCTCCGAACCAGCTTTACACCGTCAGCATCACCATCTCAGTACATATACCAGCTGTACACCATCACCTTCACCACAACTGTATCTCAGTACCAGCTGTACACCATCACCTTCACCACAACTGTATCTCTGTACCAGCTGTACACCATCACCTTCACCACAACTGTATCTCAGTACCAGCTGTACACCATCACCTTCACCACAACTGTATCTCAGTACCAGCTGTACACCATCACCTTCACCACAACTGTATCTCTGTACCAGCTGTACACCATCAGCTTCACCACAACTGTATCTCTGTACCAGCTGTACACCATCAGCTTCACCACAACTGTATCTCTGTACCAGCTGTACACCATCACCTTCACCACAACTGTATCTCAGTACCAGCTGTACACCATCACCTTCACCACAACTGTATCTCAGTACCAGCTGTACACCATCACCTTCACCACAACTGTATCTCAGTACCAGCTGTACACCATCACCTTCACCACAACTGTATCTCAGTACCAGCTGTACACCATCACCTTCACCACAACTGTATCTCAGTACCAGCTGTACACCATCACCTTCACCACAACTGTATCTCAGTACCAGCTGTACACCATCACCTTCACCACAACTGTATCTCAGTACCAGCTGTACACCATCACCTTCACCACAACTGTATCTCAGTACCAGCTGTACACCATCACCTTCACCACAACTGTATCTCAGTACCAGCTGTACACCATCACCTTCACCACAACTGTATCTCAGTACCAGCTGTACACCATCACCTTCACCACAACTGTATCTCAGTACCAGCTGTACACCATCACCTTCACCACAACTGTATCTCAGTACCAGCTGTACACCATCACCTTCACCACAACTGTATCTCAGTACCAGCTGTACACCATCACCTTCACCACAACTGTATCTCAGTACCAGCTGTACACCATCACCTTCACCACAACTGTATCTCAGTACCAGCTGTACACCATCACCTTCACCACAACTGTATCTCAGTACCAGCTGTACACCATCACCTTCACCACAACTGTATCTCAGTACCAGCTGTACACCATCACCTTCACCACAACTGTATCTCAGTACCAGCTGTACACCATCACCTTCACCACAACTGTATCTCAGTACCAGCTGTACACCATCACCTTCACCACAACTGTATCTCAGTACCAGCTGTACACCATCACCTTCACCACAACCGTATCGCAATACCAGCTGTACACCATCACCTTCACCACAACCGTATCTCAGTACCAGCTGTACACCATCACCTTCACCACAACCGTATCTCAGTACCAGCTGTACACCATCACCTTCACCACAACTGTATCTCAGTACCAGCTGTACACCATCACCTTCACCACAACCGTATCTCAGTACCAGCTGTACACCATCACCTTCACCACAACCGTATCTCAGTACCAGCTGTACACCATCACCTTCACCACAACCGTATCTCAGTACCAGCTGTACACCATCACCTTCACCACAACCGTATTGCAATACCAGCTGTACACCATCACCTTCACCACAACTGTATCTCAGTACCAGCTGTACACCATCACCTTCACCACAACTGTATCTCAGTACCAGCTGTACACCATCACCTTCACCACAACCGTATTGTAATACCAGCTGTACACCATCACCTTCACCACAAGTCTATCTCAGGAACAGCCGTGCAAGTGGGAGAGACAGCTGGGTTATTTTCTTTACATAATGGGTTTGTTTTGATTTTCCCCTTGTTTTATATTAGCTTTTATCATTTTGAAATTGTAGGTGTATTATCTTCATTTTAACTTGTCAGTGGTAGTCAAGTTACAAAAGAAAATGTTGCATATAATGAGACTTCTGTAGCACAACTTCACAGTCAAGGACATGCTTCTTGTGCCATAACTGAAACAGTCCTTTAATACTTGCTTAGTTATTCAAATCTTTGTTGTCACTTGATCTTAGAATACATTTACAAAGTGCTGATTACATAACTTTTGTTTATTCCCAGATGGATTCCTTTGGTAAACGACACCAGCTGCAGAGATCCCCACCAGTTGTGATGGCAGGAGCAAGCCACCATGTGATCACAAGTACCATATCCATCCAGTCAGTGAACCAGTTGCAGGACCAGGTACCACGCAGTCAGTGCAGCAGTTGGAGAGGCAGGTGTACAAGACGGTCTTCACTTCCAGTCAGCAAGCTAAACCGCTGTGTCACATCAACTTCACCACAACTGTACGTCGACGTATCACAGGACCAGCCATACACCCTCATCTTTACCGAACAACTGAATTGCAGGACCAGCTACACGCCACCACCTTCACCACGACTGTATCAGGGGAACAGCTTTATCAAATCCTCTTCACCACAACTGTATCGCAGGATCACCTCTTCAACTTCACCTGAACCACAACTGTACCATGCGACCAGATGTACACCATCACCTTCACCACGACTGTATCAGGGGAACAGCTGTATCAGATCCTCTTCGCCACAACTCAGTCGCAGGACCACCTGCTCAACTTCACCTTAAGCACAACTTTATCGCAGGACCAGCAGTACCACATCACCACAACTGTATCACAGGACCACCTGCTCAACTTCACCTTCAGCACAACTTTATCGCAGGACCAGCAGTACCACATCACCACAGCTGTACCGCACAACCAGATGTACATCACCATCTTCACCACAACTGTATCGCAGTACCAGCTGTACACAATCACCTTCACCACAACTGTATCACAGGACCGGCTCCAGTAAACAGAGGTCACAGTTTCCGCAGTCAGTGCATCAGACAGTGTCACCTCTTACAGGTGTGATCAACATGAAAACATCACTAAGGGTCACTAACAGTAACGACCAAACCTTATGGCTGCAGACACAATCCGGAAAAGGCGATAATTATCTCCAGAACAGGACTGACCATTGCAGTGCAGCAGTTGTAGCGGCATTCCTACAAGATCGTCTTCACTTCCAGTCAGCAAGCTCAACCACTATACCACACCACCTTCATCACAACAGTATTGCAGGCCCAGCCTTACAGCATCACCTTCACCGCAACAGTGTCGTGGGAACAGCTCTACCACAGCACCTTCACCACAACTGTATTGCAGGACCAGCTGTACCACATTACCTGCACCACAACTGAATCGCAGGATCAGCCATACACCAAGTAGGAGGGACAGCTGGGCTATTTTGTGCTGTTGTGAGTTTGATTTTTGGATTTTCCTCTTGTTTACTGCATGCTTTTATCATTCTGAAATATTGTTGGCGGTCAGCTCTTCAGTGGAGGGCATGCTAAGAAATAAATTTAATTTAAATTTAATGAGATTTCAGTATCACAACTCAGCAGTAAAGAACATGCTTCCTTTGCTGTAATTGAAACTTTTTAATACATTGCTTGTTATGTATCCATTCCTCATCAAATTATTGTTGTCATTATATCTTAGAAAACATTTATGAAGTGCCGATTTATTTATTGCCAGATTGATCCCTTTGCTGAAGGAGGCAAGCTGCAGAGATCACCACCAGTGGCCACCAGTTGTTACAGCAGAAGGAGCAAGCCACCAAGTGACGTCACAAGTACCATGTGCCTCCAATCAGCACATCCACTGTACCATAGCCCCTTCACCACAACTGTAGCGCAAAACCAGCCTTACACCATCACCCTCACCACAAGTGGATCGCAGGACCAGCTGTTCATTATCGCCTTCACCACAACTGTATTGCAGGACCAGCCATACACCATCATCTTCACCACAAACTGTTTCACAGGACCAGCTGTACACCATCACCTTCAGCACAACTGGATCAGAGGACCAGCTGTACACCATCACCTTCAGCACAACTGGATCAGAGGACCAACTATAGACCATGGCCTTTAATACAACTATCACAGGCCCAGCTGTACCACAACACCTTCACCGTAACTGGAACACAGGACCAGACATACACCGTCACCTTCACCACCACTTTCACCACAACTGGACCACAGGACCAGCCATTCACTGTCTCCTCCACCACAACTGTATCACAGGACCAGACGTACACCATCTCCTTTACCACAACTGTATCACAGGACCAGCTGTACACCATCACCTGCACCACAACTGGATCACAGGACCAGACATACACCATTACCTAAACCACAACTGTATCGCAGGAGCAGTCATAGAGCATGACCCTTAAAACAACTGTATCACAGGACCAGCTGTACCACCAGACACTTCAACCACAACGCCTTCACACAGTATCAGCTGTACCACACCATCTTCACAACAACTGGATCACAGGCCCAGCCGTACAATATCACCTTTACCACAACTGTATTGCGGGACCAGTTGTGTCACATCACCTTCACTACAACTGTATCACAGGATCAGCCATACACCAAGTGGGAGAGACTGCTGGGTTATTTTCTGCAGTTGTGAGTTTGAGTTTTGAATTTTCCTCTTGTTTACTACATGTATCAGCTTTTATCATTCTGAAATTGTTGGTATTTTATATTTATATCTGCTAACTTGCTACAGTTTAACCAGTCAAAGCAGGTCAGGAAGATATGTTTGATAATGCTAGCTAGTTGCGGTCAACTCTTCAGTGCAGGTCAAGCTTTAAATTTATACATTTAGACTTCAGTATCACAACTCAGCAGTTCAGGACATGCTTCTTTTGCTGTAATTGAAACTTTTTGACACATTGCTCAATCATGAATTCATTCCCAATCAAATCATTGTTGTCATTAGATCCTAGATTTACAAAGTGCTAATTTGTTTATTTCCAGATTTAACCCTTTGGTAAAAGAGACGAGCTGCAGTGATCACCACCAGTGGCCACCAGTTGTGACAGCAGAAGGAGCAAGCCACCAAGTGACATCACAAGTACTGTGTGCCTCCAGTCAGCACATACACATGCCACAGCACCTTCACCACAACTGTAGTGCAAGACCAGCCCATACAACGTCCCCTCACCACAAGTGTTTCGCAGGACCAGCCGTACACTATTACCTTCACCACAAGTGTTTTGCAGGACCAGCCGTACACCATCACCGTCACCACAACTGTATTGAAGGAACAGCTGTACCCCATTACCTTCACCACAACTGTATCGCAGGACTAGCCATACACCATCACTGTCACCACAACTGTACTGCAGGAACAGCTGTACGCCATCACCTTCACCACAACTGTATCGCAGGAACAGCCATATCCCATAACCTTCACCACACCTGTATCGCAGGAAAGCTGTATGCCATCACCTTCACCACAACTGTATCGCAGGACTAGCCGTACACCATCACCTTCGCCGCAACTGTACTACAGGAACAGCCGTACACCATCACCTTCACCGCAACTGTATCGCAGGAACAGCTGTACGCCATCACCTTCACCACAACTGTATTGCAGGACCAGCCGTACACCATCACCTTCGCCGCAACTGTACTACAGGAACAGCCGTACACCATCACCTTCACCGCAACTGTATCGCAGGAACAGCTGTATGCCATCACCTTCACCACAACTGTATCGCAGACACACATAGTCACCTTAACCACAACTGTCTACTTGGACCAGCTATACGCCATCACCGTCACCACAACTGTATCTCAGGACCAGCTGTACACCATCACCTTCACCACAAGTGCATCGCCGGACCAGGCATACACCATGATCTTTACAACACCTGCATCACAGGATCAGCTGTGGTACTTCCTGTTTATCTTTCTGGCATCAGTCACTTCTTGGTATTAAATCACTGCTCAAAATGATACGTATACAGTTGATCACACACACACATTCAAACCCCTGCACCACACACATTCAAGCGCCTGCACCACAACTACCAGTTTCTTTTTATTGTAAAAAGTCACATGAGATAATGGTCAAATAATAATCAGAATGATAAGTGGTGGTGGTGAAAAAGTGAAAGCATGTACATCCAGTAAACTTGTTATATCAAGAAAAAGTATTTTCAAGATAAATCTAGTGGAAATGATCTCTTTACAAAATTCATGGTAAATGGAAACAAAACTGTCTGTCAAGTTATTACAAACATACTAAATGTTGGAATGGTCATAATGACCAATCCCGCTCCCCCACTGAACACCAATAGCACTGGGTCATTTGGACGTCATGACACTTCTGTGTCCAAGATGAAGTGCTGTAATGCTTTGCTCTTTTAAAAAGCTAAAAATTCCAACAGCAACTATGGAATTTCCATCTTATGACAATTTATCATCTTATGCTAGTGATTTATCAGTACCCCAAAATAGTTTGCTGTAAAAGGAATAGGCAGAAGGAATATATCAGCTGGTAATTTTTCCTAATGTTTTCAATATTTTTGTTCATGCTTTGTCAATAAAGTTTGCTGTTCTTTCTTTCTCGTGCTCAGCATTACTGGTTTTGATGCAGCAGACTATATTGACAAGAAAGAAATGAATACACCTTCAACTAGAGTCAAATTAATTTCAGTCCAACAATAAAGGACTCTGCCCCAGTGGACTGTCACCCAGCTCTCTTATCTTCAGAACATACTGTTGGCCACATAAAGAAAGTGATGAAAATACACCCTAAAACTCAAGTTATTACAACTCAATGAGCTGTAAATACGTAAGACGTGAAGAGAGACAATGTGTAGAAATAGTAAAAACTATACAAACTGCCCAGATCAAATGACAGCACCGAATGTTAGAAAAGAATTAACACAAAAAAGTATAAAAGCACAATAGGTTCCTGAAGGACAGATCTCGCGTTTTCAAGCAAAATGCATACAACGCATATTACCAGATAAAATGCTGTACATGGAAATTTTGCTATAATTATATACATTGTAGGTTTGCTCTACAGATGGAGTGCTTTTGGTGGATGATGACTTCAACTTAATGGAATATAACATGACGTACACACCACCTCGTATAACACTAAATAAACATTCAGAATGAAATGGTTTCATATTCACGAAACCTTCCAAGGCAGTAGCGGGGTGATTAAGAAAGTGAAAGAAAAGAGTTTGCACTGTACACCATGAAACTTTGAAAGTAGTGCCTGCAAATTTTACAAGCTCAACAGTGTTCGGTTGTGTGAAAACCCTGAACTGTTCAGTGTGCATTCTGAGCCTAGGTGTCATCAAACAAGTAACCCTCTCTGAATATCTTTCCAAGCATTTCAAAAGACACCATGGTAGCTTCCCAACTGGTACTTTATAAAAATCTGAGAGGACAACTATATTCCCCCAAAGCTCAATGCATTGATCAGTAAAGTCTTGACCGTGATTTACAAAGAACATACGGCAACTGCTGCCAACAAGACTAGAACCATGAGATGGAGTTGTTTTATTAAGCCTAGGGTTCCATTCTACAGCGGCGCTGAGCTCTGCGTGCTTTCCTCTCCAGCGTGCGATCTTTGCGCAGGTTAAAGACGTAGGTTTGGGAGTCCATCATGAGAGTAGTGCCCTGCAGGTTGGCCGCCTTGGTCAGGATCAACACAGTCCGCACTGACAACAAAACAACATCCACTTTACCATCCCACATCCTTTCAATACCATCTGATTTTCTAAGGCTTTGTATTGGACAACTGCTCATAAATATGAAAAATATATTTCAAAACACAATCATCCAATCAAAAACAACAAAACGTACTTGGTGGTTCAAGGAGAGCGCAGCGACATCCCTCGTCCATGCGGTAGTTGGCAAACTTGTTGATGTCGCGCAGCTTTTTGTGAGGTCGCAGGTCAGCCTTGATTTTCAGGGAATACTTCTTATTCCTTCCGGCATGCGACTTGTACACTGTACAGGCAGAAGTAGTTACAAAGTTATTGCAACACCGAATATCATCTTCTTTCATAAACAGCACCCACTTCCCTCATTAACTCAGTTCATACCAAGTTAAGCATGCACAACTTCCCTCGCTCAAGTATGGAAGACTGGGAACTCAATAACTGCTCTGCTCACAAGCAGATATAAATGAAAAGCAAGCCTGAGTTAGTGTGACATCTCACACCAGAAAAATAATGAAATGTGGTCCCAGGAAAACCTTCAGATGATATGGGAAAAAAAAAAGGGGGGGGGGGAGGTATTAGGTGGCACTGCACCACGCTTCCCCCGGGGGAAGCAGCCCCAATTTCCCGAAAGGGATAATACAGTAGAAAAAAAAACAAAAAACAACAACCCAAAAACAAAAAAACCTGTGTGCAGAACATTTTCATCCAGATCTATGGGAACTGTGTCATTGGGAACATACAAAACACTGTCAGATTGTGTACAGCAGACACTAAATTACCCACTTCTTTGCAGAAAGAAAATGCCAACACACGGATAAAACATCCTGTACAAACCTGCTGTGGAATTGCAGACAAGTTGAGCGTAGTTTTCTGGTGCCTTCTCCAGGTCACACACTGGACAGTTTGGGCTCTGCACAAGACGAACACACAGCGAACAATCATTTATATGTCTACATCACATTCTTTCACATACACAAGGAAACTTCTGGTGCAGATATCTTTTTGAGAATGGTGGTGAGTTGACTGTATGTTGTATCACGCATTACACGTATGTGGGTAATTGGTGCCACAGAAGGACTCTGTGTATGTGTGCACCTGTGTGCAAGTGTATGGTTTCAGTATATTTGCGCTAAAAATATCTCCCACAGATTTAAGTTATTTTCAGATCTTGGTGGCCTTCACAGCTACAAAAAGCATCTTCATGACAAGCATTAAAAACACTAGGCAGCCCTCATGTAAGGATACGTTTAACTTGACTGTGTTTCTGAGAATGAAGGATGGCAAAGAACAGTCAGTGTTACTCACGCGTCCTCGGGCTTCTCCTACATTGACTGGTGGTGCTCCGAGCTCTGGAAACAAAGGACAGCGCAACAAGTTAACAAGAAGAAGAAAAAAGAACCAGCAAAACGTGCAGCACGGGGGTGGGGGGGGGGGGGGAGTGGGTGTTTAGCCAAAGGTGGAAGATTGTAAGCCCTGATGTACTGGTGACCAGTACATCTATATACATGGTAGGATGTCAGACACCACCAAAACAGCTCCAAGTTTAAACATGTTGAAAGATGCACCTATAAGGTAAAAAATTACAACAGGCACAGGATGTTGCTATGTCCGTGAGTTCTGAGAGGAGATGGGGACCACACTTCACCAATGCCACCGCAGGAAGTAAAAACCATGCAGAAAACAACATGAATCACTCACCAACTCTCCTCTGTACAGGGAAAGGTGCATCGTCTGGGTTTGCTGGCTGGTCATATGGGATTTCAGCCTTTGTGCCGCATGTTGTCTTCAGGTTGTATGACTGTATCACTGTCATATCTACACACACACACAAGTTCAGCTGGGTTAAAACAACAAAAAGCCTTGTAATTATGACAAACACTGCTAGGATGAAAGGAGCAATGGTAATCATGATTGTGGTAGATTCTTGTATACAGTGTGTGGGTGTGTGTATGTGCATATGCATGTGTGTGCACGCACATACACATGCGCAAATATGTGTGTGTGTGTGTGTGTGTGTGTGAAGGACAAGTTTCACACTGACCCCTCTCATAGTACTGGTAGATCTGCACTTCAGCAGGTTTGGGATTACTGACAGCCAGATCCTTGTTCTGTTGCACATCCAGCGTAAACCGGCGCCGTCTGGTGTCCAGCTACCACACACATATAGCATGATACAGTCAGACCCATGGCACAACATACATCATAAAACACACAGTGACTTGACACTTTGTAAAGACTATGATGAGAAATAATTAGGTAACACAAACACCAATGCATGTATGTGCCACCACCAAAACCCCAAATCAAGCAACTGAAGCAGAACAGTAATTATACATATTTTTAACATTATAAAATCTTCGCTGAACACAAAACTAAAACACACACACACACACACACACACACACACACACACACACACACACACACACACACACACACACACACACAGAATGAAGTAAGTCTCATTATAGAAGCAGTAAAGTTTGGCAGCCAGCACGCACAAATATCTCATAATGATGTTTTATAAAGTCGCAGCAGAAAACAGAACTTACCTCATCAAGGTAGAAATTAATAAGTCCCTCTTTTTCATCCACCTCATGCCGTTCAATGCCCAGTATGGGGAACTTGCTCCGCAGCTGAAATTAAACACACTGTACATTTAGCACATTTGCAACCAGTACGTCACAAGCTTAAAATTTTTCACAAAGTTGCAAGGTATTCCTGTGTACCATCTGAACACTCCACGTTTTCACAGGTATGTAACATTTTGACCCTTTGATACACACAAAGCTATGAAGACTTTTGCACTTTCACAGAGGGTTGATATTTGTGGGGGTGAACATGCAGCCCCAGAATTGCACTCCTTGACGTTTAACACAATCAATGTATGCCATTTCCACCACATGACCTATCTGCCTGTACTGGGATGACCATCTCTTTTGTCTATGAGCACAGTGTCGTTCTGGTTTCAGTAGTGCTTGCTTCAATGAGCTGGCATGGTCTGTTGCAAATTTTTCTGTCTGCACACTTCCAAGGGCAGAAGCACAGGTGTTTGGTGCGTATGCTAGTTTGGTATGATTTTTGTTGTCATGAAGAAGCGTGATTTTCATGATTTTTGTATTTTGTAGGCCGAGGTGCATGTCAGGGGGCCGCAACAAGAGGCAACTATGCTGCCAGTGAAGCTGGGACTTTTTGTGCTAGAGAGCGACAAAACTGACACCAGCAGATTTGGATGAAGCGGCTTTCTGGCCTACACAGAAAGTAGACTAGCATAACTCCAGTGAGGCCTGAGCGGAAAGGAGAAATTCAAAGTTTTTCCTGTCAGGTGCATGCCCTTGAATGGTCTGTGCATGGTAATTATTGTTTTCAGATTGAGGCATTTTTAGGGGGTGACTATATGATGCCTGAGGCTAATAGGGAATATATAGGCATTTTGAGACCTTGTGCAATTGTGTTCTTTGACCACAGCGACTGTAGTACAGGCACACCAGCATGACTGTGTGAAGCATCACTCACCTCCCTGAGAGAGTCTGGGATGACAGACCAGCCGGTCACCATGCGCAAAGTCAGCATCGTCATGCCCGCACTGAAGGAATCGTCATCTCGCACACTGCACAACACAGTGTCATTAGCACTGATCTTCATTTGGTATTACCGTTGTATGGAAAAAACAGCTAAGTGCTTATCAAATCTACAGTGTTTAGGCCGTTCAGCAGACTACAACAATACAGGTACCCCTTTTTCAAACAGGGCACTGGAAGCAGCTTCGGTTCCTGGCCATATCAGGGCTTCATACCTGCGTTGGATATCAGTCATAGACTGATTCATTTTCCAAATGTCCGGTTATTTTCTTACAAAGGCGAACACATGTCCGATCATTTCCATGCCACACCTGACAATATGCAGAACAAATGTCCTGTACTTTACTGTAAGCCAGGACATTTTGTTCGATTATAGTTCCCACGGATAGGAAACCCTGCTTTATCACTGATTGCATTGCCAGCACAGACAGGCTCATCAGTCAGTGTCGCTAACAACAGACATGGTAAAAGATGGCACCAGCAACAAGGATTGTACACACATGTGACAGTTTAAAAAGAATGTACAATTCCTGCAGCAGATTAGTGATCGCAATGGAAAAAATAAATAAATAAAAAGACGAGAGGTTTAATGAAAGTGAGGAAATGTAAGGAAGGTGTGTGTGTGTGTGTGTGTGTGTGTGTGTGTGTGTGTGTGTGTGTGCGTGCATGCGTGCGAGTGTGCTTGAACTCAATACTGTATGTCAGTACTTACATCTAGCTAGCAACCACAAGAACACAACAACTACTCACCCAAAGCTGATGTGGAGCGTGCGGCGTTCACATTTGTTCCTGTTGTGCTGGTACAGGCGGGGTTCCACTTTCAGGTGGAACTTGGGGTCATCGATACCCAGCTTGGATGGTACTTTGTTGTAACGCACATTTGCCTACACAAGAAAATCACACATATACTGACGCAGTGTTTTGTGTAGAACGAGTAATGATCAGACACATCAGCAGTTTAAAAAAATAATTTTTGAGGACACGATTATTTTAGGTCAATAACCATAATTGTTGATGTGTGCATCCTAATGTATCCCCAAAACCTGTGCTATGGCTGATACATTTCGTCTTCAGCAGGCTGGATCAAGTTTTCTGTAGGGGTGCTTCTCCCTAAGTTGAAGACTTAAACGTCCTACTCTGTGAACACAGGGGGATGTGAGAGTTTGGGGATCCCTCCCAGACATTGGGAATTGCCTACTGAGGCTGATGAAGCGTGTGTGTGTGTGTGTGTGTGTGTGTGTGTGTGTGTGTGTGTGTGTGTGTGTGTGTGTGTGCGCGCGCGCGCATGTGTACACATAGGTGGTGTGGAGGTAGGGTTTTTATAAGCTGTTTGTATTTATTCTAAGGCAGAAAGTGACATTGCTTTGGGAGTGTTTGATGTGAAAAATGTTACTGTGAACTCACCTGCACCAAAGCACAGCCAGTCCCCTCGGCTGTTACAATCACTGACGTGCCTTCCGACATCTGTAACTGCTCACGTTGCAGCTGAAGACTGTTATCAGGGGTGACGGAAAACGCAAATGTCTCGCCTGTTTTTTCCGAAATAACAGACAGAAGGACATTGGTGGGATCGTCAGAGTAAGCAAGAGCAGCAAACTCGGACAACGCGTTCAGGCCAACCACCGTATCCTGCAACAGAGAGAGCGTGTGAGATAAATCAGGCAATATATATCAAACTCATAAATTCTTATCATTACCTTTCATATATGCACTGGTAATGTTCAAACAAAGTCAAAATGAACAAGGAGATTTGGCCTTGTGGTGAGGGCTTCTGGTCTGTGGATCCTGAAGTAAAAATTTTGAATCATCTGATGAGCTGGAAAATGGCTGGGGATTTTCCCTCATCAAACAGAGTTACATTCACATACAGACTCACATACGGTACCCGTCTTGCCTTCATGTACACAAGCATGTATAAGTATCCAGAGCGCACGTTAAAAAGATCCTATTCCACACGGGAGAACCGTGGAATGAAAAAAACAAGCTTACACCATGCAGGGAAAACAAAAAGAAATCGGTGGCACTGTATGGCAGCAATGCACACCCCTCAGGGGAAGCAGCCTAAATTTCCCAGTGTTGGAATAACAGAGATGGAGGCAGTCAGTGGTCTAGTGGTTAGGAGACTTTATCACCACTACAAGAGGTCAGGTTCGAGTCCCACTCGGAGCAAATAAATTTTGCTTCCCGTACGTGACACCGTTCATTTGGGCCAATCATTCGGGGTTCTCTCTGAGTATCCCAGCTTCCTCCCCCTCTGCTTTGGAAATGTTCAACCCACAAAATTTAAAAATAACTGCTATGCTACATTCGGAAACTTAATTAAATTGCTAAGCTGACCCTTCGCACTGTGTGACTGTAATGTGTTCATGTCCAGTGTGTGAGAGAATGTGTGTGGTTCATGTGAGTGTGCGTGTTGGGTTCAGCTCATGATGCTTTAAAAAAATTGAGTAAAGCGTCTACACAATACTCATTTATTATTATTAGTTATTACACCAATACCAAGGAGGGAAAAAGTAATACTGTCTCACTTGCGTGGAGGAGTATCCGCCAAACGCACTCTGCTGGTTGGACAGCCAGAAGGCGATGGGTTGTCCCATGGTCAGTGACTCGTTCCCATAGTACGCCAGCGTGGCCAGCAAGGCATAGGCCGTCATCTCCACCTCCGCTGAGGGAGCCGAGTAGTAGTACCATGAGTTGACTGGCTTGGGTTGTTCCCCTTGTCGCTTCCAGTGTTTTACAGTGCCTGAGCCAGGGCAGCAGAGCAGATGTTATTTTTATTTCGTCTTTGTGGTATATAAAACCATACAGGACAACATTAAATGCACAACAGGTACATTCGTAAATATTGTCCGTTCATGAGTTCTCAGAATCTCACACCCATACACATACACAAGACACAAGCTAGTACACACACACGTACACACATTTTTTTCTTTCTTTCTGCCCCAACTCTTTGCCAGCTCCAGTGGTGTTCCTCCCAGGTAATGGGTGGAACCCACGGAGGACTCGGAAGCTGGGACAATTTTTGTTATGCATGATGATGGAGATGAGGATGATAGTAAGATGATGCTATAGAGGACCATGTGGTTTGGGACTGCAGGACAGGGCCGCATTCCACGCTTCCTGTCATAAATATCCCGGCATTAACCAGGCCCGGGATCTACGGCACCTGCGGTGCCGGCCCTGTAATCATCCACATCATAAGACGTGTCATACTAAGGGAAGCACCCCCAAAGTCGCACCCGTGGAGTGGGTGAAGCTCGGCTGTGTGGCAACAGCCTCCCCATCGGGCCCATAGCACACCCGCTCTGGGTGGGAGCCAACCCAGGTAAGAAATATCCCGCTTGCCTCGGGCTGGGATTCGAACCCGGGTCTCCTGGTCCATGATCCGAAGTGATAACCACTACACTACGGGGGCCAGTACACACATTATTTTATTATACATCCATAGCAGTGTATATTTTATGCATTACATGTCAGCAGAAAGACAGCCATAACAACTGTGACACAAATGCTCGATGCTTGTCCAGATCAGCTGAAGGCTGTTCAAGCTAAATGTAAAAACCAAGTGAATCTGTCAATCACTCAGCTTGTGTTAGATGTTGCATGAGATAGATGCACATAAAAGAATACAGCAAAACTAACATTCAATTTTATCCCCTTGCAGTGTGTGTGTGTGTGTGTGTGTGTGTGTGTGTGTGTGTGTGTGTGTGTGTGTGTGTGTGTGTGTGTGTATGTGTGGCTGTTTGGGAACAAGTTTAAGTAATTTTATTCTACTCTCTAAGGGCATAGAATAGAAAAAGAAATACAAACGGTACAACATGTGCAGTGCATCTTCTATACATACATTCATACATAACATACATACATACAGACATGCGTTCACACAAACACACTGTAGTAACAGTGACTGTAACAGAAACCAGTTCACATCCACACTTACCATCATCTACAGCTTGTTGGTTCAGCCTGTCCATAATGTCTCTAGTCTGCTCACTGGAGGGATCATAGAGCGTGTTGGCGTAGGCAGCCAGTGCCAGGGTGTACGTGTCAATCTCTGGCTTCTGCTGCAGCTCGCGGTTGATGCACTCGATAGCAATAGATGCCTCCATGCCCTGTCAAAAGGCAACGTAACTGTCAGGTTGTCCTTGCGGCAGGCAGCAGTCAAAGGATATACAGCGTCATGAACTATTATTGTCAGGCTGCCCGTCAGACAGGTAGCAGTCCCATGCAATACGGAACCATGAAACCAGTATTTCCAGATTAATAGTCTTTACACAAGATGCATGATTGAACCTGTTCTGCTGGTCAGTATGTCTGTACACTTAGAACAGTCTACCTTGGTGAGTTCTGGGTAGAATACACTACTGCATGTGTGTCTCAGCAAACAATTCAAATGGCACACACTGTGATATTTTGAATTGTTTAAAAAAAAAAAATTAAAAAAAAATTTGAAAAACTCAAAGAAGAAGAAAAACACTTCAAATGGCCAGTTGTTCTGCTTCTCAGTGAGTGAACAAAACCGTAATAAAATCAAAATGCCAGATATTTCACCTCCGTCTCCAGACCAGCCTGCAGCAGGGCAATCAAAACGTAGGCACTCAGCGCAGCCTCATTTTCCTCTTTACCCAGGCCACCCTTCAGGTACGAGCTGAACACCTGACCCCTACAAATATATGTATTGGTGTAGGGAGCACATGGACATGCACAATCTATCAATGCATGATGAAACACGGTTAAAATGAGAACTCTGTGACTGTTTCGCATGATACACCCACGGTTACGTCTGATAATTGCCTCCCCTGACACTCAATGTTACTCCATATGATTGTCTCCCCTGATGCACCACTGTCACACCTTATGATTGTCTCCCTTGATGCACAAAACCAGAGAAAACAACAAAAATTCACGTACGAGTATAACTACATGCATCTCACATACATTGACAAGAATCTACTGTCGTGTTTTCAGTTATTATCACACAAAATCATGACTCAAGTTGCATGGAAAAACAAGAGGAAGAAGAAGAACAACAACAACAAAAAACCCAAACAAAATACACTCGGAAAAAATCCCCACAGGCAAAATGCTACCTCTCAAAGAAGCAACCACGCAGTGGCCCCTCCAGGTTCTGTGTCCTCTTCAAGTACCGGATGCTCATGTCCAAATCGTCCTGATCGATAAAGATGTATGGTTTAGCCTGAGCGAAAGACTTCACGACGAAGGCTGTCAGCCAGGTACTGCCTGCCTTGTTTCCCCTCTCACCAAATGCACTGAATGAACCATCAGCATGGCGATACTTCAGTTCACGCTGGTAGCCTGTCAGAGAAAACAAGAAAAATGGATGAAAAGATGAGGCTGGCTGATACTACAATGAATACTTAATACACAGCTCTTGAAAAGCATGGCTCTCAAAGAGACAGGACTTGCTGTGCTAACACACACACACACACACACACACACACACACACACACACACACACACACAGATTCCTTTCCCAAACTCTCTTTTCAATAACTAGTATCGAATCAGTTTTACTGACAAGCTGTCCCTGACTGCTGGCGGACTTAAGTGAATGAGCAATAAGCTGAATGTAACCTGTCTCCATAAACGAGGTGGCCTTGTCTTGCGTGGCTTCGTCCAGCCTGCTGGTGGCCGTGAGGTACTTGAGCACGTAGATGTTGGGCGTGAAGCCGACCATGTTCTGTTCTCCACACCCGGTGGGCATGCGCACCAAGCCATCCAGGTTAGAGAGAGCGGGACCCATGATGTCACCTGGGGGAATCACCCACACAGAAAACATAAAGCAACAACCAGAAATACGGTCACCATTTTGCACTTCTTGAATTTGGCATCTGTGCTATCTTCACACTGATGAAACATTCAGAATTTTTTTTTTTGGTAAGTTAAAAAAAAGAAAAAGAAACCAAATAAATGATGACAGCGATGTGGATTGTTTTCTGTAAAGGTACACACAACATTTTAGCTACAAAAACACAAAGATAATGGCAGTGAAAAATCTGACTTGTGCATACCAGCTTTTCTTGAGGTCTGATAAAGAGGAAATCACACACATCCACAAAGCAGACAATCAAAGCAGACAATCAAAGCAGATGATTATCATGTTGATGAATGTGTAGAAACCCTGAAGAATGTAACTAGTGAACTGAAAGCAGGACTGACTGAAACTTTATTTTACAAGGATGAGATAATAGACGCACAGGCCTCTCTTACTATCTTTCTCTTACAGGAAATGGAATGAGACACATGATAAGGTATAAAGTGCAGTTTGATGAATGACCATAGTCAGATTCTTTTTGGAATTCTCTGTCTGCAAATCTGACAAAAGCGCCCACACTGTTTTTACGGGCAATCTAAAAACCTTCCATTTTTGGCAAAGCCTTCAAATAATTTCCTGTGTAACTAGTTACTTTCACCAGTGTTTTTCTGTCCATCATTGTAAAATGTGCGCGAGTGTCGGTGAGTTATCGGCACACAGATTTTTTTTTGAAGAAATGTGCCCTACAAATACCATTTATTATTATTATTATTATCAATACCACTAAATCTCACCAATAACAGTGACATCTCCTCGGGCTGAGTCGGACACCATGTCAGCAGGCAGTGGCAGATTCACAGTGCTGGAATACACTTCGTTATCTGAGGAGAAACAATGTGAAAACTGTTGTGTGCAAGTGTAAAATGAGACACAGAAAGGTAGAGGTGTGTGTGTGTGTGTGTGTGTGTGTGTGTGTGTGTGTGTGTGTGTGTGTGCGTGCGTGCGTGCGTGCGTGTGTGTGTGCGCGCGCGTGCGTGCATTTGTGTGTGTGATCCTGCTCATTATGTATTCACCGCTTATGTATGTGCAGATGTGTGTTTATGTGTGTAAATATGTGGTGTGTGTGTGTGTGTGTGTGTGTGTGTGTGTGTGTGTGTGTGCGTGTGCGTGTGTGCGCGCGTGTCTGTGTTGTAAGACAATCTGGGCTCCTGTTGCAGTAGGGCATCCTTTAAATACAAAATACCATTATCATAACTGTTGAGGAAGCTGTACCTTTAGGACAAATGTAGAGACTGTGGCTGTACTGCTGGGTCACGCCCTCAGCCTGCAAAAAAACAATGTGACAACTTTCACATCATATACCCTGAAGCAGACCACAGGCAATTGAAACCTTCATGGGATTTTCATGTTTTTCAGTTTCAGGAGTGTGAAATATGTCATGTTGTGCTATTCCCAAAATCAAGTTACACCAAAATTCCATCACCAGGAAAAACTGTGCTAGAAAACTTTAGCTGAAGTTTGAAATCAGTAGTATACTCACTTCAATTTTGTTGGTTACAATGTGTACTCAGTACAACAGCAGAATGAAACACTTTTTTCTGACTAAACTCACCTTCACAAGGATCTCTCTCTGTACTGCATCCTGGCGACCAATGTACTGAGTATCCATGATGACATCATTGCCACACTGTCCAGGTATGATTTCTGCCTGCAACCAAATCAAATTTTTTTTTAAAATGTTGAGGCATGCCAAATATCAAACACATGAAGCGGCTACAAGGCTTTCTCCCTGTTCGTCAAGAACTTTTCAGAGCTTTCAGACAAGGATGGTACAATACAACACATTTCTCTCAAATTAAAAACACCACCTGCCTGGGTTTCTGTTTTTTTTTTCGTTCGTTTGGTGTTTTTTTTGGGATTGTTTGTGTTTTTTTTTTTGGGGGGGGGGGGGGGGGGCTTGAAATTTTAAAAATCTTTTATTTTTAGTGTTCACAAACCTGATACTTTTTTTTTTACTGCCTTCTCATGGAAAACTGTCAAGCCAAACTTAAAGAAATTTGATCCAAAGGTCACCTGAGCGAAGATGGGAAGTTTGCCGATGTCCTGGGCGGTGATGAAGAATTTTTTGGTGTGCGACTTTCCCCCACACAGACAGAATGGGTCACGGTTGGCACGTGCATTGTGCACCTTGAAGCCCTTCAGGCCATCCACTTGCAACATCATCTGCAGCACAACACAATATTCATATGAGGGAGTCAACAGTGTGGATAAGAACCAATCTGGACGCATGAGCACATGCACGCACACTTTCACATACACAAAGTCTGTGCTGCAGTCATGGACTATTTTTGTGTGTGTTTTTTTCAAGATGAGAACTGAGGAAGAAAATATGTTCTTTGTTTTGTACTCTCATGAGAGCTAGGATTCAGTGCTCTGCCTTAAACTCTATTCCATTCCATCATGTGACACCAACAGTTCTGAGATGATGTAACAGTGATTACTAATGTGCAACCAGAAGTACTCTTTCATAAAGGTTTGCTTGGCTCACCTGTACTAGCACAGGCTTTACAGTAGAAGCCAAAACGGCATCAAATACAATGTACAAAACAACATTTTCTTACTCCCTTTTTCCTGAATATATCATAATGAATAATCAGTTGTTTCTCTTTTCATATTTTATAGTATCCATTTCTGGGAAAAATCCTAATGAACAGTCTGTTCAGGTATGGTGACATGACATGTAACTTACGTGAAGACATTTATCGAGGTAGTTGTAAACGGTGACGGTGATCGGGAGACGTTCCCCTCGTACAGCGTTGTAGGGCAGATTGAAGGACAGGAAGAAAGGCTGGAACGTGGTGATGGACGTCACTGGTGACAGACCGAAGCCAGCCACGTCACTGATGCAGATAGAGTTACCCACCCATCGTGTGATGGTGTCGGGGATTGTGTGCATCAGTTCTGCTGAGCCAGTTTCCCTGGAATAAGACAAGCAGAAATTTCAGCAAAAACAATACCTAGTCATAATGATAAACATGAAAATCATTAAAATAACTCTTACTCAGTGTCACTCTCAAAATACGAAAGGACTCGGTGTGCACATGTGCAGGGGCACGCACACCTCTTCCATTTGAACCCACTCTCACTAGACAAATGGACAGGTGCAACCACATAATTCTAGACAATTTTCCATTTTATATCTGTTACTTAATGGACAATAAAGTATTTTTGAATTTGAATTTGAAAAAGACCATCAGAATACCAGCACAGGAAATAAAACAATTTGACATGTATATGAACATAATGTAAATCTACACAAGCTCTCAAAATGTGTGATTAAAAGTGAAACTGACTGTGATGTCACCACAAAAGCTGACACAAACATTTTTAACTAGCTCTGCCTCAGTAAACCAGCAGATCAAAGTGTTTGTGCTTATTAGGGTGGATGTGATGTAGGTATAAGTGAAATGCTTAGGAGCAGGTTGGGGAAAGCATGACATATTTACAAGCAGGGGGAAGAATAGGTACCCTTTTCTGCCCCATTTCCCCAAAGAAAACCACCACCAATGAGACAAATCAATGCCTGTCAGATTTTTTTCGTTAATTATTATATATTATCTTTTGTTTGGATCTTTTCTGTGTTCATTACCCCGTCTTTGATATCACCCTTACGTGGTGGAAAAGGACATAAAACCCTCAAACACCTAACACCCACCCTCTTTTCTGTGTAACACTGTACGCTACAAAACATGGAGTTGTAACATCTGCCATGTAATTCATATTCGTGACTAGTCTGCTACATTCCAGTAGATGCCTACCCAATGGTCATCAAATCCCATAGCCAAGTTTCAGGAAAGTAGGTACGTAGATCTACGGCTTCTTCTGATGTGCCTCCGCGTGCCAAGATTGGTGCAGTTTCTGGTAGGGTTTGCATAGGTACAGCTGCCGGTCCCGGTAGTCCAACGGCAGGAGGTAGCCCCATTTGCATGTCTTGTATGAACACATAACGACTACTGTTTAATTTTCACTCAGCAGTGACTACCTCATTTACTTAAACCCAATGTTGACTCTTCGTTCTCAAGTATCAGGGCTTAAAATGATCCGTGATCCAAACGGAGGAAAAGAGTGAAGCATTTGGTGATGAAGCGGCAAAGCCAGGAGCGCGCTAGGAGTGTCCAGGGGCATGCTCCCCTAGATTTTGTTGTTGTTGAAGTTACACTTACATCTGGGTAAACTGGTGCAGTTTGGTGTGATTTGTAGTGTTTTAGAGGAGGTGAGAGGTGCTATAATGGGGTAGCGCATCAGATTTAGCCGCTGCACTACTGAACGGCCGTCACCAATGTCATGGCGATGAAGCGTGGTTTCGAGCCCAGGTCGAGCTTGTGATATGAGATACCGGATTTTCCTGGCTGCCAGGATGCTCATCGGGGGTTTCCTCCAGATTATCCAGCTTTCCTCCGCCAGCAAAATTGAAAAAAAAAAAAAGGATAAGTATTGGGTGGCGCTGCACCGCGGCGACATGCTTCCCCCGGGGGAAGCAGCCCGAATTTCCCGAAAGGGACAATAAAGTAGTTTAAAAAAAAAAAAAGAAACACTTTGGGGGAGGAAAAGTTTTGAATTCAACTACAGTCTGTGCAGTCTGGTGCGTTTTGGCATAATTTTAAGTGCCTCAGAGGAAGAGACACACTTTTTGAGGAGGAAAATTTTTAGCCAAAGGTGGAAATCCGACACAAAGTGGAAGATTTTTAATCCCTGAAGTACGCAGCAGCAGGAGGGGAGTGAATCAACATTCCTGAACCCGAGGAACTACTGTCTACACACATGCAGCTTTCAATTTGATACAGGAGTCACTGTTAGTTTCATGCAGCAAAGACACCCAGTTAGTCTTAGGTGCTGGGGGGGGGGGGGGTGTTTGAGTGGTGAGGCTGTTTTATTTTGTTGTGAAGCATTCAACCTGTTTATTCCATGCTGGCAAAACTGAACCATACCAGCACATCACGACGCAAGTTCAAACTGGACTGTACCAGTACATCAGTACATCATGATGTAGGGTATGTACTGATTTCTGTGGCTGGTTTACACTGGAGGCAAAGCTAGTTGGAAAACTGAAGTACAGAGGATAGAGGACAGAAGGTATGGACAGCAATACCTGTACATACATCCATCGGTTTCTGTGACAGACAACCCACCTTGTGAACAGGCAAACTGCTGCATCCCATGCATTCTGCTCATCTTAACACAATTTGTGCTATATAAGTCATGAAAGAAAGCTATTCCCTGCCTAGCAGTTGTCAACATCCATTGTCCATCCCACACGGAAACGTGACAACTTCAAGATCTATCCATTGGTGCCTGTAGGTAGAGTGTTCTCCATTTCAGAACATCTGTTAGAACTCTTACTCTTGTGGGATTGTTGCATATCTCTTGAAAACCCAAGCAAAAATCTCAATTTTACTTGAAATCTTCATATCACAAGGAGCCCCTTCAAGCCACTATTATACAATCTGCAGCAGTCTCGGGCCTAGCAGGGAAGGCCCACGACTTGTGTAACAGTGGCTTGAAGTGGCTTCTACTGGTGGACAGTGGTTTGTTCTTTTTAACCAGTCTTAGTGGGCGGGGGTGGTCGGGTTTGGACTCTTGAGAGTTATAGTGACCATAACAGGGCAGTGGAAAGAGAACCAGGAGAAGGGGGACGGCCTGCGAGTGATACGAAATTATACCTTTCACAGTCAGCAATTCAGCTGAAACACTAGCAGTGACTGGCTACGCATCAGGGAAATGCTACTGGTGTCTCATATAATTGCCACGGATTTGACTCCCTTCTCCAGATGAGGGCAGAGATGCGAGTGGTCTGTCACAGCAGAAGACGTAAGAACGGTGACAGACAGAGAGACCTACCCTACAGAAACCAGGTCCCATAACCAGGTCTCTGGGAAGTCAGTACGGACAGTGGGAGGTGGGGAACCACTGTCTGTGGCCCGACCTGTCTCCAATCTGTTCTCCACCCGAGCTGCTGGAGAAAATCGAATGGCTCATACAACACCTTGAACTGCTAAGCCTGAGTTATACATATATACAGTCATGCACACAAACACATGCAACCCATGAAGAAAGAATGCAGTTCAACCAAGACGCAAAAAAAACAAACAACAACAACAAAAAACCCCACAAAACAACAACAAAAAAGCAACTGCTAAGCATGCGTGACATGTGCATACCATATTCATGTGCACAATACATCACAAATGAAGCAACAATGTACTTCAACCTAGGTACGCTAAGCCCTAAAAATTCACTCACTCACTCCCTCTTCAATATAGGTTGGAAAAAAAAGGTGGAAAAAAACAACAAACAAAAAAAGCCAACCCAACTCAAGAGAAAGCAACAAAACATTTGCAGCTGGTATTTTAGTGAACACAGAGATGCAGTGATACAAGATGATTGGTTACTGGCACTGATTCAGCCGCTTGTGATATACATGTACTTCAATACACCATGTGTTCTATGTATTCACGCTGGAAAGGAACTGCCCTTCAGGGATATTAAAACATAACTGAACTGAACCGAATCTTTAAAATAAAACTGAGTTTCACAGTTGGATTATCTGATATTAAGTTAAAAATGAAGGTTATGGGGTGGGGGATGGGGGGAGGGGGGGGGGCAGCATATAAAAATAATGCTGTCTATGGCGTAAATGCAAAAAAAAAGAAAAAAGTTTGTGACGTACATAATTATTTAGAAACACCGCAAAGAGCTATACACTGCGATGCTCTATTCATCTGTCATCCTGGAAATTCGCGTTCGTTTACTCTTTACAGACACCTGTTTTGCGCCCACTATGAGTGCGTCTGAGGACTCTGATAGTGACATGTGACAGATACTTGTGTTTTCTGTAAAATAGGAACTGTGTCATGGATTTCCATTTTAGTGGCTGATGTGAACGCATCTGCTCTCACCTGTTTATACCTGTTCATAAATACAGTGCGTTTTGTCAGTGACAGCCGAGTCTGAAGTGAACACAACTCAAATGTCTCAGATTTCATTATACATAATCATGTAGGGTGAAAAATTGTTTTATGAGGGTTTTAGTATGAAGTCATTTAAGCGATCCTGGTTTGGAAATTGACGACAGGTGTAACCACTCCCACTCCCTAGGGTAGACATAATTATATAAAATGAGTTTTGCTTTCTCTGGGTCTTCAGTCTGGAACTCACTACCACCAAGTCTAAAAATTATTCCGCCATGTTCCACTTTCAGAAAAAGACTGTTTTCCTATCTACTTGAAGCTGAAACACTGAACCAGACGGTTACTGCTCGGAAATAAGAAAGTTTCTTCCAAGCGTCTATTTTGGTGCATAATCTGAATAACCATTTCAGGTGTGTGAGTGTGTGAGTGTGTGTGTGTGTGTGTGTGTGTGTGTGTGTGTGTGTGTGTGTGTGAGAGGGAGAGAAAGACAGATTTAAAAAAAAAATTCTTTCAAGTAATTTTTTCTTCATTTTGCCATTGTTTTTCTTTCTTCTTCTTTTTTCTTGTACTTTCCTTTTATCCTTGCCTTTATAATCTGTTTTTTTTTTTTTTTTTTTTTGGTAGCAACGGCTATTGAAAATTAATCATTGTTTGGTTAAATCACTTCTGTTGGAAAATAAAAAATAAAAAAAATTCCTTGTTGCAACAAATGCATCATACTGCTCCACTGACATCAACATTCCACAATCTAGTGCAGACGCGCTTCGACTTTGCCTCTTCACCAACGTAACATCATACACCCACTCCTGTTTCCGCTTGTTCACACAGTCGCTATCATCAAACACTTCAGCCAGGGTTAACTACACGTGCGAGTTTTGGACGATGTGTTTAATGCTGCAGAATGCCAGCGAGAGTTATAGCCAACTGGTTAAGGGCCCTTGCACACTGGCGTCATGCGACATTGTCGCGCCACGCGTGCAGCAAATTTTGTCGCGCATCTACGTATGAAGCGCGAAGCGACAGACGTAGCACGATTGAAAAATTCTGTCGCGCGAGGATAGGAACTGTTCTATTCGGCGCGCTTGACGCGTGCGTGTAGCGTGGCTTCAGCCAATCAGAAGAGCCAGCCAGCAAGGGCTGAGTCGCCATCCTCTTTTCTTCCAAAATGGCGGAATTGCGCGAAGACGAAATGTTTCGCCTCATCGACCTGTATCGTGAACAGGAAAACCTCTACAATTTTCAGCTCGATTCATATCACAGTCGACGGGTATGCCGTCGGTTTTGTTGTGTCACTCTCCGCTGACTCACACTACGGTAAATACGTAAATGGAGTAAATAAAACTAGACACACTGACTGAACCGCCGTGTGTTGTCACTGCCGGGTCTCTCATCGTCTACGATATCATTCTACAGCAAAGCCGGGTTTGTTGTAGCTAAATTCTATCAAGTTATCGTGGCCTCGATCACCAGTCTCTATTCAGACTGCGAACAAGCAGCCTGAAGTTTATGATACGTTTCAGATCCCTAATTTCGCATTCCATCGCACACTCAGAAGCACTGACTCGTGGCGAGATCTCCTGACGCGGCGCGCATTTAAACTCCACGTGTGAGAGCCCAACTGTGCTTGAGGCACGCAAGGCGCGACACGCGTGGCGCACGCGATGTAGCACCGACGCTAGTGTGCACCGGCCTTAAGGAAGCTATGCTCACAGTTCACCTGACTGAAAACCAGCGGTAACGTGACTTTTTGAGGAACATACGGTGAAGAGCTAAACCCATGCTTTTCTTCTTCTTTTTTTTCTACCCTAAATCATTTTTCCTATTTCATTTTTGCAGAATACCGATTTTACTGCAATGGAAATTAGCATTTTCCCATGCCTGGATGGGACAGATGTTAATTAAAATGAAGGCCAGGTTAGCAGTGAACTCTCCCTCATAGTGAGTCAACGGCAATTAACTAAGCATAGGCAATTGTCACTCAACAGTTACTTTCCATTTTAAGCTGATAAAAAGTGAAATAACAATTATAATCAAAGCAGATAATGTTTTTATCTATGAAGCAACAGCACAGAGTACATGTCCAATCAACACCGCCCCCCCCTCCTCCCCCACCAGCTAACACTGTTTCTAGCTGGTTGTCATAAACAAATAAAATAAAACATATACCTATATTACATACCCATCCTCCTTCGCTCTTCTGGACAACAAACATGCATATTTTGCTTTAAATTAATTATTCTCACAAAATTGTGAAACTGCGTCCCTTACAAATTAAGTAACACATCAGCAAAATCGCTCATCCAGTTTTTCCAACAAAAGACATTAAGATGGAAACTGACATCACACACTCACTGAAACTTAGTAAAAGAAAGTCTCCTACCATAGTAAATGGGCACTTGTCTGGAACATGGCCGAGTCTCCAGCTCCAGGTTTGTCAACACCAACATCCCCATTTGCTGCAATGCAAAACTAAATGTAGTCAACAATGCTGTCAGGCAAAACTGAGCCTTTTCCAAAACTTACCAGGCAACGCTGCTAGTGTAAGAACACATACAACCACGAGGGTCAGAGGTACTTTAGTGCCATTCAGTTGGTTATATATATATATATATATATTGCACCCCCTAACAGGCGAACTATATATATATATATATATATATATAGTTCGCCTGTTAGGGGGTGCAAATGTATACCACTCACGTGCAGGAGGAGCAAATAAACTCCAGTCGTCCACTAACGGGGGGCGACTGTATCCCTGCAACTCGGGAGGGGGTGCAAATGAACTACGGGGACTGGTGAGGTTAAGTCACGCGGCCGCTGACTTCGTTCTACAACTTTACATTATGCGAAATATCTACAACTTTATGCAAAATATCAACAGAATTGACTGGTATACATTTGCACCCCCAAATGGGCAAACTATACCAACTGAACCTTAGTGCCATGCTGGAAGTGGTAAAAAATACCAAACACCCCCCCCCCCCCAAAAAAAAAAAAAAACCCCAACAAAAAACCCAACAAAAAACCCAACAAGACTTAAAATGATCCAAAGGGAGAAAAGGGTGTAGCATTTAGTGATGAAGTGGCAAATCCAAGAGCACATGTCTGCAAAGTATTTGCATTATGCCATGGGTGTCCGCGGGGATGCTCCCTCAGAATTTTTTTTTGCAAAATCATACTACAATCTGTGCAATTTGGTGCTTTTCAGTATGAATTAAAATGCTTCAGGGGAGGAAGCGATTTGTTTTGGAGGCAAATTTTTACAACTGGACTAAAATCTGTGCAATTTGGTGCGTTTTGCAATGATTTTAAGTGATTCATAGGAGCAAACACACTTTCTGAGGGGAGGAACAGTTTGCACCAAAGGTGGAAATCTGCCAAAAGGGGAAGATTTCAAGCCCTGAACTTATCTCCCAAGGAAGATGAGGGATGTGAAACACAACTGTTACGTTGTGGAATGTTTCAAGAACCCGTCGTCTTACCGATGGTATCCGGTGACTCAAGGCCTACACTCCTCACGTCGCGAGTTCTTATATTGACTGCGGTGGAAGTCTCTTTCACTCACAAAAATTATTCGTGAGCGCATAGAAAAATTATAACCGTGTGGAGTTTATTACAGCACGTCTCTGGTGTCACACTGCACTCTCAAGCTTCGCACGTACAAGCTTCTCTCGTGCACACACACCCACAAACAAACATCTTAGATCCTTATATACAGTCATAGCGTTCTAGCACATTGTGGATCTCTACTATGAAGGAACCAATCAAAAATCAAAACTTAATTCACCTTCATTACTATTTTTAAAACTGAGAAGACTCCAGAACTATCGAGTACTCGCCCGCAGAATCTAGGCACGTTATATAACACCTAATCATAAACAACTCCTTACACAGCGATTTGCATGAAATTACCGGGAGACTTGGTCCTTGACCTTAATGTGTACCCCTCCCCCCCCCCTCCCCCGCACTACTGAACAGCCGTCACCAATGTCATGGCGATGAAGCGTGGGTTCGAGCCCAGGTCGAGCTTGTGATATGTGATACCGAATTTTCCTGACTGCGCTCATCAGGGGTTTCTCTCCGGGTTATCTGGCTTTCCTCCCCCAGCAAAATTGTTTTAAAAAAAACAAACAGGAAGGATAGGTATTGGGTGCCGCTGCACTGCACTTCCCCCGGGGGAAGCAGCCTGAATTTCCCGTAAGGGACAATAAAGTAGTAAAAAAAAAAGAAAAAAGAATACAGTTCAACTTGCACCAAAACATTTTCTCCATTTCCTCAAATCTACACCGATAGGGCAACAACGCTACAACACTCACATAAACTTTACCACACATTTTATGTATAAAAGTCACAAACTGTTCGAGCAGTCTTTATATTCCTCCGCCTTTAGTTCTACCCACGAGTGAAAAACCAACACACTAACATGTCCTTACCTTGAAAGCTTGGATGGCATCTACATAGTTGGAGCGATACCAATAGTCGTGGAAAAACCGAGGCTCGTCTTCATCTTCTCCATCTTGCTCTTCCTCTGATGATGTGAAGACACTTTATGTCAGCAGATGTGTTTTATTTTAAAATTATTGATCTTTACAATTTAGAACAAACAAACTTAGGTATGGACCAAACATGCTGATTAAATTGCATCTAGGAACTAACCTGGGTCCTATAAATCACCAGAAAAACCCTGGAAATACCACAGCAAACAAAGAATGAAAAATCACAAAACAGATTACATTTTTTGTTGTTAATTTGAATGAACATAAACCAAACCCAGTCCCATTAATTCTGACTTCTAACCCGAAACATCAGCCACAGCGACTTCTAACAGCAACTGCGGTTTACTAACCTGAAACCTCTTACTGATTATAAACTTCAATTAATCTAGCATCCTAACACTAAAACTCAGCCTCTTTGTGTTTCCAGGGTTTTTTGGTGTTTCCAGTGATTAACAGGACTCAACGTACCTTGCTTTTCCTTCAGTTTTTCCTCACAATATTCATTGTCTGAGCGGAAATATCTGTAGCCACCTCGAGTGGACAAGCTGTACTCAGCAAGTTTCTCAAACACCTGCAACAAATACATACAAGCTGAACAGGCGTTTGTGTGTGAGTATATATGCTCACTCTTTTTGTATATGAGATGACTTCCATCATATGTTGTGTCCACAGACAGTGAAAATCTGTCCTTACTTTTACAGTCCATTTTCCAATATATCTAGCATCAGAGATCATTCTTGAGCTGTTTTGGTTCACATATCACACCACTTAAATACCTGCACAGTCACAGCATCTCAGAAGCTGGCACTCAGCCAGCATAAGGCTGCATACAAAGTGAAAACTGAGGCCTCTGTTGAAGTGTTGCACTTTTTTTTGTTGTTGTTCACACAGTTTACGCACCAACACACACACACACACACACACACATGCACACACGCACACACACACACACACACACACACACACACACACACACACACACATATCACACCTTCTCCGGAGTGATCTGGTGATCACCGCCCAAGATGTTGACACTCTTGTCGACAACCCCAACGCCACACACAGATCCAGGTGCCGCTTCCAGTTGGATTTTGGTCTCCGCACCAGGCAGGACAGTTTTCTCAGAGAATTCCATCTTCACCTGTAATCGCCAGATTCACACACTCTGCTTACAACATATAACCTGTGGTGCAGCAGATCTCAAGTGCATGCACGTTACACGATATTAACCGTGTGTGTGTGTGTGTGTGTGTGTGTGTGTGTGTGTGTGTGTGTGTGTGTGTGTGTGTGCATTCTGATGTTGGCCGACACTTTCTTTTTTTTTTTTTTTGCTTTGGCACATGGTTACGTCTTCAAGGTGGTGGTGAAATGAATATCCCTTAGGCATTAGTAGAATATCTCGAATCTTGAATGTAGTAAGAGCAGGACAATGACTACAGATTCTGACTGCCAGTCCACATGACTTTCATTGTGCTTCGAGAAATACACAGGTGTAACAAAACAAATACACTCACACACACAGTACAGATTACAAATGATTTAAAAGATGTAAACCAACTCCACCTCAACATGAAAGCTTTACTGGCTTTTTGCCCCACCCTCAGTAATACTGAGGAGGGGGGTGTGGGGTTAAAGTTATCCCTCAGTACACTGTGTTACCTGCTTGCCATATTTCTCTAAAACTGTTTTTCACATGCAGAACAAACATGTTCAGAAGTTCATTCTCTCTGTCTCTTTCACACACACACACACACATACACACACACACACACACACACTCACCCACACACACACATGCGCACGCACACACACGTACACAGACACACTGGTGGTCACTGTCTACTAGAAGGTTTGGCATGCGTATTTTCATTAGTCCTGAAACACCCCTCTCACAATCAAAGCAATAACCACTCACTTCGTTGTCAAAGCACGCCTCAACCTTGAATTCCATGCTGTCAGCAACGGTTTCTCCATCGTCCCGGATGTAATAAACGAGGAGACTGAACTTGGGTGACATCTCAGCTACCACTGGGATTGTAATCTGTACTGATGACACTTGGTCCGAGATCTCCTCTGATCGTACGATAGGCTCATCATCTCCCATTCCATAGGGTGGAACTGAAATAGTTTTGCACAAAGCTTACAAACTGATGACAATGATGATGACTTGATATAGCGCACGACTCTCTCTCGCTTCTCTTCAGAAGAGCAATTTAATGGGATATGGTCGATTCTGCTGCGCTCAGCAGGAAGTTTAAGTGAAAAAAAAACAAACAAAAAACAAGACTGTGATGTTTCTCCAAACAGAACATTGTTTCATGTACATGTAACGGCATCTTAGACACCTATGAGCAAACTATGCTGCATGACAATGATGCTGGACATGGTCCTGTCGTTGATGACTTTGTAGACTGGTGTCAAAATGCTTTCCTCCAACTCAACATTGATAAAACCAAGGACATGTGTATTGATTTCAGTAAAAGATCACCATTCCCTCAGCCCACTCTCATTTCAGGAAAAGCTGTGGAGATTGTGAATAAATACAGATACCTAGGCACATTGACAACAAGCTGGGATGGGAGGAAAACTCTGTTGTATGCAAAAAGGCACACCAGCGCCTGTACTTTCTCAGAAAGCTCAGACATTTTAAAGTTGATAACACTGTTCTGACACTGTTTTACAGGGCTTTCATTGAGAGTGTTTTGGCTTTTTCGTTGGTCTGCTGGTTCGGTAATGCAAATGTGAAACAAAAGAACAAACTACAAAGAATTGTCAATACCTGCAGTAAAATCACAGGGGTACAGCAGCTCTGTCTCACCGATTTGTATCAAAGGCAGACAAGACGAAAGTTTACAACAATTTTAAATGATGTTCAGCACCCACTTCATTCTGAGTTTGTCCCGCTACCATCTGGACGGCAGTTTAGAATGCCAAAAGTGAAAACAGTGAGATACCGTCAGTCATTTGTTGCAAATGCAATCACCCTGGTTAATTCTGACTTGTAAGGCACAGTTCCAGCGTTTGGCTTGTAAATCATGTGTGCTTTGTGTTTACTGTGTGTGTGGTTAGTTTGCGGATGTTTAGTGTGGACTAAATGTGTGCTTGGTGTGTGCGTGAGGGTGTGGCGGCTGTGCCTTTTGGAGAGAGGGGGGGGGGGGGAGCGGGGGGGGGGGGGGGGGGGGGGGGGGGGAGAGAGAGAGTGAGGAATTGTGATATATATAATGAGAAATGCTGTTGTTTTCACTTACCTTTTAATTTAATTTAATCCAATTTAATACCCTATCTTGTTTTACTTTATTTTTATTTCCATTATATATATTTTACAGCCGCAAAACATTAAATTGCCCTTTTGGGACAATAAAGATTTATTGAATTGAATTGAATTCCACTGGCGGGAGTTGTGCAATGCATGTGCAAGTGGATTTCTCCTAAACTATTCTGTTATGCCCTGAGCTCTTTTGGGAGGTAGGACATACCTAAAGTATTCGCTATTAGTACTCACTATATGATCGTTTGCGGCGATACACTCCCTCCGTGTCATCACCTCCCTCTACTGGCCTCTCCATTCGCGGCTCTGGTGCTGTTGGCGCCCTGGTTGGCTCGGCAATCGTCGGTTTCATGGTTGGCTCTTCTGCAAATGTAGCCTCAGCGACCTCAGGTACCAGCGGAGGTTCTTCAACCACCCGCGGCTCTTCCGCCCATGTCGGTTCTCCCACGGTGGGCTCTTCTGGCTCGGGGGCGATCTCACTTGAGTTGCCACTGGGTGTGGTTTCAGGCTCTGGTGGAAGGGGTGGGGCATAGGTTGGTTTCTCCCCGACCTCAAGGCAAGAGTCCACGTGTGGTTCCAGGAAGCTGAGTGGGTCGGGGATGGCAGGGGCCTCTTCCTGGCCTGAGTACACTATACGGCCTCTTGACATCACCTAGAAACACACAACCTCTGCAATATTCAAGAGAACCAGTGTTGTCTTGTGATTTGTACATACAGTATCAAGATTAAACCTCAGTACTTATGAAACCAAAAAAAAAAAAGAAAAAGCAAACTAAATTTAAAGTAACATTTTCTAGACCTTGGCTTTATAACCAAGTGACAGTATTCAAACACCAACGGTTTACCTGATAGTAGAACCTGATGTATGGCTTGGTGCCGCTATGTGTGAATGGGATGTTAAGAGTGAGCTCCTCTTGACACTGCAGGGGGTCCTGGATGGCAGGGATCTGAATGTAACTGAGAGACGGAGAGAACCACTGCTGCAAACTGCTATGTCCCCGCGGTTGGTATGCTCTTCGCCAGTGAGGAACAGAGCCGTACTCGTCTGTCTCGTAGTCCACAGCAACAGCCTGGTCACATGAGAGTCTTTGAGCAAGCAGCGCATGTACAGTACAACTTCTTTTGGGTGACCACCGCTCTGGCCAGCCGATGGTGGTCTTAAAAGAGAGGTGGTCACCCAAAAGAAGCTTCAGACAGTGAAGAAGTGCAACCCAGTATCATTGTAACATTGGTCTGCACAGGCAGGTGGTCTCCCAAAAGGGTGGTCTCCCAAAAGGGTGGTCACCCAAAAGAGGTTCTACTGTAGTTATACAGCTATAACCCGGCCCTGATTCTAGTAACAATCTAAGTATGATCCTCATCATGCATAATAAAAATTACTCCAGTTTCCAAGCCCTCTGTGGATTTCATACATGACCCAGGAGGAATACCACTGAAGCTGGCAAAACAGTTGGGGTAGGGGGGAATCCAACACAACAAAAAAAACCACCCCAAAAAGCAAAACAATCTAAGTATGAGCCCTCACAGTTTAACCTGATTACCAACTTCAATGAAACCTGTCTCAGCTTTGAAACCTTTCTATGGACAACTGAACGGTAAAAATATTATGAAGACATATTAAGAGAATTCTTTTTAAACCTGATCAACGACAAAATATGCGTGCATGCTATGTGTGTGTGTGTGTGTGTCTGTGTGTGTGTCTGTGTGTGTGTGTGCATGCGTTTGTGCCAACTGCAAGTGGTAACTGCAAGACACTGTGAACAAAGGTTTCATACATTGTCTACAATGTTTCTACATCAGATTTGTACCCAAAAGGAGTGCCGTGCAAGAGCTAAAGACAAAAGCCTACTCACTGCGAGTGACAGAGATGTAGTATTTTCCATGAGTCCTTGACACACGCTGTAGTGAATTTCTCCATTTTCGTTGGTAGTGAAGATCTTCTCCAGGTAAAGGTTGTTGTGGTTGTCAGATGCTGAAATCCGGATTTTCTCATCAGCAGCGGGTGAACCCCCAGGAGTTTCCACTTCTAGCTGTTGGAAAAATATTAACAGGTAAAGACTCACTACCTTAAAAAGACAGGGCATCTTAAATAAGTAGCAATTCCGGCAGCCTCAATCTTGAATAAAAGGCTTTGTTACATGTATTATCATTAGTTATTTTATCAACTTCCCCCATTGCTTTTCAGCCTTTAACCACATCACCATGGACACACTGCATTTCCAAACACCAAGAGTGGATGAATAAGAAGAACAACCCACAGCCGACACAACTCATGACACACTACTCTGCCATAAATCAATAGTGGATAAACAAGAACAACCCACAGCCATCACAACTCATGACACACTACACTGCCATAATCAATAGTGGATAAACAAGAACAACCCACAGCCATCACAGCTCATTATACAATGCATTTCCATATATATATACAGAAGAACCAGTCATGACCAGTGTAACACTTTAGGGGATTTAGCCTGGTGGTCAAGGCATCTGCCAGCGGAACTTGTGGCACACAGAACAATTCCTCTGGTGAACAGACCTCTGCCAATGAACAGTTCTGTTCCTTTGAAACAATGACAGTCTTAACCCTGGTATCACTGGCTGGCTCATTCCAATCTGTTCTTTTGGTTTGTGTCTTATCACTGGTACTTGTTCTTGGTTTTTAACTGTCTCTGCCTGTCCTTTCTCATGTTTACTTGTGTTCTGTGCCTTTTTTCCTTTTGTTTTGAAAGTTGTTCTTGTGTAGTGTACATTGAGTGATTTTTTTTAAAACTTCGTTTTTAGATTGTAAGGAGCCTAGAGCTCGCTCCCCAGGGATGGGCACCCTATCAGTATTATATTATTATTATTCTTGGTCACCTCCGTGGCTTTTTCAGCGTAAGACCTAGTAATTCAGCAAGAACAGGGTTAACCAGTGAACAACAGCAGAGTCTGTCATTGTTACAGACATCAATGTATATAGTGAGCAACTGACCTTTCCTTGTATGGGGAACCCTGGCTTGAAGTAACCATTGGTGTAGTCAGAGAAGGTCAAGGTCAAGGGATCGTAGGAGATCTTTGGGCCCTCAGTGGTTGTGTTCACCACCACACCTATACAAACAGAGCAAATCACTGTCAATGGCCAGTTCAGGAACACAGAATGGAGGCAGACACCATAATAACAAGGAAGAAGAAAGCATTGAATACCAAGTCTAGTATGAAATCTTTATGTTTAACAACCAAAAAACCAAACAAAACCAAACACACACACACACACACACACACACACACACACACACACACACACACACACACACACAAATGCCCCCACCCCTTAAAATAAGAAGAGAAAAACAACTTCAGTTCAAATACATGCTGAAGGAAACTACGATGTCCACTTTGTCCATGTATGCAAATCATCAAACTCAGGAGTGGACTCCACCAAATGTAGGAAAGAGATAAGGGTTGATATGGTGGACAAACCTGTGTCAGCCTCCCTGACTGAAGCCTCAAAAGAGATGGCACGTCCATACAGGTATCTCCCCTCAGTGATGATGTCAGAGGCATTCACCGAGAAGTCACCACAGCCATCAATCTGAAATACAACCAGCACTAAGTGAGAATTCACACACACACACACACACACACACACACACACACGCGTTTTGGGCAGCACTAAAGCTGTCTATAAAGTCACAAATTCTACGGTTGTCCCCCCCCCCCCCCCACATGCATGGGGGAAATGTTCTCTTCAAAATTGTCTCCCTTGATGCACAAATCTGAGTAATTTGAAATTTTCAAAATCGTTTTGTTTTCATGTTTCACATTTCACCTAAATAGGTACTCACTGCGAAAATGATTAAGGAGAAATCAGAAAGTTTTTTTATTCTGTTCTCTATCTGGGAGTTTTTTTGTTTTTTTAAAAAAATTGTTTCCAGCTGTCAGCAAACCATTACAGCATGAACTGATCAAAACATCACACACACACACACACACATACCCACAGAAGAAACAGAAACAGGTGTACTGACAGGCATACGAAAAGCAATGCAATATCACTGAAGTAATAACGTCAGTGACTGAGAAAAGACTTCCCCCACAATAAAATAAAACACAAGAAGCTGTAATCATCAAACAAGGCAAGCAGTATTCTTACCTCATCCATGACAAGGGCGCAAGGCTCGCCAAATGAACCGTAACCAGTGGTACAGATGTTCAAAGTGAGGAACCCTTTGACTGGTTTCCCATATGTGTACCTGTAGTCATACCAAAAAAACTACAAAAGTGAATGCAAGTACAAAACCAAAACAAACAAGAGGAAAAAAACCCCAAGAAAATTGAAACTTTTTAAAAAAATTTTTTATAACAGGAAGACATTCTTTATAAAGACTTTACAGTGAGTGTTGATCTGAATTTGTGTGTATCTGTTTCTTTTGTGTGTGTATTTTTGGGGTTTGGGTTTTTTCCTTTCATTTTTTTCCCTTTTTTCCAAACAAAAAACAAAAACAAAAAGGAGGGGGGGGGGGGGGTGAATAAAAGAGAGGGGTAAAAAAAAAAAATTCTTCCAACTGGTCAAACTTTGACCAAGACCCAGCTGCCACAGGATCTGACTGCATGTACATGTGCCATAGAGAGGTTAGGATACTGATGGCTACAAACCAGTGATGACCATATGTACATGTACCATCATACTGCAGGACAGTGACTTACTTAGCACACACAGTGCCTTCTATAACTTCTGAGGTCACCAGGAAGTAAGTCGGTGGCTCCACGATCACCTCAAATCTAGGAAGAACTGGGGAGAAAAAAACAACAACAACACATAAGCAAACAGGTATGAAAAAAAAATCTGTTACACATACAATGTTGATGTGAAGTCCTTTGCTTTGTGAGTTTGTTTAGCAAGCAAGCCGTTATATATCCCTGTTACACATACTTTCAGAGGAACAAGTGTTTCTGCATTCTAGTTCTGTTTTACGGGGAAGATTCTGACTTAAAACTGAAACTTGTACTTTTAAAAAAAAATTGTATACCACAAACTTACAATTTAGAAGGTAAGTAATTCTTTACTCTACACGTAATTCTTTACTCTACTCCAAATGATCAGCAGTAAGAATGTATTGTTAACAGGAGAAATGTGTACGCAAACAATCACCATTCTGAAGAATCGTGTGTGTGTGTGATGAATCATGGGCACGTATGTGATGAATTTGTGTGTGTGTGTGTGTGTGTGTGTGTGTGTGTGTGTATGATGAATCGTGTGTGTGTGTGTGTGTGTGTGTGTGAGTGATGAATCATGTGTGTGTGTGTGTGTGCGTGCGTGTGATGAATCGTGTGTGTGTGTGTGTGTGTGTGTGTGTGTGTGTGCATGCACGTGCATGTGTGTCTAGCGTGGAATGCAGGTTAGGGCCATGAAATCAGACACTCACCGTATTCCTGCACTTCAAATGTCTGTGTTGTTTTTTCCCCATCCACAGTCAACTGAATCTGCCATGTCCCCAGTTTCGCTTCGTCGATCAGCTGGAACTCCAGACTGGCCATACCTGACACACAAACACCAACTGCTGTATACTGTCATCAGGTTATGCAAATTTAGAGTGTACATCAGTGTGGGCGGGCAATACCAAGGTACAAGTACTGCACAAGTGAACATCTGGAGAAAAATGATTGTTGGGTACTAGAAGTATTTGACACTCTCATCCCAATACACGTAGCTGCAATGCCAGAAGAGATGTTTTATCTAAAAACTATCAGCATCATCTGTGATGTCAATATGATGTGTTGTTCAACACAAAAAAGGAGAAAAAGGGAGAGAGAGAAAAAACATTACTTTGAATAATGTAGCAACTCACCTTGGGATTCCACGTTTTTGTACTGTTTGACTTTGAAATCATTTGGGTCTATAATGTACACCTCTTCAATCTGAAACAGAGGGTACCAGAACACTATAAAAATTTGGCCATTAGAAAAGATATATAATCATAAAATGAAGAATGGACAATTTGGTCACCAAGCCTCCCCCATCCAGAAGTTACAGAAACAGACAATCAAGCATGTCAGCCAAAGTCGGCTTAAAATTACTGACAAGAAAATCCATTTGTGTAATTAGTTAAAACAAAGCGTTACCACACTATCACTTGTTATACAACTAAAGTATAAGAATGCTGTCATATAAGTACATTTACTAAAAACCTGACCAGGGGACCCTACCTCTCCAACTCTTGAGCGAAGATCCCTCTTCATTGTAAGGATTCTGAATTTGACTGAAATCACACAACAACATTTGGTCAGAATATACTCATTCAACCAATCAAATAAGGTTAAAACTTCGCATTTGTTCACTATTCAGCCAACTTCTACAAAACAATATTTTATTTGCGTTCCGTTGGTCAGTCACAAATTGTACTCACTGCTGAGGACTTGCTAAATGAGAGATCATCAAAGTCCTCAGAAAAAAGAAATTTATTGATAATGATATCACATAAACACAATGAGTGTGACGCACAAAAACAACAACAAAATAACAAAAAAGGAAAGAAAAGGAAACAGTCCAATACATTTCTACCATGTCTACATTAGACCTGTTAAAAAAGATCTTGGGAAAAGTTCTTGCGTCTGAAATGTAAGGTACACACTGTCACAGAAGTGACTGTGTTTTCATACCAGGTGTTTATGTGTGTGCATGCGTCTTGTTTACCTTGCATTTCTGCAGTGGTGTTTTAGTTCCTGGTTCATTGTAACAACAATAATAAGAATAATAATAATGAGTATTGTAAAGGCGCTTTCAATTTTCAAAGACTCAATTTCATGAATCGGCTCAAAGCGCCGTGAACTGAACCCAACACGCACACTCATGTGAATCACACGCACTCTCTCACACACTGGACATAAACACATTACAATCACGTGGTGCAAAGGGTCAACTCAGCTATTTAAATTTCGGAATTTAGAATGGCATTTATTTTTCAAATTTGGTGGGCTGAACATTTCCAGAGGAAGCCGGAGTACCCGGAGAGAACCCCCGATGATTGGCCCGAATGAACGGTGCCACATACAAGAAGGAAAAATTCTTCGCCCCAAGTGGGACTCAAATCCCCGACCTCTCGCATTGGTGACAAGTCTCTTAACCACTAGACCACCGACCGCCCCATTATCGAGTTCACTTTCGTGAAGTCATAGGTTTGTCAGTTAATAGTTTCCATGTGTAGTCACTGCCTTTTTTGTGAGTAATGGTAGTTATATTGTATTTCGGTTGATGACTAGTTTGTTTCAGTGTGGGTTGGGACCTGGCGGCGGCTGGCTGTCAGCAGTTTTCCTGGTATATATACTGTTGTCATGGTGCTGTAGTCATGCCGCTGAATGACGTGAGAGTGTGCGAGAGAATGGCAGATGAGTGAGCAAGTGCATGTGTGTGTGTTTGTGTGCATGTCTTCTTTAATGGAGTAAACTTCGAGCATCCCGGTACTCACTCTTCAGTCTGGTAATTGCATGCCATCATTCGTGTTCGTTTCCTGCATGGTGTGAATGCGTGAGTATGCGTGGATGGTTGATTGATTGCATGGGTTGCTTTACACTGCCTCAACAGCCATACACTACATCCTGACAGTAGCAACACATGGTAACCTTGCATTTCGCCTGGGGACAACTACAATAAGTTGTTTTGTAGTTTATGTCTCTCATTTGGTGTTTTATTTATCGCTGTGTTGTCCTCATTTAACTCTCACTTAGCCGCTGCTCCTCCTCGCCAATCCGGTACTGGCATGTCACACACACACGCATGCACACACACCAACATCAACACACCTCAGTCAACTGAATTCTTACCTGTCTGTCCGGGTTTATAGATGGGTTTGTCAGTCTGTACAAAAGTGATGAGGTTTTTGCCCTGAACCTCCACCTCTGAGACTGTGAACACATCTGTCTCATTCTGCAGCTGCACCTCGTATTTACCTGGCTGACTGGGGACCTGGAATGTGTTGCACTGGCTCTCACCTGTTGAAAATTGAAATCAATTCATGAGGAAACAAACAAACAAACATGGGTAAACTGTAATGTGATACATGCGAGATTGGTTGGTTCTGTTGTTGCTGCTTAGTTTTGTTTCTTTGCAGCATATTCAAACCTCCATATCCCTTCAAACAGAACAAAATACACACTAACACAGGGATGTTGAATGGAGGCCCCTCTCACACATTATTCATCGAGGAAACTGAGACAGAAGATCCCAGCACTTTCTCTGTCTCAAAAATTCAATTGTTGGGTAACCATTTCGCTTCTAACCACATACACACCTTCATGTGTAAAGTCCGATTTTAAGGTCTAAATGAAAGCCCTAATAAAGGTTGATTAAAACAAATAACTAAATAAACAACTGATATCGCCTTCAAGTGATGATTATAAACATATCACTAGAACAACGTATTTCTGATCACTCACCGTTTATGTAGGTGTGCTTGTATTCTACTGACACATCTGCCGTTGGCTCATAAAGAGCGAGAGAGATGACTTGGTCCTCGGCTATCCCATGCAGCGTAAGACAAAACCGTTCCTCGGCGCCCGCCTGCAGAGTCTGCGGCATGGTCAGCAGGTAACCTAGCCTCATTTCCTCACCTGGGGGTGGTACCTGTACTGGCAATGGAGGGACCATCGGAGATCTGTCACAGAAAACACAAAAATAAACCATAAAGAAAATGCCAAAATAACTCTTGTGTAACGAAGCCTGCTTCAGGATCAGCAATGCCCCATTGTGCAAAAAAAAAAAAAAAAAAAAAAAGGTGCAGTAGTTTCAGACAGATGATGCCACTACTAGGTCAGTGGTCTTCCCAAAGTCTATTATAAACTCTGTGAAGTTGTAATGTTGCCACTGACCCCATGTGACTCGCAACGGCCTGCCCAAAATTTAAGCCCAAATCAACATACTGCAGCTGGCCCCCACCTCCCGTGCTGGACTTGAAATGAACAGTACCCATGCAGTTTGGCTCACATCTTAGTAACGACCTTTCAAACAAAAACATTTTCAGAAAAATGTCAAATTCTAAGTTACGCACGTGGCACTTGTACAATGGCTGAAGACCACTCACATAAATTTACACATCAAAAGGGCATTGTTCTTGGTCTGACACATTTGCCTTTCATATGAAACTAGGGAAAGGCAAAATGCCAAAGCTGAAACCAGTTTTGGAGATCTGCCAGTTTGTCTTTCATGAAACCTCAAAGCAAAGCAAAACTGTAACAATTTGTCCTCTCTGGGTGTACAGTGTACTAAGAAACAATGGCACAAAAATGTGAAGGCTATTTGCAACAACCAGTTTCTAAACAACCACTTGCAAATATCAACCATAGTGGTCCCCCCCCCCCCCCAAAAAAAAAAAGACGACAAAAGCCAAAACAAACAAAAACAACTACAAAATCCAACAAACACAAAAATATGTTTATGAAGTACGCAACTCTTAGTTGTGAGAAACAACGTACACTACAATACATGATTTGGGATTTAAAAAAAAAAAAAAAAAAATCTAGATCAACTGCACGCACCGTAAGACCAGTGCCATGTTTGGTCCTGATCACAGAGCAAAATGAGCACCCTGATACATCGGTTGTGTTTGCATTGATCTGCTGCTGCTGCAGCTACTAATGGAGAACGCTGTTAGACACTAGAGTCAGTACGCCCGGGTCACTTGGGAGAGCCAATTAACACTCTGGACCACCCAGCCTTATTTCCAAATCACCAGAGACAGGACCCCTGTTGACTAAAGCAGCCACGCTGAAGTTTTCTGCCATACAAATTCCTTCCCTAATGCTGTAATAATAGAGCCAGTAATGGGTACATTGTGGACTACTGTACTGAGTAATCTGTAATGTGGTTACATGTGGGATGTTGTACATATATTTTCACTTCTTTCTATGCTCAAGCATGTTTATTGTTAGGGACTACTGGAAAAAAAACAAAAAAAAAACTCAGGGTTGAAAACAACAACAACAAAAGGACAGCCGGAACAGAACGAACATTCTACATGTAATAAAAACAGTATCCTATTTTATACATTTACAACACACTGATAACACACGCAGAAAAGCACTCCGCACACAAAAAGAAACAAAGAAATAAATGTGCGTGCGTGCGTGTGTGTGTGTGTGTGTGTGTGTGTGTGTGTGGTGGTGGGGGGGGGGGACTATGCTAAGGAGAGACACAGTGCTAACTACCAGTATAAAGGAACCACAGGAAACAAGTCAAACATTATGCTCCCCTCCAAAAAAAAAAGGAAGCACAGAGAAAAACAAATAAATCTAGACAAAAAAATGACACAACAACAAAAAAGAAGGGGAAAAACAAAACAAAAAAACTGACTAACCAAAACTGGGAAACAATATGGATGGGGATCGAACTAAAGAAGTACATGTAAAACGTAACTCAGTAGTAAACATCAACAAGACTAGCAGTCCCATGGCCATATTCATCCCAAACAGCTTTCCCCAACCCACTGAGATCAACGCCATGTTCATGATTATTGTTCTTCGTCGGTCACTTCTTTTCCACCATGCTGCCGCAGATTATGTACGGCAGCACTCGCCGGTCTTACAAATAGGCTAGTGGATCCGCGCCTGCACACACGGCCGCTGATGAAACAGCTCGGTCCGCAAAAGCCGACACCACCGTTCTATCAAAAATGAAAAGTGCCGGCGCCTAAGAAACAATCAATAAAGCGCCACCCTTCGGCTCTTCCTAAAATAAAATCGCGTACCAAGCGCACCCCCGTTCTTCCCCTCCCTTTGTTCTCTCTGGCCCTCGGGTACTTGTACTGGGGCAAGGCATCAGTGACCGTTCAGTGCTGTCTCAGTGGTTCCAGTACTGACTGGCTGTAAAGTCCTCTCAGTGTCGGCAGACGGCGCACAAACTCCGCCAAAAAGAAAAGAACAAAATGAACGTAATTTGCAGATACTTACTCGGCAAAGATGAAGCCTACGCACGATAGACACAACGCCACAAAAGAAAGAGGAAAAGTGAAGTACTCCATAATGCTTTGGTACTGTTGAGGAGGCGACGGCCAAACGTCGTCTGCTTCAGCCCGCGCTCTCAGACGGCGTTATAAGTCACGTGCTGTGACGTCGCGAGGTTTGCGCAGTTTGTTACGCACTGTGCCGCGGGTTTACGTCGGTGCGGTACTGACGGATAAGGTCTGATACCGATCTTTGTGAGAGAGGGTTCCGGGTCGGCTGTTTCGCATCGGATGAGGTGTTACTGATGGCGTGCATGTGCAGGAAATGCACCAAGAGTGCCTTGACTGCTTGAATGTCTTTGTTTCCGACTGATTGGTAACACACTGACATCCGTTATATGTGGGGGCGGTGACTACCGGCATGCCAAAAACCGGCAGGGGACGCAGAATGGCCAAGTTTGTATAGCGTTATGGTGAACTGAGTCACTGAGTCGTTCAGTCCAGCAATAGTCAGTGGTGGTCGGTGTTGGAGGTGGTGGTGGTGGTGGTGGTGGTGGTGTGTGTGTGTGTGTGTGTGTGTGTGGTGGGGGGTGATTGATTTAGTTAAGGCCGTAAAGCGGGGTGCATTAAGATATTCGAGTCATCTAGGGCTTAACGACTGACAATCTATGGGAGACAGACTGAACAAAATACATCACTAGTCAGTTCAGTCAGTTCAGAATCATGACTGACTGATCATGGCCGGGCTCAGAGTCGGTCACGGCCGGACGGTCAGGCCGGCCGGCCGGAACTTGACTGTCTGTATGATGCACTTGGAGTAACTCAAGTTAAACTGACTGCAGTGATCGCGACTCAGTGACCACTGTCACAGTGACCATCTCAGGTTAGACTCCGAGTCGGCCGAGCCCGCTTCCAGTCAGTCACCGGTCACGGTATTAATCTGATTAGGCCTACAGCGGCCGGTGACTTGACGTGAACTGCCGCCGATCAGTACTGCACGCGACATCGAGTGACTTTCACTGCAAATCAGTGACCATCTCTCCAGTCCTCCGGCATCAGTTACATCACCCGTACTATGCGCCGGTCGGAAACTGAGACGGCCGGTCAGTTCCTACCAGTAAACTGACACCCAACACCTTCAGTTACATGCTCTCTGAGGAGGTCGCCGGGTTAGCCCGGGTTGTGCCGACTGCCGAGTGGCGCTTCTGAATCGGGCTGTGACTGGTGACTGACTGATCCGCCCCCTCCCGTCTCACACGTCAAAAACAGGAAATGCCGACACTCACGCACAACTACATTCACCACTGAGCATCCACTGATACGTGTAATTGTAGTATTGTTGAAGTGCATGTAGTACTATAGTCACAGTACTGGATCAGTCCATGTGCGACTGCGTGCTATAACTGACTGACTAATTTCGGCATTCACTGAGTTAAAGCACTGACGACTCGACATGGCTCTACCGTCCGGTGTCCCAAGTTGTGACATCACAGACACACTCAGTAACACTTTGCCGCCACGGTCAAGCTGAGTCACTGATTCCGTCATCAGACAAGGAGTCATTCATAGGCGTGGGTTGTCAGTGTTGTTGCTGTTGCTGTTGTTGTTATTCGACTGAAGACGTCAGTCTTCAACTTATATTGTGAAGTCGACCTGTGTTCACCACGATAGATCCTGGTGTACACTGACAGTCCGAGTTTGATTCACAAAACCATTGAATCATCGTCAACGACTGTGACGTTAGTCATGATCAACTCAACACATTGACTGGTTCCTTCCGGCTGTTACGATCACAGTAAAACCAAACTACGACTGATGAATCGAAACGGAAGAAGTGGCCGGGAGCCTGACAACCGGCTGTCGTCCGCGTTTGAAAAACTGAAGAAGCCCAAGCGCGAAACAGATCCACGACGCTTATAGGTTCTTTCTCAGTGTAGATGGTGGTAGATTGCTTACGTGTTTGCTCCATTCAGTATTTACAGAGCGTTCATTGATAGTGTACAGTGGCTGAACATTGATTAAATGATTATGATTGATTGAGTAAGTCAGTGATAATTATGATTAATTAGCTGATTGGTTGTTTTGACGATGGTGGTGGTGGTGGTGGTGGCTTGGGGGGATGACGGTGTGGGGGGGGGGGGGGGGGGGGGGGGAGGGGGAGGCACTGACTGAATGGATTTACGGAAAACTGAGTTAAGGAATGGACGGATGGCTGAATTAGATCGCCCGGCGTGTCGCTAAGTTGACCGTCAAAGTGATTGGCTGTTCAGTTTATCATTCTCTGTATTGTGTTTCACCGTCCGCCGGTCGACCACAAGTTGACTGGACGTATTAGATAAGCCCATGTCCCCCTTTCCTCCAGCAAACACTTAATCTAATCAGACGACCGCTAAACTCCCGCGGACTCAAGAGTAGGGAGTTAAAAAAAAAAAAAAAAAAAAAGGCTTCTGGGTGGGATGGGAGTGGATGGAGACTGTCCCGTGGCTGGGGTTAGCGCTGCTGCTGCTGCCGCCTGGCGGGGCCCGAACTACAGACGTGCTAATGAAGGCGATTGATGAGGAGGACCTCGGGCCGGAATCTACAGGCTCTCACTTCACCAGCCGACCCGGCCCGCGCGCCTACCTTGCCACCTGTCTTCTACGCCGGGGGAAAACAAATAGCTTTTCAGTCTTCCCTCAGTGTCAGTTATGGGTGCTTTATTCTGGCTTCTGGTTTTCCGGACCAAGACACGTATAGCTATCTATTTCATGATTTTGACCCACAAAACTGGCTAGTTCACGAATTGGGCAAACACAAGAATCGAAGGAGAAAACTGAATTCTGACATCACCACCACCCACCACCACCCATGCAAACCTCTAGCCCCCCCCCCCTCTCTCTCTCTCTCTCTTTGTTCTTCTTCCTCTTCTTTATTTTCTGTATAGAACAAATGTGTGATCTCTGGCCAGTGTCCTGATTGGCCGGCTTAATGATTTAGCCAGCTAAATTCAAGTTAAGATCACTTCACACCTTAGGCAAAATCACTACCTCTTCAAGTTCACGAATTAGGTAATTTCAAGTCACAGTTTAGGCCCAACGTAGACTGATACACGTGCAGGTTTGTTGAATGCCGCGGCTGCATGACTCATCTGTTTCGGAGAACATGGCTTGTTGGGTACTGTTTGGTTTCTATAGACTGCAGTGTCAGCGGTTAGTTTATTGTATGGCGTCTTGTGTACTGTATGGTTTCTATATACTGCAGTGTCAGTTTATTGTATGGCGTCTTGTGTGCTGTATGGTTTCTGGGGAGCCGGGGTGGTCGAATGGTAGAGCGTTGGACTTCTAATGCTCGGGTCGTGAGTTCGATCCCGGCGGGGGCCAACTATTTGTACTGGCTTTTTCATCGTTTGCCCCGTCTTTGATATCACCCTATGTGGTGGAAAAGGACGTTAAACCCCCAAACACCCACCCACCCGCTGTATGGTTTCTATATACTGCAGTGTCAGTTTATTGTATGGCGTCTTGTGTACTGTATGGTTTCTATATACTGCAGTGTCAGTTTATTGTATGGCGTCTTGTGTACTGTATGGTTTCTATATACTGCAGTGTCAGTTTATTGTATGGCGTCTTGTGTACTGTATGGTTTCTATATACTGCAGTGTCAGTTTATTGTATGGCGTCTTGTGTACTGTATGGTTTCTATATACTGTATGTTTTGTATATTACCCGCTACCATGTTTTGTATACTGTATGGCCTGTTGTTATGTATTACACTTTCTGGTCTCTTCTATGTCGTATTTAGTAACAGTATGCTGTATGGTATGCGTGATCATCAATACCGTATGGTCTGATACTTCGGGAAAAGCAAGACTGAAGCAAACAACCAACCAGCCAACCAGATCCAACCCAATACTTTATTTGAACAAAACCGGAAAAAGAAAGAAACAAACAAAAACCGCCACCACCACCAGCAACAAAAACCCCAGCAGGAGCAAAAAAACAAACAAACAAAAACGGAAAAAGAAAGAAACAAACAAAAACCGCCACCGCCACCAGCAACAAAAACCCCAGCAGGAGCAACAAAAAAAAAAAAAAAAAACCCAACAAAACACCAAAAACCCAAAACAAACAACAACAAACAACAACGTCTAGGAATAAACGAGCTTCAAAAAGAACAAAAGGTCCCCCTGCCATGCGCCAAGCCAGACGAGGGTCTTCCCACACCCTTCCCTGCCCTGCCCCGCCCCCCACCCTCTCAGTGCCCAGTCCCGTCCCACCCTGAGCACGCGCCCCTCTCCCCGGGCTGGGCGGAAGGACAGGCCCCGCTATGTCCGGCCCCGGTGGACTGCGGAAAAGGTCACGGCACCAGGACTGCCAGTCGTGCTCGTCAATATTTCATGGCCATGTTTGAGACCGCACACTGACAAAGCTTGCATAACGCCGGCTATACGTCCACCGCCCCCACCCCCTCCAGCACCTCCTCTTCCCCCCTTCCCCCTCCCCCCAGCCACAGGACCGCTTGTATTAGTGTGGGGCCAATAATCACTCATCAAACATTCACGGCGTGTCGCCGCATATCTATAGTGGGTGTTAGCGATAAGGGGGAATTGTTTGTACGATTAGAATCGCTTACGTGCACAGAGGATGTGGTACAAACGGTTCTAATGTGTGTTGGTCATGCCGCAAAGCTGGGAGTGGAGTCCTTGATCAGTGGTGCGGGGGAAATGTGTTGCATAAATGAACCCTAAAGCGGTAAAGGCAAGCAGACGTTACATGTATGGGCATACTAGGTCTGTGGCGTGACGTCTCCGAGGGTGGTTAGGATAACGTGTAAGATACTAATCGCGCCACATTCATGCAAACCCAAACGGGATTTCCGTGCACCGTTGCGGCCATTGTAGCTGTGGTCATTATGGCTGTTGTTGTGTTGTTATTGTCACTGTTGTCGTCGGCACTGTTGCTGACGTTGTTGTATGTATGTATGTATGTATGTGGTATGCATGTAGGTATGTGTATTAGGCACACCCCATCCCATCCCATCCCATCCCATTCAATTCCATTATGTCTATTTATATATTTGTACGTAGTATGTATGTATGTATGTATGTATGTATGTATGTATGTATGTATGTATGTATGTATGTATGTATGTATGTATGTATGTATGTATGTATGTATGTATGAGTCCTGCAAAACGTGTGTGCGAATGACTATGATGTATGTTGGTCGGTGTGGTGAGCTTGATGTATGTTAATTTCTAGTTTCATGTACCCCCAACGGGGTTTTGAAATAAACTTTGACTTGACTTGACTTGACTTGACTTCACTGGCGATGTTGTCACTGTCATCGCTGACTGATTTAAACATAATTTTATTTCGCTGATTTAGTTCTTCTTCTTAATTTAAATGTTTAACGTCCCTTCCTCCTAGTTTAGGAGATATAGGGACATATTTTAAAAATCTTTTAAATAGTCGTTAAAGCCAAATTTTATTTTAAAGGCTTTCTGTTCCTGAGTTTTATACGACTTTAATTTTATAAAAGTATTTTATTTATTTGTTTGTTTTGTTTTAGTGTCTTCTCGACCACCCCTATCGGTTCTATCTGTATATATCTTTATTATTTTTATTATTATTTTTTTAAGGTACAATTCCAGGACCCCGTTAAATAATATTTGGAATATAAAAAAAAAACTATGTGCGCTGACTCACTTTGTACAAACATGCAGTTCAGGTGGTGGCAAAAGGCCTAAGGCCTATGGACAGGCTCCACCTGTTTACATTCACACAGTATCAGTGTAGGCGAGTGCAGTCACTTTTGATGTTATTGTCACTGTCATTGCCTTTTGTCATTACCACCGTGATTTACCTCTTTATTATCCCTTTCGGGCTGCTTCCCCCGGGGGAAGCGCGTCGCCGCGGTGCAGCGCCACCCAACACCTATCCTATATTTTGCTGGGGGAGGAAAGCCGGATAACCCGGAGAGATGAACAGCCCGGTAGCTAGGAAAAATCAGTATCACATATCACAATTCACAAGCTCGACCTGGGTTCGAACCCACGCTTCATCGCCATGACATTGGTGACGGTCGTTCAGTAGCGCAGCGGCTAAATCCGACGCGCTACCTCAGTATTAGACCACCGCTCACCCCCAATTTAATAATGATAATAATAATAATTGTGTATTATGTGGGCGCTTTACCCAATTTTTTTGAATTGGCCCGCGAACTGAACCGAACACGCACGCTTACGTGAATCACACGCATCCACTAACACACTGTGACTGGACACATCACAATCACGTGGTGCGAAGGGTCAGCTCAGCTATTTAAGTTTCGGAATTTAGAAATGCATTTATTTTCAAATTATGTGGGCTGGACATTAGTTAAAAACAACAACAGCACAACAACAGCAACAACAACAAACCCAACTGGTTCGCAGATAGAACCAAAAAAAAAAAGAGAAAAAAAGAGGAAAAGAGGGTAGATAACGCCGGTCTAAGACGGGCAAACCTTATATGTTTGACAGCTAAGTCATCCTGAACAGACAGGAGACTCTCCTTTCTAGTTCTGGACACGACCCTGCCAGTTGCCCTTGTCTGCACGACAATACATAAAGGTTATATTGCAGTCCACGGCAGCAGCGCCGACAAAATAACACCATATCTTTCTCTTCGCTTGATGGGACGAGAGTTCGATCTGTACCCTTGGCCTTTGAAGATGACGGCGTGCTTAAATTGGGCGGTTGCCGCTTTGTCAGCCCGAAGTGCAGGCAGGCAGAAGATGAAGCGGTAAGAAAAAAGCAGCAGTCTGGCGAAATCAATAATCGATACTCATTCATCATAACCTTCATTTCACCGCCTTACAAAATGCCACGCCACTGTAAACACGGCGAGGGAGGGAAATTGAATTCCTTTTTTTCTCCTCGCTCCATTGACATGAAAGTTTCATTCCAGGCGGATGGAGGAAAATGAGTGGCACAGGGACCCCGCGGTGTATATCTGGCCGGATGACGTCCGCCGGTGTACTTGAGTCACGTGCAGCGTGACTGGAAAAGAAACCCAGTCTGCGCTAGACTTCCATGGTGCCCCATCCATCTTGGAGAGGGGAGAAAAATACTTCTTCGGCGAAATCTGGGTAACCTTCGCTTGCTGCTACAGAAGATGTGTCTGTTTACCGAGTTTAAAAAAAAAAATGATACGGAAAATGTGTCCGTTTGCCGCGTTTTAAAGAATGACACAGAAAATGTGTCTGTTTACCAAGCTTTAAAGAATGATACAGATAATGTGTCCGTTTGCCGAGCCTTAAAAGAATGACACAGAAAATGTGTCAGTTTACTGAGCCTTAAAGAATGATACAGAAAATGTGTCTGTTTACCGAGCCCTGTAGAATGATACAGATAATGTGTCTGTTTACCGAGCCTCAAAGAATCAGTGATACAGAAAAAAAAATGTGTCTGTTTACCGAGCCCTGTAGAATGATACAGATGATGTGTCCGTTTGCCGAGCCTTAAAAGAATTACACAGAAAATGTGTCTGTTTACCGAGCCTCAAAGAATGATACAGAAAATGTGTCTGTTTACCGAGCCCTGTAGAATGATACAGATAATGTGTCTGTTTACCGAGCCTTAAAGAATGATACAGAAAATGTCTGTTTACCGAGCCCTATAGAATGATACAGATAATGTGTCTGTTTACCGAGCCCTATAGAATGATACAGATAATGTGTCTGTTTACCGAGCCTCAAAGAATGATACAGAAAATGTGTCTGTTTACCGAGCCCTATAGAAAGTTACAGATAATGTGTCTGTTTACCGAGCCTCAAAGAATGATACAGAAAATGTGTCTGTTTACCGAGCCCTATAGAATGTTACAGATAATGTGTCTGTTTACCGAGCCTCAAAGAATGATACAGAAAATGTGTCTGTTTACCGAGCCCTATAGAATGTTACAGATAATGTGTCTGTTTACCGAGCCTCAAAGAATGATACAGAAAATGTGTCTGTTTACCGAGCCCTATAGAATGTTACAGATAATGTGTCTGTTTACCGAGCCTCAAAGAATGATACAGATAATGTGTCTGTTTACCGAGCCTCAAAGAATGATACAGAAAATGTGTATGTTTACCGAGCCTCAAAGAATGATACAGATAATGTGTCTGTTTACCGAGCCCTATAGAATGTTACAGATAATGTGTCTGTTTACCGAGTTTTAAAGAAACACGTTTGCTAGCTGTTTGTCGGTGTCCCAGTTTTTAAACTTTTGTTGGTGTCCCATATTTTGTTACTTTTTTGGATTTGACTGCTCTGAATTTGAGAGTAGCTGTGGAATGATGATGCTGTTTTCTTGGACTGTTTCTTGATGCATAGTGCGTACCAGATAGGGCTGTGTGTGTTTTGTACATATAGGTACAAAACGCAAGGACGTGGGTGTCTTGATGTACGCAGAATACTGGTGGGCTGATACAACTGAATGCATGATTAAGAATTAATTTTCCGAAAAATTCCATCCGCTAATTGGGGGTGTCCTCCGGCTAGCCTATGCCGGCTTCTTGTATTGGTAAAATTAATAATAATAATAATAATAATAATAATAATAATAATAATAAAGTGGACAGCCAGCAGGACAAGGGTAAATAATTGTACAAGAGAAAGTCAGACATGGCAAGCAAAAAAAAAAAAAAAAAACCCAGAAAACGAAACAACCCCACCCCCCAAAAACACCAACAACAAACAAACTCAAAAACAAAACAAGGAAAAAGAAACAAACAAACGAAGAAACAAACAAATAAACAGAAATTGTTCCCAACAAACAGCTCGTAAAACTGTGGTGAAACGTTTCGTTCAGTAGGCCTTAACAAGTGAACAGCTAGACACAGCGAACGATATCCGGACACTTAGTGTAGTCTATTGGTCCCTTCTTGAGAGATGAAGGCAAGGGTCCCGCATCAGACACGCCGGTTTTCTCATCTCCAGCCCTGCCCTTTTCCCCCTAGCTCCCAGATTGCGTGCTGGACCAAAGGGCCGTCAGTCTGTGGACACTGGAGTCGCCTGGCGAGCCATAAGGCCTGTCCAGTGACCGCCGTGTGGGAAATTAGAGAGTGGACCACGAGGATAAAGAAGCAATCTTCTCGTGTGAAGCCCATCGTCAAACAGGCGCTATCAGCAGCTTAGACCAGATCAAAGATTGCCTCGCTCGCTTTCTTTCTTCTGCGCAGTTCAGTTCTACAACGTAGTAGATAGGGAGCCTCGGGTGGTGTGTTTCTTGACGTAGAGTGCCGCGTACATTACTATAGGGTCGTGTGTGTCACTGTTTGTTTATCGCCACTGAACTTCCTTACTAATGTGCTTTTGACGTATAGTGCGTACAGTAGATAGTGTTGTCAGGTTTTTCCTTGTTTTTGTTTTGCTCGTCAAGTATTAAAAATGTTCTTTTTCTTGTGTGTCACTGTGGTCAGGTATTGCTACTGAACTCCTTTACTAACGCAGTAGATCGGGAGGGTGGCCGGTTTGTGTCCAGACGTATAGTGTGTACAATAGATAGTGTCGTGTGTGTCGCTGTTGTATAACGTGTTTTTGACGTATAGTTGCTGCAGTAGATAGCGCCGTGCGTGTCACTGTTGTCAGTTATTGCCACTGAATGAACTCCTTTATTAACGTAGTAGATTGGGAGAGTGGTATGTGTCCAGACGTATAGTGTGTACAATAGATAGGGTCGCACGGTGGCCGGTGTCACTGTTGTTTTCGCTACTGAACTTCTTTACTAACGTGTTCAAGTTTTGACGGCTACTGTAGATAGGGCCGTGCGTGTCACTGTTGTCAGTTATTGCCACTGAATGAACTCCTTTACTAACGTAGTAGATTGGGAGGGTGGTATGTGTCCAGACGTATAGTGTATACAATAGACAGGGTCTCGTGTGTGTCGCTGTTGTTATCGCCACTGAACTTTACTAACGTGTTTTTGACGTATACTGAGTTGCTGCAGTAGTTACACATAATGACATCCTGCCGACAGAGTACCTAAGTCTACGACCAAAAGCATATCCAAACAATAGCTTAGTAAACATGAAACTAGCCTCTTTAACAACCAACCAACAACCGACCAACCCGGCAAACAAACAAATCAAGCAACCAACAACACTGTAATCAAAAGGCGGCAGTAGCCAACCAACAAACCAACCAGTCACTGGATGTCCGTAATTCCGTCAGACTGGCGGGTATCCTGTTCTGGTTCTTCCCGGCCTACCGTCACGGTACCAATCCCTAGGAACTAGGCCATACCGGTGCGGTATGCGGCTATAGGGTGATATGTCGCAAGATACGTTCTGCTCCTTACCAGTTCTGTGGGTAGAGCGGCGATGCTTATTAACCCAGTTTTGCTTTCGGAATTCTCGTAAAGAACCCCAAAAGCGCAATACAACTATGGGTGCAGTCAGTTGCTGGACTGAATAGGGAAATTGCGTACAATTTCTGCTTGCTAGTGCAGCCACAAGATCAGTGTTTAGTGGTGAACACAATATTGCTATCCATAGTATTTTCATCGTAATCTGTCGCTGTGTTGTAAATTTGTATAGCACTGTAACCATGTATCGTTGACCTATGTATTGTGATGTCTTGTATTTTATTGCCCCCCCCCCCCCCCCCAAAAAAGGAAATTTTTAGTGATGATGCGAACACCCATTAGCGTGGAGACCTGACTGAGGGTAAAGTCGTAAACATGCGGACCTCTGAAAAGTCGGCCCCCCCCCCCCCCCCCGAAAAAAAAGAAGCAGTTGTACGAGAAAGTGTAGGTTCAGTTTGTCCTGGGGTTTCCCCTTCCTTTTCAAAAACATCACAGTACTTTAACCTCTGACTTACTTTTTTTTTCTCTCTCTCTCTCTCTCCCCTCTTTTTTCTCAGTCACCACCAAAGCTCCTCTTTCTAAACAATCTCACGACATGCTTTTCAAAAGTGAACACACCTTTTTCTCAGGGGAGAAAATTGCTGAGCGAGCGTCATCGTTTATCGCCAGACAACATGTTACTAAAGCTGGCATGTCGACCAGTTACTCAGAATAAGCTGCGTGTAGCGTGTGTTGCTGCTGTTAGAAGATCGTGGTAGACCTGCCTACTTTTTCCTTACGTTAACAGGGAGGCACAAAAGCCTTTACTACGCAAAGACCATGTTCTTTGAAGCCTCCGTTGGCCGGTATCCTACTGGGATTGAAGGCGTCAGATTTCGACAAAAAAGAAACACGTTTACTTTTTGTTTGTACTCTCAAAGAGCGCTAGGAAATCGGACGCTTCACTCATCAGTCGCCTAGGGCGAAGACCAGCCAGCGCGCTGTGCTGTATCGCCAATTATATTTTGATTGAACCCAAAGAGAAGCCGGCCAGATCTTTTGTTGGAGGTTGAAGACCCAATCTCTCGCAATGCGGTCAAAGATAATTTGTAGCGACATGCTGAGAACTGCTTGTGTGTGCTGTTCAGCTGTCAAGAAACCAGGTCAAAACTGCGAATAGAAAGAAGACAGATGGGGATCGAGAGACTTCAGAGTGAAATCGTGAACACGAAGTCCATGCTCATTAGTGTAAAGACTCGAGCATTAGCTTGCCAAGACACTGGAGACGCGTGTATGGCATGAACCACATTCTTATTTGGAGAATCACAAAAAAAACAACAAACAACACACTTTAATATCTCGGCAAACGTGTTGCCTCCATCAGAAAGCCAAAAAGTATTCAACATTCTCGTATGTTTTGACTTTTTTTTTTTTAATTTAAACTGGCTCGCTCCAACCCATCTTTTCCACCAGAGAGAATATCGTCGTTTCAAGGTACATGTAAATACAAGTAAAACACAGTGAGGACAAAGTTACCGCCGGAGGCTTGTTCACGTTTTGATTATTGTCGAAATGAGCTCGACCAGTCTCTGTGTTAAACGGCATGTGTGTGTGTGTGTGTGTGTGTGTGTGTGTGTGTGTGTGTGTCCGTGTGTGTCAGTGTGTGTCACTAGCTGTGAAAGGAATGCATGTCAAGATGAAGGCTCGGCTAGTATTTGTGTTCAGAAGGAAACTCCTCTTCCCCGCTGAGCATGCAACGAATACCAACCTCCTTACGCAACGACCGTCAGCTGTAAATACATGGCATGCACTTAAACACACACACACACACACACACACACACACACACAC